>OX422220.1:509952184-510552184 GCA_949130495.1 Sambucus nigra
ACCACGTTGAGCTGCCTCGCTTAAGCTGCCTCGCTTGAGCTGCCTCGCCGCCTTAATTCCTCGAGTCTATTGTATTAGATAAGGGTGTAAGGACCAAATTTTCAATTGAGTCATAATGTAGTTTTGACTTATTCTCGGAACAAAACATGTTTGTGTCATAGATAGATTTTTTATTGTCTGATCCCATGAGTCTATGACGTATCGAAGATAAATTGAAGACGTTGCGGCAAAGTTACAAAGAATTAATCATGCTGAAGTTTAATTGGTGAAATTTCCCGTCTTCAAGGTTTATTTGCATTCCGAGGTCACGCAGGTATGAATGCATAATGTTAATGAAACTCGAAATTTCATTTTATAAAAATAAGGGTGTTATTTTCAAAAGAACATGTTTTTAAAAAGAGGTTTAATTGTTTACACTTTGTTTATGTCAAATAAGGAAGGATGAGAGTTAGATAAGAGTTGGTTTTAATCAAAACTCTATTTTTCAAAATTGGTTAAATTAGAACTCTATCTGACGACGTCGTTCAAACGACAACTGATGTCGTTCGAACGAGATCTGATGTCGTTTGAACGACACAGAGTGTCGCTCAAACGAGATACTGCCACCGCCTTAATTTATTATAAATAAAGGTGTTATGTTTCCTCGAAGTGTGTGCAAAACGAAATCAAAATTAAAATAATACATTTTTCTGCAACAGTTTTATAAGGTTTTAAAGCTTAATCACATCCTTAGAGTTTACAAGATCCGAGCTTTCATTAGTAGATGTTTATGTGATCTTGTGTGCACCGAGATTAGTTTGTTCAAACTCATTGGACAACCTGTTTAACTGAGTTTTACGGTGAAGAAAAGGCGGACACCTGTTTCAACATAGTAGACAACTCAAGCCGTATCGGTGGACACCGAGACACTCGTGGAGGCGCGTGTTGTGGACGAGCATCGTAGAAGACATAATTTCTTCTTGGGAACTATTGAAGAATGGTTTAAGGTCATAAGGAGCATCAAGACCCGTGGGGATCGAGTCTGTGAGTAAGGCCAATCTGTCTTTGTAAAACCATTGTTCATAGTGATTGTCTGGCTTGGGCCGTCCAAGATTTTTTCCCGTTTTTGATTTTTCCTCGTACACATGGCATTGTGAGTATTCTTCACTTTATTTTACTTGCTTTAATAACTAGATGCATGTTTAGGATTAATTAAGATAAAATTTGGTTAAGTTAATTGGTTTCACAACTTGGTTTGGTGCATAATTAAAACTTGAATAATTTTTTATAAAGATTGGTTTGATTTAAAACACACTTTTCCGCACTTGGTTGTTTTTTGGGGACCAACAAACTGGTATCAGAGCTAAAAACACTATTTTATTATGTAGATCCTTATGTGTGTTTATTTATTTTTTACTCCTGATTTGTTTCTCACTCTTAGTTTGTTTGTCTCTCGATGGATTCTCTAAGCTTTGACGATTTATATCGTTGAACTTAAAATTTGCAAAACGGATTGAGGTTTTGGAGGAAGAAAATTCCCATTTTAAAAATATGATTGAATATTTGCAAAATTTTCAAATTTAAGGAGATATATGTCGTGAGAAATTTAGTGCCTTGTTTAA
The DNA here is from genome assembly GCA_949130495.1 of Sambucus nigra. Classification (NCBI taxonomy): domain Eukaryota; kingdom Viridiplantae; phylum Streptophyta; class Magnoliopsida; order Dipsacales; family Adoxaceae; genus Sambucus; species Sambucus nigra. The sequence goes on from OX422220.1 coordinate 509,953,786, forward strand.
TGATTATATTATTTTAAAATTAGGCAAAAAGGAAAGTGATGATAGAGTCCTCATTTTAGAAAAAAATGTTGGAGGACTTGAAAAAATCTAGTGGTTGTGTCGTTGATGAAAATAGTTTGATTAATGAATTTAAGGCACGTGAGAAGACTTTAAGGGATAAGTTTGCTCATATTGAGGGGGAGTGAGATAACCTTCTAGGGGTCATTAAAAATCTAAAGAAGGAGTCCCCAAAAGTTTGAGGAGTCTAATCGTTTGCTTGAGTAAAAAAATTTGATGTTAAAAAATGATTTAACCGACTCGAGTAGTGTGAATAGTAATGGTAGTGGATTATTTTGTTCTAGTGGTTCGCATGTCAAATCCAAAACCATAATTTGTTTTAGAACGTCAACCACGTTCGAGGGTGTTAGAAAAGGTCAACCTAAAAGTCCCGTTCCTTGTCGAGTTTACACATGTTCGCATTGTGGTAAGAAACGTTACCTTAGGAGTTTTTGTTTTGATCTTAGAAAAGACCCTAGGAAGTTTAAACGTAGTGTCTTGTCGATTCCCAAAATCCATTTTGTTAGGTATACACCGGTTTGGGTTAGAAAATCTGTTTTAGAGATGCTAAATGCTTCGTTGGTTGATTCTCACATGCATGCACATGATTCATCTCTCGCTATTTCTTATCGATAGTTGCTTGCATGTTTGTCATACACTAGTATTTGCTTCATGATTATATCTTGATAGTGTTATGACATGTGTATCTTTTGTATTATATTTTCACTTGTTTGAGTATCATTTAAAAATACAAAAAGATTTTGTTTTTGATAAAACTTTTGAAAAACCAAAAATATTTTCATTTTTTTTTGAGTTTACATGTTTGAAATGGCATATTGGTGTGCTTGGACCCCCTTCCTTCCATTATCCACGTGGCTAGGACATTCAGTCATAATTATTGATACTTAGTATTTTGGGGTTGTTTCGAAGTTCATATGCATTTTGATCCGACTTTGTTTGTATGCCATGTTTGCACACTTGCACGAGTTTATATGAATGTTTGACTACTCTTGCATATTTGAGTTTGGTGAGTCGTTCTTATATCAATCTTGTCATCTATGCGTAAGTAGACTTAAGGAGGGAGTGTGCATATAATAACCGTTTACCCGTGAGCATTTTAATTGAAAAAATGATGAGTGTACGAGAAAGGGCTACAAGAGCGCAAAATTAACTCGTCGCGAAAGCCACTGTTTAAAAGAGCCCTGAAAAAATGAAAATGGCAATGAAAAGAATCATATGCCAAAAATTTGGGCCAAATTAGTTTAGTTCATTCAAAATAAAATATGATATATATTTGAGGGAGTTTTGATGGATTAGAATTTTAAACGGGTTTGCACAAAGAACCCTAAAAAAGTTAAAAATTCATGTCATGACGCTATTGTTTATAGAATCGTCAATATTCCGGATTCGTGTGCATGATGTTTGTTTAGTTCATTAAGCTCAAATTTTAATTGTCACATATGACAATAATAAAGTTTGATGATAGATTGCTATTGATTAGAGCTTCTTGATCGTTTCGATGTGTTGGAATTGTGATTCATTTGTTTTAGTTCTCACACCTACATTCTATGTTCATGTTTAGGCACATCGATACTATGTTGGCATGTTACTCATATTTATTTGTTTTGAATTTTCTTAGTTTTTTTATTATTTTGCTACTGTTTCACAATTTTGAGCCCCTTCTAGTTTTTATTTTTCACTGGGTAACACTGCTTCATCTTCTAGGGATTCTGTGAAGTTTTGAGTATGTCGTTCAAACGACATACTATTTTGTTCGAGCGATGTCGTATTTAGTTCTAACGACATCCCTGGCTCATTCGAACGATAGCCTGCTTTGACCAGTTTGACTTTGGTTGGTTGTCTTTTTATTTCAGTACCTTGCTGCATATTGATTCATATTTTGGTACTAGTTTCTGTTTATGTAGTTCACTTTTGATCGATGATATATTCCTTACTGCATTGACGAGTTTTGATCACACCTGCTTAGCCTAATATAATCTTTGTGTGATTCATTGTTTGCTAGCTACATTATTCGTTTATGTCAAATAACGACGGATGAGAGTTGGATTTTTTCAAAATTGATTTAATTAGAACTCTATCTGATGACATCGTTCAAACAACAACTGATGTCATTCGAACGAGATCTAATGTCGTTTGAATGACACAGAGTCTCGCTCAAACGAGATACTTCCACTGCCTTAATTTATTATAAATAAATGTGTTATATTTCCTCGAAGTGTGTGCAGAACGAAATCAAAATAGTACGTTTTTCTGCAACAGTTTTCTAAGGTTTTTAAAGCTTAATCACATCCTTAGAGTTTACAAGATTCGAGCTTTCATTAGTAGATGTTTATGTGATCTTGTGTGCACCAAGTTTAGTTTGTTCAAACTCATTGGACAACCTGTTTTGCTGGGTTTTGTGGTGAAGAAAAGGCGGACACCTGTTTCAACATAGTAGACAACTCAAGCCGTATCGGTGGACACCGAGACACTCGTGGAGGCGCGTGTTGTGGACGACCATGGTAGAAGACGAAATTTCTGCTTGGGCACTATTAAAGAATGGTAGAAGATCAGAAGGAGCATCAAGACCCATGGGGATCGAGTCTGTGAGTAAGGCTAATCTGTCTTTGTAAAACCATTGTTCATAGTGATTGTCTGGCTTGGGCCGTTCGAGGTTTTTTTCCATTTTGAGTTTTTCTTCGTACATCCGGCGTTATGAGTATTCTTCACTTTATTTTACTTGCTTTAATCACTATATTCATGTTTAAGATTAATCAAGATAAAATTTGGTTAAGTTAATTGGTTTCACAACTTGGTTTGGTGCATAATTAAACTTGAATAATTTTTGATAAAAATTGGTTTGATTTGAAACACACTTTTTCGCACTTGGTTGTTTTTCGAGCAACTACAGGGGGGATTACCTTTAATTTCAAGATTATCTTCAAGCCCCCCGTACATTTTCCCCTTCGTGTCGAGATTTTTATGGGAACAAGAAATGTCTGCATGAAAACTTCTCAATCCGATGAATCTTCTCTTTGTGAAAAAAAATTCTGGCATCTTTGTCTTCGTTACTACTTATGTCGTTATCACTTCCAAGAAAAAGTAAAATTCTCCCCGATGTACCCGAACCAAATCGCTGCGACTTGTCGATGATTGGTGAGGGGACATCACAACCTTTTCCTGTCGTTGAGCTTCAACCGTTCTGTCTGTCCTTTCTTAGCTATTGAAATTCTCCCGAGACACCGGATGACTCTGTGAAATACCCGTTTTGACTCTTGGGAAGTGAAATTCTCCCATATCTGTGTTGTTTCGTGCCATTGTGTGGCATAATTGTAAGCAGTTGGTGTTTGCGTTAGGACTGCCCCTAGTGGTATGAAATCTCCCTCTTAGGCATTCCTAGCATTTAAGCTTGTGGAATTATCCTCAAAGTAACTGTTGAACTATAAAATTCTCCCCAGTTTCATATTTTGGCTATTCATCTTCGTTTTTTCTTGTTCAAAAAGTAAAATTCTCTCCGATGTACCTGAGTCACAGATAAACACCGGTTGTACTTGTGGTGAGGGGACATCGTATCTTTTTAAACCGTTGTGGAAACTTCTGTGTTGTAGGATATCGGATATGCTTGACAAAAATTCTGGCGCCAAACTCAAAATTATTTAGGAAGAAAACCCTTTCTATTCCCCATGCGTCACTTCATTAATGATGTGGTGCCGTCTTTTTAACTGTTAGAGCACTTCCTGAAGTGCCACATGTCCACTTGAAATTATTATTGGCGGCTTTGCACGTGCAGTGGTGGGAAACTCAAAAGGCGGACTAAAGGATTTCAAACGGCTATTATTCAAACACTTAGCCATTTTTCACTTACTTTTCCATCGTCGTCTTTAACTCCCAGAGCATTTAGAGAGAGAAATGCTTCAAACCGCCATTGCTAACAAGGTTTTCTCTGGTTCCTTTTCTTTCATCTCTTTCACTGCCACCTGTTGTCATATTCCTCCATTTTCGTCCCCATCTCTTCTTCATTAAGCTTTTTTTCTTTCATCTCCACCAGCTATGGCTTCTTCAAGTTATCCCAAGGTTCCTAGCATTAGTGCTCAATCAACCTCTACCGGTTCTGCCTCTGCTACTGCTGCCACTAGAGGCGTCGCCTCCTTGGATGTTGCTCGACAAGAGCAGCTAAGTTTTTATCGCCGATCTCCCATTTTTGGCAAAGGGATGACTTCTCAGGCTTCTGCAAGTCTTGTTTAATACCCCATAATTTTGTGTGATTTTATTTTAATTATGGAATTTGGATTAATTGATTTAAATGGAGAAAATTTAATTTATAATTAATCCGAATTTAATTGTAATAATTACTAGCGTGACGAGAGTTAGTATTTATCGAAAGTAATTATGTTGAATATCGTTGAATATTACTTGGAGAGTAAAGTAATATATGAATACGAGAATATTATTTTGTCCGAGAGTGAACAATACGACCGTTCCAATACACTTAGTAGGGCGCGAGTGTGAGTCGTGTCAATATTACTTTATTGGTATAAAAAAGATAATTTATTTTTAAGTAACTCGTAGGGCCATTTTGAGTGCGCCAGTGTGTCCGAAAGGGCCGAGATAGTAAAAAATACTACTCGGGTGCTTTATTTGGATTCCGAGGCAAGTTAGGCCAAACTGACACCCCAGAGGGGTACTTTGGTCTTTTGATATTTTGGGAATTAAAAATGGACGAAAATAAGAAATTAAAAAGAAAAGAATGTGGGCATTAGGTTATCTGACAGTTTCCAAACCTACGTGAGAGAGAGAGAGAGAACCAAAGAGGGAGAAGAATAAGAACTCCATAGGTGATTTGGGCCAAGGATTCAAGTTCCTTCACCGAAAACCACACCAACGCGTAGATCGCGAAGAGAGGATAGTCCCCATACTAAATCCATTCAGCGATTCATAAGTTCGCAAAAAGGCAAGTGGTTATCATGCTAAACTTTTAGAGCATATATGATTCATGTTGCTAGAAATTGATAAATTGACCATGATACTATGAATTTGAGACTAAGTTGGGATTTAATTTTGAATTTGGAATATAGGTTTGCATGTAGAAGAATAACCCTATTCTAAACATGATAAATCTGGTAATCATAGGTTGAAATCACAAAATTTAAATTGGTGGTTTGAATTATTGTAATTGGTGGGTTCATGATTAATGAATTTTTAAAAAATTGAGGAATTAGTTAGATCCCTATGATTATGTAAATATTTGTCACTGAAATCATGTTAAAAAGTACCCTATTATGACTGGGAATGGTTTAAAATTGTTGATTGGGAGTTGGAATGAGTTTAGACGAATTTGGATGATGAAGAGTTGGAAAAGAGAGTTTAGGGAAGAACGAGGGATAACTGGGAATTCTCATTCGAAGACCTGCCCAGGCCGTTCGAACGAGAATTCCAATGAGAATTCTAATGATATTTTTGAGTTTGTTCGAAGTGAGAAGCTTGTTTGAATGACCTCATTCGAACGACCTCGTTTGAACGAGAATCCTGAACTTCGAATGAAATTTAAGAATATTTCTTTATGGCCCGGTTAAGTTAGAACCCTTCTAGGTTAGTCCAAGTGAGGGAAATTGACCTATGCTAACATTGAGTGACTTCTATTCTTAGTTAGTAGTGAGATGAGAGTGTGACTACTCGAGGGATATAACAGGATAACTGCCTTAAAAGAGAATGTACTCGTTAGAGAGATCAATGGCATGATAGCAGAGTATGCATACACCACAACTGTGTCTCGGGGTGCATTATTTTATATTCATAAGATACAGTGTGTATATATACTTATAATGATGTCTACTGTGTGAAGTAAGTAGGTTTGGTTAATAATAAAATCTGAAATGAATTTAGTAGCGAACACTTAAGTATATTAAACTGAAAGTGCCTTTTTATGCTAAAGAGGGATTGCTTAGATGTATTATATATTGCGAGGGAAATACACGAGAACGATATCGGACTATGATTAGTTATTGGTCAAGAAGAACTAGTTAGTATGAAAATAGAAACTAGTGGGATTTGTAGGTTCACTAGGCGTACACATTAGATGAGAGGTGAGCATCTCAAGTGAGTTCAATGATCTAACATGAAAAATATATGTGCTAATATATCATTTTAAGTACTTGCTAATTTTAAACTGTCTTCAACTCGGGCTCTGACCCATTTTCTGCAATTCTCTTTTTCTTGTCAAATTGTTAGGTGCTCAGCCACAGGGTCACAAGGCTTGGGAGTTCCACTCATTCGACGAGCAGTATCTGCTGTGGAGGTTACAGGACTTAGGTATTAGACGCCTCTATGTCTATCATTTCCTCCTTTAGATTATTTCATCAGTTAGGGCATGTCGCCCCTTTTCTATTCAGATGTTTAGAGAATTTGGATTTAATTATTTAACCTCTTAAGTTATTGGATTCATTTAGTGGGACTATTGTATTGGACTTTTGGCTGGAAGTGTTTACTCCAGTCCCTTTTATTATGCCACTTATTTTATTTCTTATTTCATTGGATTGAATAGTGAATGTCTAGTTAATTACTTAAACTGTTTTATTTTAAAGGAAAGGATAAAATTTTGACATAAACCTTTTTAAATATTAGGTGGTTAGTTTTAATTAATAAAATTTTCGATAGTGATGCATAATTTGAACCAAACGGATATTCTGGCTTAATTAATAAAGGAATGATCACCCAGTATTTAATTAGGCGGGGTGTCACATCTTGCACTTTCAACGCCAAATGTGACTCTCTAGCCCTTGGTGACGAGGATGAAGATTCTACTGAATGGGTCTTCTTCCCCCCAGAAGGAACTCTACATTTCTGTCTCGATCGAGGTGACTTCCCCGGGTCTCATATTGATTTTGAGGGGCCTGAAGGTACCCCCGCTAATTTCATCACTTGGAATGCCCATATGCAAATTTCTCACTCTATGAATCTCGCTAAGGTTGGGCTTCATCGTGCTAAGTGGTTTGGAGAGTTTACTTTATCGAAAAATAATGCTGCCCTTTCAGTTCTGGTTTCTCGCTGGAATACTATCACCCACACCTTCATAGCTACACGGGGAGACTTTACAGCTACGTTGGAAGATGTTTCTGAACTTCTAGTCCTTGAGACCACGGGCGATATGCCTCATCATATGAAGCTCTAGACATCGAAGAGGCTACTGATCGCTCGGAGCTGGATCGTATATGCCGAAGGTGCATAGTTACTTCCAACAAAGCCACTTTAACTCCACTCATCAACTACTTCTTCTAAGATCCTTCTAAGGATGGTTCTTCTGAAGGTGGCCCAGACTAAGGTACATCCCTGGAATTTCCATCTTACATTCTTGTAATTCTTTCTCGTTTACCAAATGACCAGCCCCGATGGGACCTCATCAATATATCAATTCGTTTGGCTCAGGGTGTCAGGCTTCCTCTAACGGCAATGGCCCTGGAATCCCTCTACACTTGGCTTAACAGGAACCATTTGGACATAGAATGGTGTCTTGGCCGTTTTAACTTAGCCAATTTTGCCAATGCCATAATTCTTACAGGCTTCCTCTACGTTCTCTTTCCTGTGGTAGCAACCAAAACTATCCATCCTCCCTTTGGAGAAACTATCGTGCCCCTAGCTCATATGTTTATCACAAAAGACAAAGTCACAAAAAGTTAATTCTTATTATTGACCAACCTGTTTTTTTTATGATTAGGCCTTATGGAGAAGAGGCTTTCCTCCATACTTGGTGTTTTTTCAAGCATAAAGCAAGGGTGGTCCAACCAACTACTATCGAACTAATTGTTGAAGATCCGTCGCTTGTTGTGGTACTCATGTTCTCAGCGGGGTACCTGCCTTCTTATACGGCGTGGGGATACACATGTGAACATTATAACCCCAATCAATGAAGCTGCCAGTTTGATTTTGACCAAGGGGCTCCTCAACCATTTTTTTAGATATCCCATTCAAAGTCCTATTTAGTGAGGTCTGCTCTTTGTTCTCTTCTACTGCTGCATGGGGGGTGAGTTCTACAATGTCTGGGCGAGTCACCATCCCCAGCATTACAAGCCAAGGGGATGTGACTGACCAAAATAGCAGGCCCTATTTTCTGAGTTCATCCAGGGCCGACGCATGTATCCCCCAGTTCTTTATTTTTCTTCCTTAGAGCTAGGGCTTAAGGGTAACTCTGTCCTTGGGGTGGAGTTCCCTCTGAGCCAGACTCCTAAGGATACTCCCTTTGATCTTCCTCCTTACTGCTCAATGGTCCCCGTTGACACTCCTAAACCCAAGAAAATAAACGGCCTGCCCTTTCTGAAGGCGTTTCTGGTGAAGGAGCTTCTAAACCTTCGGCCAAGAGGACAAGGGCTTCCAAAAGTGGAACTTCTACCCATGTTAAGTCCCAACCCTCCTCCCAAGCTCCCTTGAAAGCGTTTCCCATTACCTCTATTCCTCCTCCGATGTCTGCCGAAGTGAGTGAGGAGTTGAGAAAAAAAGTTCAAGCTGAGGTGGAATGAATACACTCCCACTGTTCCTCCTAGTGCTGCTTTCCCCACCATCTTAGTAGATCCATCTAAGGGTGAGTTAAAGTGAAGGAAAATATCAAAGGTTAATCCAAACTCTGGTGCCCTTGGTACAAGAAAAAAAGACTTTGGGAACTAAGTCCCAGAAGAAATGGATTCTTGATGTGCAACTCACTCGAGCTGCTTCCATTGCTGGGGCTATTACTTTGGATGATAGTCCTGATGCTGAGCACCATCCTATCGAGAGGGCTTCACCTGGTGCTTCCCCTCCTTCCTCGCTAATGGTGATATCATCCCATTCCCCCTGGATTAAAGGTATGCACGAGTTTCCTTTTTTCCATACTTACTCACTTTTGTGTAGCAAACTGTATTTTTTCTTTTCTCTAACTCTTAGCAATTTTGTGAAGGAAACTGAAGAAGAAAAACCCAACCCTTCTATGAGTCCTTTTATGGGAGGGATCTTCGGGAGTGGTTCCATCGATGCAACTCCTCCCCGATATCCCATGATCGGGATCACTTATTCACATCATTTGGCCTCCAAACATGTAGTGGAGGCTTCTAAAAAGGTTGGTGCCTCTGTTGACTCTGTGGGAGTTTTCCCCTATCTATAGGGAACTCCCTCAGCTTCTTCTGAGTCATTCCCTCTGCCGGAGGTTCCTCTGGACATTATTCTACTTTTGCATAGTTCTCCCTAGGTAACAAGTTTTGAATACTTTTTAAGATCTTTCTTCTCTATCCTTCCCACTTTACTGAATCTTTTTAATTCTTTGGTGTATTTCAGGTTGAAGTTGCTTCATTACTAGCTTCTTCGTTGGCTAATGTCCTTCTTCTACCTCCACCATTAAGGCCCATCGTTGTGTTGCCCCCTTTCACCATATTACTGAGGTAAGTTAAATGTACAGCGTGCCCCTTCTTTCCATATCATTCCTTGCATCTAACACTTAGCTTTGTATGTGCAGTTTTCTTCAGGTCTGATCCCTCCATCATCCCTCGGGACCCCACATATCAATCAAATTACCATTGGCTCATCTACTCTCCCTGGTCCTTCTTATGCCCCTACAAGTGCTAACGTACATATGGAAGACCGAACGTCCCCTTCAAGCCCCTCCCTAACCTTGGACCTAGTTCCTTTTGTTGAATTAGGAGCTTCATCGAATGTTGGGGTTCCTCTGTCTGAGGGTCCTCTAGTTGAAGGTTCCGCGGAGGCTCCTGAGGAGATGAATTTTCTCACTACGGTGTCCACTGTTGTAGCTTCTTTCATAACTCCCATTCCTGCTCCAGTAGTTGCTGAGGTATTTCGACACTTTGTCTTCATTTTTTGGTGTTTGTCCTTTATCTTGACAATGTTCAATCTCCTTTTCAAACGTTCAAACGCCACCAATAACGGTGATTTAACAACGAAAACCACTTGTTATTTTTTTTTATAAACTCCACCAGTAACGGTGACTTAACAATGAAAACCACTTGTTAAGATTTTTGTCAAACTCCACCAATAACGGTGATTCCCGTAATGGTGACTTAACAATGACAACCACTTATTAAGATTTATCGTCAAACTCCACGAGTAACGGTGACTTAATAATAAAAACAACTTCTTAAGATTTTCGTGAAACTCCACCAGTAAAGGTGACTTAACAATGAAAACCACTTGTTAAGATTTTTCGTCAAACTCCACCAGTAACAGTGACCTAACAATGAAAACCACTTGTTAAGATTTTTTTATCAAACTCCACCAGTAACAGTGACTTAACAATGAAAACCATCTGTTAAGATTTTTCGTCAAACTCCACCAGTAACGGTGACTTAATAATTTGAGAATACTTATTTATGGCCCGGTTAAGTTAGAACCCTTCTAGGTTAGTCCAAGTGAGGGAAATTGACCTACGCTAACATCGAGTGACTTATTTTATTAGTTAGTAGTGAGATGAGAGTGTGACTACTCGAGGGATATAACAGGATAACTTCCTTAAAAGAAAATGTACTCGTTAGAGAGATCAATGACATGATAGCAGAGTATGCAGACACCACAACTGTGTCTCGGGGTGCAGTATTTTATATTCATAAGATACAGTGTGTATATATACTTATAATGATATCTACTGTGTGAAGTAAGTAGGTTTGGTTAATAATAAAATCTGAAATGAATTTAGTAGCGAACACTTAAGTATATTAAACTGAAAGTGCCTTTTTATGCTAAAGAGGGATTGTTTAGATGTATTATATATTGCGAGGGAAATACACGAGAACGATATCGGACTATGATTAGTTATTGGTCAAGAAGAACTAGTTAGTATGAAAATAGAAACTAGTGGGATTTGTAAGTTCACTAGGCGTACACATTAGATGAGAGGTGAGCATCTCAAGTGAGTTCGATGATCTAACATGAAAAATATATGTGCTAATAATCATTTTAAGTACTTGCTAATTTTAAACTGTTTTTAACTCGGGCTCTGACACTTTTTCTGCAATTCTCTTTTTCTTGTCAAATTTTTAGGTGCCCAGCCACAGGGTCACCAGGCTTAGGAGTTCCACTCATTCGACGAGCTGTAGCTACTGTGGAGGTTACAAGACTTTGGTAGTAGACGCTTCTATGTCTATCATTTCCTCCTTTGGATTATTTCATCAGTTAGGGAATGTCGCCCCTATTCTATTGTCATGTTTAGAGATTTTGGATTTAATTATTTAACTTCTTCAGTTATTGGATTCATTTAGTGGGACTATTGTATTTTACTTTTGGCTGGAAATGTTTACTCCAGTCCCTTTTATTATGCCAGTTATTTTATTTCTTATGTTATTGGATTGAATAGTGAATGTCTAGTTAATTCCTAAAACTGTTTTATTTTAAATGAAAAGATAAAATTTTGACATCAACCTTTTTAAATATTAGGTGATTACTTTTAATTAATAAAATTTTCTACATTGATGCATAATCTGAACCAACCGGATATTCTGACTTAATTAATAAAGTACTGATCACCCGATATTTAATTAGGCAGGGTGTCACAGGTGGTATCAGATCATCAGGTTCTAGAGTCCTTTGGATCTATACGACTTATTATGCTTTTCGCGTAGCTATCTTTGATGTAGAGCCCTATATTTAGGACTATTGTATTCATTACTTGTGCATTTTACGTCTTCAGCGATTTGAGATATTTACTGTGGAATTATAAATATTCTCTCTCATTTCAGATTCCTCCCAGACGTGCACAGTGAGCTAATAGGAATGCCCAGCCTGAGCCTCAGCCAGTTTCGGCCCAGGGCACAATGAATGCTGCGAAAGATACCACTATTGTAGCACAATCAGTGAATGCAGCATTAGCTGTGATACACCAGTCTCCACCACAGGCACTAGTAGTGGCTCCAGCACCAGTCCACACATTCCATTCCGTTTGGGAGCATGTCAGAGATGCCTTTCAGAAGGCACACCCTCCAGAGATTACAGGGAGTTCGGATGTAGTAAAGGCGAGCCAGTGGAGAAAAGATATAGAGAGGAACCTGAGGATGTACGAGTGCACAGAGGTGCAAAAGAAAATTCTAGTTACCTTTAAGTTGGTAGGGGCAGCGTTACAGTGGTGGGAGTCCATCACCACTGCGAAGGAGAGAGACAGCTTGACTATCCGATATTTTTGGGTGCGGTTTGACCGCAAGTATTTCCCTTCCGCAGTGCAGATCGAGATGAGGCGGAAGCTACTGAACCTTAAGAAAGAAGGAAAGATGGTTGCTGAGTATGAGGAAGAGTTTATCGATCTTATGAATTTAGTTCCAAATGAGATACCAACAGAGGAGAAGAAGATTCAGAGATTCATGGATGGTTTGACTTGGAAGATTCGCCAGCACTTGTTAGGGAATATTTCATTGGCTACTTATTCTGATGTGGTTAATACAACCCTACTACATTGTCAGGACCACCGCTTCCACCAGCAGGGAAGTAAATGAGTTGGGGAGTCGAGCTAGCAGGGCCGGACTGGAGGTAGTAGTGCTAGTGGGGCACCCGCCCGCAGCTTAGGGACAGGTCCGTCATAGAGAGCAAAGTTCCCATCAGGGGGACCCCGCTAAGAGATTCTGTTATGGAGATTTTCAGGAGGGGAAGGAAGGTTTTAGGCAGGGCCATCAAGGCCAGCCAGGTCAGCAAGACCAGTAGGGGCAACAACGATTTCAGCAGGGCCAATAGGGCCAGGGGAGGGTAGGTAACGACCATCAGGGCTGAGGGCAGTCGGGGTAGAGGGGAGGACACTTCCTCGGTAGGTGTTTTACTTGTGGCAACACTGGACACAAGCATCAGGACTGTCCCAAGGGGGGTAGATCCATGCAGCACCAGTAGCATCAGGGTGCTCGTCAAAAGCCCCAGCGACCGTTATTCCTAGCTGCCCTCCCAAGACCAGATAGGTACCAGCCTTGCCAGCTATTCCAACAGCTCCAGTGCAGTACGGTCAGTTACAGTATGGACGTGTCTACAACGTCTATTAGGCCGCAGTTCATCAGGCTCCACCGACTATTGAGGGTATGTTTCCTATCCATGGTACTAGGGGATGCATTTTATTTGATACAGGGGCATCACACTGCTTTATAACCACTAGTTTTATACGGGCCACTGGGTTGTTAGACATAGCAGAGAGTGCGATGACTTGTGTAGACTCACCACTGGGTAATGGGTCATTAATATTCTTTATATGCCGGGGAGTAGGTATAGAGATTGGGAGCTTGGTTTTTCTCGTAGATATGCTCGTCTTGGACATGCATGAGCATGACGCCATTATTGTCTTGCTACTTATAGATCCATGGTAGACTACTTTACTAGGAGCATTGTCTTTACTATATCGGGATGGGATATGTTACTAGTGGCGATGCCTCGTCTTGAGGGAGGATCGTCCACTCATTTATATTACATAGAGGAAGAGACCTCTAGGGAGATAGTGATTCCCATTGATTCGATTCCTGTAGTCTGTGATTTTATCGATGTGTTATAGGATATACCGGGACTAACGCCTAACTGAGAGATAGATTTCGTCATAGATTTGATGCCAGGCACTCGGTCAATAACCCGAGCACCCTACCGTATGGCTCTAGCTGAGATGAGAGAGTTACGAGATCAGATTGAGTAGTTATTGGGATAGGGCTTCATCCGTAGGTGTACCTTGCCTTGGGGTACTCCTGTGATGTTTGTAAAGAAGAGAGATATGTCATTGAGGTTATGTGTAGACGACGGAGAGTTGAACAAAGTCAAGATACAAAATAAGTACCCGTTGCCCCAAATTAATGACTTGTTCAACCAATTGATAGGAGCTACCTACTTCTCAAAGATAAATTTGAGATCGGGATATCACCAATGTAAAGACAAATTTCCAATCGAGTCATTTGTAATATTGGCTACATTCCATTGGACAAAACAATTTTGGGTCATTCCCCATCAAGCATCATTCAACAGTAAAGATTCGAGCATTGCATCCAAAGTTCACGCGACATCAATATGCTCTTCATGTTCGCTCTTCTAAAAGGTATATGACCAAAATCTTTTTAAGTGTTGGAGTATTTTTCATAACCAGAAATTTTAGTATAAAGTAATGTTCATAGAAAATCCTATTTTCATAAAGAATAATTTTTGAAATTGATTTTAACCTTATCTATGAAAAAATGGCATCTCGTTCGAAGTTTTCTCCAGGTCGTTCGAACGACCTGAATCTAACGACATTCCCCAGGTCACACTGGAAACTCGTTAGAAGCTCGTTAGAAATGTCGTTAGAACGACCTCGTTCGAACAAGATTTCTAATGACTTATCTAATTCGACACTGGAATACCGTTAGATAACTCGTTCGAACGGGATCTGCCAGATTTGAAAATTTTAACTTATTTTCGAGCAGTTATTTTACAAAAACTGTTTTGGTCCACTACATTTACAGATATAATATATGGACGAAAATTAGTTATTTTAACCAAGGAAGTTTCACATTCTCTTGAGACCAAAATTCACAACTTCCCCCCTTTTGGTAAAATCAATCTTCAACACCATTTTCAACTTTTGAAACAAAACCCCTTACAATCAACTTGACATTTAATAAGCAAGTTTGCGGTGGATCTCTACATTCAAGCTTAGTGGAGACGGTGGTTTTGGGCTTTGGTGGATACCGCGACATGAGGAGTGTCGAGCAACGCGTTGGAGCTTCGCGTACTACAAATTCAGAGGTCGAGGAAGGTATAAGTATGTCTTGAGTGAGTCAATGTCTATAAGTCTTTTGAGTCACTTGTAAAACCTATTTTTTAGTGGATTTTGTCTAGGCCCCGCCGTTCGAGGTTTTTCCCATTTGGGTTTTCCTCGTACATTGGCGCGTTGTGGTTGTGATTATCGCAATTTACTTTATTAAAATCACATAGATGTATGCTTAGGATAAAATGGATAAAATTGAATAATTTTATTTCAATTAATCATGTTAACAATCTCATCGCATTAATTGAAAAGTGTTCTTGCTAACTTATCAATCTGCTACATAAATTAAAATTGGTGAATATCTCTTAATAGCTAATTATAATTGGGTTGTGTGTGTATTCCATGAAATAAACTTAGTACATATAATCTTTGAAACTTCAAATTGGTATCCGAGCTAGTCTCTAAAAGTTATTTAGATGAATCCTGGAGGTTATATGGATAGTTTTTCGTCGAATAGACTACCTTTGTTTGATGGAACTAATTACACCTATTGGAAGGCACGTATGAAATCTTCCCTTAAATCAATTGATGAACGTGTTTGGGTTATTGTTGAAAGAGGATGGTACCCTCCTACTATGGTAGTTAATGATGAAATTAGTTTGACTCCTGTAGAGCAGTGGATTGAGGAAGAACTAAAATGGTGTAACTTTAAGTCTAAAGGTTTAAATGCCTTATTTGGTGCAGTGTCCCCCGATGAATTTCGTAGTATAATGATGTGCGAAACGTCAAAGGAAGCTTGAAATATTCTCCAAGTTACTCATGAGGGAACTAGTATAGTTAATGCTTCAAAACTTCAAAACTTAACAACCCAATTTGAAACGATCACCATGAAAGAATCTGAAACATTTGATGAGTTTTATGCTCGTATATCTGATATTGTTAATTCTTGCTTTAACCTGGGTGAAAAAGTACCTGAAGATCGTGTTGTTAAGAAAAATACTTAGATGTTTTCCTAAGAGGTTCATTCCTAAAGTTACTGTTCTTAATTCATTAGGAAATCTAAATACTTTGAAACTTGAAGAACTTGTTGGTGATCTTCAAACTTATGAACTAGATATGTTTACTAAAGATAACAAAAGTAAAGATAAAGGTGTTGCCTTGAAAGTCAAGAAAGTAGAAGTGTCTGATTCTGATGAGTCTGATATAGATCCTGATGATATAGCCTTATTTGCTAAAAAATTTAAAAAAATTCTCAAGTTCAAAAAGAAAAACTCTAAGTTTGAAAAACTAAAATTTGAGAACAACAAAAACAAAGGAAAAAGAAAATTCAATTCTCAGGATCCTAAGAAGTTCAAGAAAGACAACTTTAAAAAGGATGATTTGGAGAGATGATTTGAGTGTGAGGGACGTGGTCATAGAGCTTTTGAGTGACCTACTAATCTTAAAAGACAAGGCAAAGAAAAGGCAGTTTACAATGCCACTCTAAGCGACAGTGTTAATGAGTCTGAAGACTCTGATGACTCTACCCCGTCTAGAAATAATTTCACTGCTTTTATGGCAAGACATGCTAGTAATTCAAGTGTGTCATACCCTAATGTTGACAATTCCGAGCAAAATCTTGAGGTTGCTTCCACTCACTCTACTAGTAGTGATGAAAAAGGAAGTGAAAGTGAAATAGATGAAAGTGAACTGAAATTCGCCTATTCTGAACTATACAATGTGTCTCTCCGTATTCAAAAAGTTAACAAAAGATTAACCTTTAAATTCTTAACTTTAGAAAAAGAGTTGAAAGGCCTGAAGGAGAAGGAGGCTTTAGTTAGTCAACTCGAGGCAATTAAGATATCCCTTTTTGAGAATCTTATCTTGATAGGTAAAGAAAAATGTGATTTAACTATCTCCTTGGAAGGTGTCAACAAAGATCTTAATGAGTCTTTAGAGATTAGAAAATCTCTCAAAGCGAAAAATTGCCCAACTTGAAAAAGATCTCGAGTCCTCTCGTGAAGTTAAAGTCACACTTGAGGATAATTCAGGAAGAATGGGAAAATTATTTCTAGATCCTATTTTAGGATATAAGGAGAAAGGTTATCAAGAGAGAAAGGGTATAGGATATGAAGAAGGAGATTCATCCAAAGTCAAACTCGAACCCATAGATAAGTTTGTTACCAAACCTAATGTTTCTAAAATAAGTCCTACTAAGCAACCTTCAAAAGCTAGTCCAAAACAACCCTATGTGTGCACTTATGATCACAAACGGGGTCATCTTACAGATTTTTGCTACAAGCTTGGAAAGAAATCTCATTTCACATCTTCTGAACATCAATATAGCTCCTTAGCTAGTCTTAAGAGCCAAGTTGAGTATTTAGTCAATACTTTTAAAGGTCTAATGGAAGATTTTCTTAGGTTATCTAAAGTCCAAGGAAATAATTCTAATTATAACACTAGAGCCAACAAAGGAAAGAAAACAACTCAAGCTTGGGTTAAGAAAAATCACACCAATAAATCTTTTGTTGCTCATGTTGCACTTAAGGCTCAAAATACCTCATAATGGGACTTTGATAGTGGTTGTTCGAGACATATGACTGGTGATAAATCTCTATTTACCATTCTTGAAAACTATAAAGATGGTAAAGTCACTTTTGGGGATGGAAGTAAATCTCGAATCATGGGTAGGATCTATTGAAATCTTCGGGTTTCCTAAACTTGAAAATGTCCTCTATGTTGATGATCTCAAGGCTAATTTGATAAGTATTAGCCAATTATGTGATGAAAGTCTTGATGTTAAGTTTAGTCAATCGGAGTGCACCGTATATGATCAATCGGGTGAATCTATTTTACAAGGTGTTAGAACTAGTGACAATTGCTATGGAATTGTTCCGAAATCATCTTTAGTTTGCAATAGTACAAAAGCCTCGTCTGCCGATCTTTGGCATCAAAGGTTAGGCCATGTTAATTTTAGAGATCTTGATCGATTAGTGAAAAAAGAGCTAGTTTGAGGTTTACCATCTCTAGGAAAGCCAACCTCCACTATTTGCGGTCCGTATCAATTAGGAAAGAAAACTAAGAATCCTCATAAAAAGTTAAACTCAATAACTACCTCTCGTGCCTTAGAATTGATACACATGGACCTTATGGGTCCCACTCGTACCGAGAGCATAGGAGGAAAAATATATATCTTAGTAATGGTGGATGATTTTTTTAGGTACTCTATTGTAGGCTTTCTAAGAGAAAAATTTGAGACAGTTAATTTTCTTACTATTAAGTGTAGAACTCTTCAAAATCAACACGGTGTTACTATAAACCGCTTTAGGAGTGATAATGGAACTGAATTCAAGGAATTCGGTGTGATTGCCTTTTGGTATGAAATAGGAATTAAATATAAATTCTCGGCCGTTAGAACTCCACAACAAAATGGTATAGTTGAAAGAAAAAATCGAATAATCCAAGAAATGGCAAGATCTATGCTCCTAGGAAGAAATGTGCCCCGTAGGTTTTGGGCCAAAGCGGTTAACACCGCATGTCACACCGTAAATAGGGTTTATTTGCGTCCTAATACTAACAAAACACCATATGAATTGTGGATGGGCAAGAAACCTAATTTGTCCTATTTTTGAGTTTTTGGTAGTCCTTGCTATATTCTTCGAGATAGAGAACTTATAGGTAAATTTGACTCAAGGAGTGATGAAGGTATATTCCTAGTATATTCTCAAAACAATATAGCCTTTAGAGTATTCAACTTAAGTATCTCTAAAGTCATGGAATCAATTAATGTTGTCATAAAAGATGATGCTCCGGCCACATCAATTGAAAATGAGGAAGATTTGTCTTGTGAGTGTGATGTTGTGTCCAATGTTGAAAATATTGAGTCTCACAATGATTTGGTTGCCCCCACTACTGAGAAAAAGGATCATTCTCCTTGGGTGCGTAAAAGTCATGAAACTTTAAAAATTATAGGAGATCCCGAAGTAGGTGTCAAGACTAGGGCTCAATTAGAAAATGAAGTTACCTATTTGTGCTATACTTCTAAAATTGAACCTAAAAACTTTAAAGAAGCATTAAAAGATGAACATTGGATTAATGCCATGCAAGAAGAATTGTTTCAATTTAAGAAAAATGATGTTTGGGAATTAGTCCCTAGGCCTTCTAATATAAATGTCATTAGCACAAAATGTATTTTCAAAAAAAAAATGGATGAACATGGTGTCATTGTTCGTAATAAAGCTAGGTTGGTAGCCCAAGGATACACCCAAATATAAGGTGTTGACTTTGAAGAAACTTTTTCTCCTATTGCTAGGTTAGAATCGGTTCTCCTTTCACTCTCCATAGCATGTCACCTCCAATTTAAATTATATCAAATGGATGTAAAAAGTTCCTTTTTAAATGGTATTATTCAAGAAGAAGTCTATGTTGAACAACCGAAAGGGTTTGAGGACCCAAAACATCCTAATCATGTCTTCTTCCTAAAGAAAGTGCTATATGGTTTAAAACAAGTACCCCGCGCTTGGTATGAAAGACTCACTTCTTATCTCCTTTTTCGTGGCTTTTTAAGAGGGGGAGTAGATATGACACTCTTCATTCGTCGTGATGAAAAAGCTATCCTAGTTGCTCAAGTGTATGTCGAGGACATAGTGTTTGTTTCAACATGTGATAATCATACTCAATTATTTTCAAAAGAAGTGCACGATGAATTTGAGATGAGCACGGTAGGTGAACTGTAATACCCCGTGATTTTTAATGACTTTTAAAATGGGTTATATTTTAAATTAATGGATTAATTGGATTTTATTATTATTTAATTCATTTGGATTTTATCCGAATTGTGAATATTAAAATAAGTGATTCTGAATATTACTTAAATATATTTAAGTAATATATGAATGTGATGCCATTGATATGGCTGTGTGATATTAATTCAGTAATTTGGATTTTTAGTCGGACGCGGTATGGGACGTGTCGGGACTAATTTGTTAAATTAAAAAGGAAATTTATTTTTACATCAACCTTATAGTCGTTGCATCCGGAAGGGTTGAAATAGTCAGAAAAATCTATTTGGAAGTTGGTTTTGGGTCCCGGGGCATTTGGAAATGAAAAGACAACCCAAAAGGGCATTTTGGTAATTTTTGCAAGGGATGAATAGTGATTTTGAGTTTTGTCTTATTATAAATATTTGGAGATTAATGTACGTAGGTTCATTTCATCTCTTCTACACAAAATAGAGAAGTCATCTTCCTAGAGAGAGTGAAAGGTTGCTTGGAAAGAAAAAGCTTGCTTGGAAAGGAGGAGAACCAAAGGTCATCACTACCATCACCGGCTGTGTTATTCAACTCCAAAGGATCAGATCTTCATTAGAGGCAAGTGTTTGATAATGGCAATTTAAGTTTGTATATTGTCCATGTTAGAATAGTTATAAAAAGAGATGATTTATCATGTTTGGAAGATAATAATGGAGTTTTAAATGGATTTTTGAAATTTAAAAATATATAGGAATCAACCTCATTTTGTAGGTAGTTGGTAAACCACGAAATAATATTAAATCTATTGAAGGAATTCTGAAAACCATTGTTGTGTTCTTGAAGATATTATGTTGATGATTTTCTGGACAAAGAGGAGATAAACATGCTTTTAATCCAATCTCTTGATGATTCTAGGATGTTTAGATGATTATAAATCATTTATATGTGTTGATATATCATGTAGTAAGGATTATAAGTCGTTTGGGATGTTAAAATGAAGGTTTGAATGATAAAAAATGGCTAAACCCGTAGTTGCAGAAATGCAGAAAGCTGGGCTGTTACCTGAGTGATCGATCGATCGACCCCCTGCCTTCGATCGATCGACCTCCCCATAATCTTTGAAGTTGTTTCTTTTTAATGTTGATTCTTATCCCAAACCTTTTGTAGATCTTTGGTGATTATTAATTGGATATTATGGGACTTAGAGAAGATCAGTAGGCCCTAGTTAAGATTTGAATTAGTTTGATTGGGATTTAATTGATTAGGATTATGATAATTAAATTGGAAGAAATTTCGGTTGCTAGATTCATTTGTTGGATTATAATTGGTTTGCTTGAGGATTAAGGATAGGTCCAGTAGGGCAGATTTAATATAAGTGAGGCTAGCCTTAGGGTTACAATTTTAACATCAAGGACCGAGTTTAAGCTCATTATTGATTATGCAAGGACTGAGTATAATACAAGCGCTTAGCGGTATGACTCCTGGATAGAGATGGGAGCGTAGACCAAAATTGGTTGAACGAGGGGATGCGGTTATTTCGGTTGCGTATTTGAAGTTGACGGACCTCCACGTTCGACAAAGTTAAGTAGTAGTGTACTGGAGGGGTTCCTTGTTTGGATTTCACTTTGCGAGACGCTCCGCGCATGAACCTTAACGACGTCGGGAGTGGAGAGATGTTATAGGATGCGAGGATGTTGGTTTTGTTGATAAGTCATATAGAGTGAATGAAACAATATAGACTATGAGCCATGTGATGATGGTATTCAATCCTAAGTGAAAGAAGATGTGTTTATAAGAGATTTGAAACTATCGGTTTTAACCCTAATTAAAGGGAGAGTTTAATTCGTAGTAATTCGGTAGATATGACGATGTGGACCAGTAGGATATTAGTGATTTCTTACTGAATAAATATGATAAGGAAATACCTATTTGAACCTTGAGTAATGAGTGAGGCTCGGGGATGATTAAATTAAGAAGTAAAGTCATAATATTTTAATACGTAGGATTTGAGAGATATAATGCTACATATGGGAATTATCTTAGGGTAATGTAAATACCTTGTTGATATTATATTATAGGTATGATAATGCCTATTTGATTGATTGATGATTTATGTGTATGACATACCTAGCTTACTTGCTATCGGTGGGAGGTTTGCGCGTGAGGGCAGTCATATCCTGATGAATCCATGGGATCTTTGATTTGTCGCTCGAGAACATAGGTCTATGAAAGACTTATGGGGAAGTTGATAAGTCCGCTGACTGTGGGTACGTAGGTATGTGCGTGACCCATGGATACGAGAACTATGTTCGCCTCCAATTTTTATGTTGTTGTTTGTGGTTCGAGGAATCCTTACCGAACCTTTTGTCCCCTATTTGGCGACCAGCAATATTGGGACATGATAGCAGAGTAATGCATTGCATCGCAGCTATGACTCGGGGTGCCGTATTATATATGAATATATATATAATGGATTAAATGAATGAATGGATATATTGTGGTTAGATCATCTACTGTGTGATAATTGTGGATAACGGTGAATAGAGAAAGAGAATGAAATTAAGTTAATGAATGTTTATAGAATTGAAAAGCTTAATTCATATTAATGAGAAATGATTCATGTTATTGAGACACGATTCATGTTAATGAGAAAAGTATATGAATAATTATATGACGTATGGTATGGGACATACGGGGTTATGATATGGGAATGCAATCGTGTTTTGGAAACTAGAAAAGAGGAACCATTAACTAGGAGGTTAATAGGAAACGTTAAGTGTGCACTCTAGTTGAGAGGTGAGAATAGCAAGTGAGAGTTGGATGCTAACATGTACATAATAAATGCTTTATTGCACTTATTAAATACTTTCTGTTTTAAAAATCCTTTTCACAATCGGGCTCTGACCCGTTTCCTTGCATATTTTCTTTTCTATTGTATCTTCTATATCAGGTGTCCAGCAGCAGGGATGCCAACTTTAGTTGATTTTGACGAGCTATAGAGATATGGAGTATTGCTTAGACGCCTATCTTCATTTGATTCACAGTATTCTTATAGTTAGGTCATGTCGCCCGAAGGAACTCAATTGTCTCTTTTCTATCGGGGTCAAATACTCTTGTAGTCGTGTTGTTTTAATACATTTACTATTGACGGATTATTGTATTGAATTATTACTTGGGAATGTTTATTCCAATTGCATTTAAATTCTTTTATGTTATCTATTCGGTTATCAGCGTTGTAGAATAAAATGTGTTGTGTTGTTCTTAAATAGGGGTGTTCAAAAAAACCGCCCGACCCGAAAACCGAACCGAATCGGCCCGAACCGAACCGAAACCGCCGGTTTTTTTTAGCCCGGTTCGGCCTACGGTTTACGGATATAAAAAACCGACCATGTCGGTTCGGTTGTCGGTTTATACGTGGGAAAAACCGACTCAAACCGAACCGACCCGAACCAATATATAAATTAAAAAAAAACTAAATAACTTATATTTTTATATCCAAAAACCATTACCCACCTTTAAAAACCGACCCAAACCGAAAACCGCCCTTAAAAAAACCGGCCCAAATATGAAACCGTCGAAAACCGACCCGAAACCGAATCGAACCAAAACCGACGTGAACCGAAACCGACGGGTTTTTTCATAGTCGGTTCGGTTTCGGTCTGACCTTTTCCAAAACCAAACCGATCGGTTCGGTTTGAACTAGGTCCAAAACCGACCCGAACCGACCCGTGAACACCCCTATTCTTAAACTATAAATGGTTTTTGTTGAATTAATAATTTGGAAAGTTTTTAACACCAGCTTAATTGGGTATTGTGTGAGTTGTAAATGTTTTCGACTGTGATTCTAAGAATGAACCAACTGTATATTCTGTTTTAATTTGGTATGGGACTGTCCACCCAGTATTTAATTTGGCGGGGTGTTATAGGTGGTATCAGAGCATCAGGTTCTAGTGTCCTTTAGGGTCTATACGGCTTACTATGTTTTCGGCTTAGTGTTCTTTGATGTAGAGCCCTATGTTTAGGATTATTGATTTCCTTGGTGAGATTTCATTCTCCTTCTATCACGTATATATTAGTGAATATTATTTGCGTTGAACGGGTTCGTACAAGAAGTATGGTAGATGAGGTCCATTGGACGGATAACGGAGATCATACTTAGGAGTTTATGAAGTATGTTCGACTATGATGACCGTAGTCGAGGTCACCCCTATTATGGAAAAATTGAGGAGAGTCATCAGTAGAAGTTCTTGAAATGCGGGAATTTTGTGTGTTACCTAACGAAGGCAATATATTCAAAGGCTTAGGCATATAGTGGAGTGTGGTGATCTAGAACTGAAAATTTGGGGTAAAATTTTTCTTGACTCATCGGAGCAAAGTAATAATGTTGGGATTCAACAACCATCACCCGCGAATGAGGGTATGTTTTCTATCTAAGGAGTTATGAGGCACATACTGATTTTTGTAGCAATTAATATTGTGGGGGCTATAAGGGTTTCTAAACTTAGCCAATAGCACTATTATTTAAGTAGACTCACCGAGGGGTGTGGGATACCTATATTTTCATGTCATTATGTGGGTTTGATTTTTATCGCGGAATTACTTACTTTGGACATGTCCGATCATGATGTGACTATCGGCGTGGGTTGACTTGTGGTATTTGAGAGCGTGTGTACTACTAAAGCTAACATCTTGTTTTTAATAAGAGAGTAGATGAGTAGACTTTATTCAAAATCGATAAAACCTGTAGAGAGGTTATAAACTATTGACTAAAGACCTGAGGAGTTTCGATGACCGAATACTTTAGGTAGTAGTGTATCGGGGGGGTTCCTTGTTTGGATTTCGCTTGCGAGACACCCCACGCATGAAACTAATAACCGTTGGGAGTCGAAATAAGATAGGCCTTTAGGATATGAGTTTATAACCTTTGCGATAAATATTATTATGAAAGTGGTACGATAGGGTGTATGGGCGTCCTGGATGGTTGGATTGTTGTAGTTTTCATAATTGTGAAATAGTAAGTAGCTGTGACTTCAGGATTTAATTGTGGGGATCATTTTTCCCAAACTTTGTCACGAGGATGGTATAGGGAAAATTGGGTATAGTTTAAATTTGATTCAGTTGGAACTATATGGTGAGGCTTGGCGTATAACATCAATATGGATTTTTGATAATGCACTGTATGGGCGGTACGTCTTAGATTTCTTACGATGTGAGATTTATACTCGGAGTTGACCTTATCGGTATGATTTATATTCCTGAATTTTGGGATGAAATTCAGTTGTAAGGGGGGAAGTATGTAATACCCCGTGATTTTTAATGACTTTTAAAATGGGTTATATTTTAAATTAATGGATTAATTGGATTTTATTATTAATTAATTCATTTGGATTTTATCCGAATTGTGAATATTAAAATAAGTGATTCTGAATATTACTTAAAGATATTTAGGTAATATATGAATGTGATGCCATTGATATGGCTGTGTGATATTAATTCAGTAATTTGGATTTTTAGTCGGACGCGGTATGGGACGTGTCGGGACTAATTTGTTAAATTAAAAAGAAAATTTATTTTTACATCAACCTTATAGTCATTTCAACTGTGTCGTTGCATCAGGAAGGGTTAAAATAGTCAGAAAAATCTATTTGAACGTTGGTTTTGGGTCCCGGGGCATTTGGAAATGAAAAGACAACCCAAAAGGGCATTTTGGTAATTTTGCAAGGGGATGAATAGTGATTTTGGGTTTTGTCTTATTATAAATATTTGGAGATTAATGTACGTAGGTTCATTTCATCTCTTCTACACAAAATAGAGAAGTCATCTTCCTAGAGAGAGTGAAAGGTTGCTTGGAAAGAAAAAGCTTGCTTGGAAAGGAGGAGAACCAAAGGTCAAAGGTCACCACCACCATCACCGACTGTGTTATTCAACTCCAAAGGATCAGATCTTCATTAGAGGCAAGTGTTTGATAATGGCAATTTAAGTTTGTATATTGTCCATGTTAGAATAGTTATAAAAAGAGATGATTTATCATGTTTGGAAGATAATAATGGTGTTTTAAATGGATTTTCGGAATTTAAAAATATATAGGAATCAACCTCATGTTGTAGGTAGTTGGTAAACCACGAAATAATCTTAAATCTGTTGAAGGAATTCTGAAAACCATTGTTGTGTTCTTGAAGATATTATGTTGATGATTTTCTGGACAAAGAGGAGATAAACATGCTTTTAATCCAATCTCTTGATGATTGTAGGATGTTTAGAGGATTATAAATCATTTATATGTGTTGATATATAATGTAGTAAGGATTATAAGTCGTTTGGGATGTTAAAATGAAGGTTTGAATGATAAAAAATGGCTAAACCCGTAGTTGCAGAAATGCAGAAAGCTGGGCTGTTACCTGAGTGATCGATCGATCGACCCCCTGCCTTCGATCGATCGACCTCCCCAGAATCTTTGAAGTTATTTCTTTTTAATGTTGATATATCATGTTAGTGTTTGCATACTTTAGCGTTTGTACTTCTTGCTATATTCACATGCTAAATGTATGCTTGTTTAAATCATTTTCTAGTCTTTGATCCATGCTTATCCCATGCTAGAATTATGATTTTTGTTTATCTTTTGTATTATTTTTCCTTCATTTTGTTTGCAATAAATGAAAAAATACAAAAAGATTTTTGTTTATCATTTGGATTTTATCTCTTGATAATTTGAACTTAATGAAAGATTCAAATGATTTTTGTTTGTCTTTTGAGTATATATTTTTATTTATGGTTAAAAATGTCAAAAACTCAAAAAGATTTTATGTGGCATATACTTGTGTTTGAATCCCTCCTTTAACGCTCCCATGTGGCTTGAACTTTTGGTTTAGATTATCAATCCTTATTATGTTCTTTACCATGTTTTATATGGAATAGTTGGATTTTGTATTGTTTAAATGGATTCTATTTTTATATGCCTCTATTCACACATGCACGAGCTCTTTTGAAATATTAACTTCATATGTATATTTGAGATATGTGAGGTGTTCTCCTACCAATCTTGTCATCTACATATTTGTGACTTAGGAGGACTAGTGCATGTCAAAATCCGTTGCATGTGAGCTTTGTGTGAAAAATGAAAACATGATAACTATAACTATGCACGGGGAAGGGCTCCGAAAGGACTAAGTGATCCTTTGCAATTGTAAGCCACCGTTTTGAATGGACCTAAAAGAAATACGTGGTCCAAGGCCTAAAAACAGAAAATATGGCATTAAAAAGAAAATAATTGCCAAGGCCTATGTTTGATTGATATATTCATTCAAATATAATAGAAATGCATATTGAGGGAGATTGGATGGTATATCAACGGTTTGCACAATGTCCGTTTATCCTAGTTGCGTATTTCATGTCATGACTCTATTGGTTTGTAGAATCATCAATATGCTAGGCTTGTATGCATTGTGTATGTTTGTTCATTGAGTTCAATCTATATTGTCACATGAGGTTATATTTAACTGTGATGAAGTTTGCAATCAAATGAGAACTCCGTGAACGTTTCTTAAGTGTCTGGGTCTAAATTTAATTGTTGCTAGTTCACACCCCTACACTTCCGTTTCCATATGACACATTTTTGCCATACGAGTGTGCAAACTTATTGTATTTTTGTGTCATGTGTGTGTTTATATCTATATATATATATGCAAGTACTCTATTGGTATATGTTTCGTATATATATATATATATATATATATATATATATATATATATATATATATATATATATATATATATATATATATATATGATATTTGTTTGTCTTTGCCTTGCTTTTATTGCCCATATGCTTTCATGTCTTATCACTTTGAGCTTCAACATGCTGTTTATTAGTTCTTTATTCTTTGCCTATTCCTGAACAAAAAGGGGGAGAAAAATGATAGGGGGAGAAATGGTATCTAATCCTATTATTATCGTATCTTAGTTTGGGGAGATTTATCTTAGGGGGAGACGTCTTTCTAAGTAGGTCATGTGTTTGTTAAAGGGGAGAATTACTTTTGGGGGAGTATTTATTTCAATTGCTTTAAATACTTTGATATTCCATATGCATTTGATGAGTTTGCTTAAGTGTGCAGGATTTCTTCTAAAAGCGGCATTGTTTAATGGCAAAGCGTTTGATCCTTGGGTTGAGTCAAGTTTGGGTGGGTTATGTTTTGAGTCTAGTGAGCTTGACGTCCCTTTAGGATTTTTGTTTGGTTTTTGTCCCGGAATAGCCAAAGGGGGAGATTTATAAGGACACAAATTTCCAATTGAGTCCATGTATAGTATTGGCTCAATTCCGGACAAAAACATTTATTCATAGGATAGTATTTAATTGTAATATTCTCAAGCCTATGAAGTGTTTGTTGAAGACGTAGCGGCAAAGAGTATAAAGCTTCATCAACTATGCCGATTTGCGTGCCTCGTTTCTACGTCATCAACCATAGTTCCATGCTCCTAAGTTATGAATGCAATATTATATATATAGGAGCTTGGAACAAGTTTATTGGGTGTTAGGTCTTATAAAAGCTGCGTTTTGTTTTAAGAAAGAATTAATTAAAACTTTAAATAAATGTTTATAAAGTTTTCTGGGCTTAAACAAGAATATTCAAACTTCTGTTTTTTTGTTCGATAGAGTCGTTCGAACGAGATTGTCGTTCGAACGAAAATGTCGTTCGAACGAACCTGCCAACGAGGTTCCAGTATAGGCCTATGACATGTCGTTCGATATGTCGTTCGAATGAACCTTATGTTCGAACGAGATATCCAACGAGATTCTAACGAGTTCAATCTGGAACGTCGTTAGAAGTCTCGTTCGAACGAGATTTCGTTCGAACGAAATGTCGTTCGAACGAGATGCCAGGCGGGAATAGTTTTTGGCATTTTTTTGGCAGTTTTTCACCCACTTCCCCATTAAGTTTTTAACCAACTTTTTCAGACTTTATTATGTGCGGGAATCACTTTTGATGATCAATCTTTTTCAGATCATACAAACTCTTAGAGAGTGTTTTGAGAGCAAAATTAAAGAGAGAAAAAGATCAAGTTTTGAGTGCTATTTTTCAAGAGAAAATATTTTATCACTCTAGTTTTACACCCATATTGTTTATCCAAGTTCACATATATACATATCAATTGCTTGGAGTTTGGCACCGGTTTTCTCTACCGAATTGAAGAAGAGAAGTTTCGGGTTTTACTTCTACCTCCCACGAAGAAAGAAGAAGTGTTGTTTTTATGATGATTTACCCACATGGAGAAAGGCTCCATGTACGGGTGACGGTGACCATATAAAATCCTATCGGTGGATTTCGAGACCGCGGTGGTGTTCCAAGGTTTTCCGCTAGGAAGAGGTGTCTACAAGAAGAAGCGTCGGGGCTTGAGAGGGATCGAGTCGTGTGTTGTAAGTCTTTCTGTCTTGTACTTGTAATTCCGTATCTAGTGGATTTGTGGCTAGGGCCGTCCGAGGTTTTTTCCCGTCTTGGGTTTTTCCTCGTACATCGTGGCGTAGTGTGATTGGTTTATTTTATCTTGCATAATAATTTATATCACACTCAATTTAATTTAAACTTAATTAAATATTGGGTAAAGTTGTTTAATTCAAGTCACTTGCTAAAATTGGTTTGGCCTAACTTCGGAATATTGAAAATCATGACTTAGGCAAATTCTAGGACTTGGATTAATGATTTATTTGGTTTAAGTGAAAATAATATTTGTGCGCTTGATTTATGTTTCACTTTATTTAATTTTTAGAATATTAAAATTTGGAATTTAGTATTTAGTTGAACCATCATCCTTTTTACGCTTCCGCATTATCTCTTGAATATATATAAAAGGAAATTATAAATATTTTTTTAATTGCGAAAATTAAAAACCGGGGTTCCATCATCCCCTTCAAATAAATATGATAAGGAAATACCCATTTGAACCTTGAGTAATGAGTGAGGCTCGGGGATGATTAAATTAAGAAGTAAAGTCATAATATTTTAATACGTAGGATTTGAGAGATATAATGCTACATATGGGAATTATCTTAGGGTAATGTAAGTACCTTGTTGATATTATATTATAGGTATGATAATGCCTATTTGATTGATTGATGATTTATGTGTATGACATATCTAGCTTACTTGCTATCGGTGGGAGGTTTGCGCGTGAGGGCAGTCATATCCTGATGAATCCATGGGATCTTTGATTTGTCGCCCGAGAACATAGGTCTATGAAAGACTTATCGGGGAGTTGATAAGTCCGCTGACTGTGGGTACGTAGGTATGTGCGTGACCCATGGATACGAGAACTATGTTCGCCTCCAATTTTTATGTTGTTGTTTGTGGTTCGAGGAATCCTTATCGGACCTTTTGTCCCCTATTTGACGACCAACGATATTGGGACATGATAGCAGAGTAATGCATTGCATCGCAGCTATGACTCGGGGTGCCGTATTATATATGAATATATATATAATGGATTAAATGAATGAATGAATATATTGTGGTTAGATCATCTACTGTGTGATAATTGTGTATAACGGTGAATAGAGAAAGAGAATGAAATTAGGTTAATGAATGTTTATAGAATTGAAAAGCTTAATTCATATTAATGAGAAATGATTCATGTTAATGAGACACGATTCATGTTAATGAGAAAAGTATATGAATAATTATATGACGTATGGTATGGGACATACGGGGTTATGATATGGGAATGGAATCGTGTTTTGGAAACTAGAAAAGAGGAACCATTAACTAGGAGGTTAATAGGAAGCGTTAAGTGTGCACTCTAGTTGAGAGGTGAGAATAGAAAGTGAGAGTTGGATGCTAACATGTACATAATAAATGCTTTATTGCACTTGTTAAATACTTGCTGTTTTAAAAATCATTTTCACAATCGGGCTCTGACCCGTTTCCTTGCATATTTTCTTTTCTATTGTATCTTCTATATCAGGTGTCCAGCAACAGGGATGCCAACCTTAGTTGATTTTGACGAGCTATAGAGATATGGAGTATTGCTTAGACGCCTACCTTCATTTGATTCACAGTATTCTTATAGTTAGGGCATATCGCCTGAAGGAACTCAATTGTCTCTTTTCTATCGGGGTCAAATACTCTTGTAGTCGTGTTGTTTTAATACATTTACTATTGACGGATTATTGTATTGAATTATTACTTGGGAATGTTTATTCCAATTGCATTTAAATTCTTTTATGTTATCTATTCGGTTATCAGCGTTGTAGAATAAAATGTGTTGTGTTGTTCTTAAACTATATATGGTTTTTGTTGAATTAAAAATTTGGAAAGTTTTTAACACCAGCTTAATTGGGTATTGGGTGAGTTGTAAATGTTTTCGACAATGATTGTAAGAATGAGCCAACTGTATATTCTGTTTTAATTTGGTATGGGACTGGCCACCCAGTATTTAATTAGGCAGGGTGTTACATGAACTTACTTTCTTTCTAGGTTTTCAAGTTCCTCAACTCAAAAGTGGAATGTTTTTGTCCCAAACTAAGTATGCTAAAGATCTTGTTAAGAAATTTAAACTCGAATCAGCTAAACATGCACGTACTCCTATGAGTTCATCAATTAAACTTAGTAAGGACACCGAAGGAAAGGATGTAGAGCACACTCTCTTTAGAAGTATGATATGTAGTTTACTTTACCGAACCTCTAGCCGTTCGGATATTTCCTTTAATGTAGGAGTTTGTGCCCGTTATCAAGCCACCCCAAAAGAGTCTCATTTACTTGCTATTAAACGTATTATCAAATATGTTAGTGGGACCCTATCTTTTGGAATTTAGTAGTACTTCAACACAAATGATTGTCTATCGGCATATTCAGATGTCGATTGGGCAGGAGATGTTGATGGATGCAAAAGTACTTCTGGCGGTTGTTTCTATTTTGGAAGTGCACTTGTCTCATGGATGAGCTAGAAACAAAATTCTATTTCTTTGTCCACGGCGGAGGCCGAATACATAGCCACCAGGAGTTGTTGCACTCAACTCATTTGGATGAAACAAATGTTGGAAGATTACGGTATCTCTCAAGGCACTATGACTATCTATTGCGACAATACTAGTGCCATTCACATTTCCCATCATCCCATTCAACACTTTAGAACCAAGCATATTAGGATCCGTGAATATTTTATTCGTGACTTGGTTGAAGAGAAAATTGTTTCTCTAAGCTTCGTTTCTACCGATCAACAATTGGCCGATATCTTTACTAAACCTCTAAATGCCCTTAGGTTTGAAAACCTTAGGAAATCAATTGGGTTTTGCTCAATTGATTGAGATCGAATCCGTCTATCTACTTTAGGTTGTTTCTCTTGTATATTTTTATACCTATGAACTAGATTACTTTTGCATATATTTTATTCAAAATCTAAAAAATATTTTCGTCTTTCTTATTTTCAAGGAACACGGGAATGGTTGGAAAAGCTTTCACAAACTTTTGTCCATATGGATTTGTGTTCGATGTGTTCGGATCACTATCCTATTTCATGTCCATGTGGCTTCGATGAGTAGTCAAGCCGAACCTCGTTTATCTTGTGCACAAAAATTCTCTTTTATGATATGTATTTCTGTGATTACCTCACATATCTGCCTTTTTGCACACACCTTTCTCGAAATTTTGCGGATATCTTGTCCACATTGTACTTGTAAAGTGAGATTTGGTGTTGTCTTCTCAATCTTGTCGCATCTCTTATAAGCAATCGAAATTGTGCATGATCATCCATTGCCCGGATTGAAACAAAAAGCAATTATATTCATTCGGTTGGTTTTCGTTTCAAGCAATGGACTCGGGCTGTAAAAAACGTAAAGTTTTTGCTTGAATAGCCTCCACTTGCATTCCATAATATGTGCCTAAAATAGAAGCATTGAAAATGATATATATTGCCAAGGCCAAAAGTATTTAGCTTGATTGATTCTTCAAAAAGAATAGTCTCAATCTATTGTTGCTAATGGGAGATATAAGTTGAAGATCAATGGTCATGCATGTAATACCCCGTAATTTTATTGATTTTTTTATTTAATGGATTGATTGAATTAAATGAGAATTAATTGAAAAAAATTAATTCGGAGGTAAATACTAGCGAGACGTGAGTTGGTATTTGATTATGATGTTAAAATTAAATATTAATGAGTGTATATGGTAATATATGAGTATTGAATATATTAAAATTGTCGCGAGTCAAAAATACGACAATTTAGAAAATTAAGTTGGGACGCGCGTGACAGTCACGCCAGGAATTAATTTAATTAGATTTAAAAGTAATTTATTTTTTTATCAACCGAATGGTCATTTTGAGTGCGCCAACGTGTCCGGAAGGGTCGAGATAGTCAGAAAACACTAGCCGGGGGTTTAGTTTGGGTCCCGGGACATTTTTAGGCCAAACCGGCAATCCAAAAGGGTATTTTGGTAATTTTAAAAATATAGGAGTTAAGACCCACGAATTTTAGAGTTTAATTATATATTATTAGGGAGTCCATTAAGGCCATTATCAGCATAAGGCAACATAGTGGGCTACGGGAGTTAGAGAGAAGTTAGAGAGAAGTTTCAAGGAGTTCCAAAACAAACCACCACCCACCACCTCCAATTGGGAAGGATTTGTGACCGGAAAGAAGAGAGATTCAACCTTTAATCACCAACAACAAATCATAAGAACAAATCTAAGGCAAGTGATTTGGTTTCATTACTTGCATTGAATATTTCCTCCATGTTTAGTGCAGAAATTAACATATGTCTTGAAAGATTGATGAAAACCCAATGGAATTGTTAGGGATTGCATGTAGAATGGTTATAGACAAAATTAGTATCCAAAACTTAACCTTGTATGATGTGAAAATGGATTAATGATGAGTATTTAGGTTCAAGAAAATTCTGGGTTCATGTTCATAAAGTTTGGGGCAAAATTTGGTGATTTATGGTTTTTATATGTAGACTAGTAAGATTTGACCCCAAAACTATGTTAAGAAGTGATCTAGGGTGACTTAGAGTAGTTTAAAAACATTAAAACTTAATTGTTATGAACTTCGGATGTATTTAGAGAAGAGAAAATGGGGAAAAATGAAGTTGGAAAAAATTCTGGGCTGTCTCGAAATTTTCGTTAGAAGACCAACCCAGGTCGTTCGAACGACCTCGTTCGAATGAGATTCCAGTAGCCCTTCTAACGAGTTGATGGTTCATTCGAAGCCTTTCATTTGAAGGACACTCGTTAGAACGAGATTTCAGTGACTTCTAACGAGATTACAGAATGGTCTTTTCGGGCCCGATTTTAGTTTCAAACTTTCTGTGGGCTTATTTAATTGAATGTTATTCTTCCCTTGTTAACTAGTAGGTATAGTTATGAGACCAGAGTACGTTGAGGATAAAAGACCTGGTGACTTTTGTGGGTTGGGTTGTAAGTACTTGAATCTACGACGTGAGAAGTGTCAGCGGTCTATACTGTACACTATCCGGAGACTTGTAAATGTACAGAATTAAACGACGGTATATGGATGTAAAATATACCTCTATTAATAGTAAGATATCTAAGATGTGTGAATTCTTAGTATATGTGCTTATATGTGTATGACATACCTACCATAATTGCTATCATGGGAGGTCGGCTTTTGAATAGGGCCATCTAATCTTTGTGTGCCTACGGGGGGATTTAGATTGGTACCTCAAGGACATAGGTCTATGAATGACTTATTGGTGAGTCAATATGTCAGCTGACCATGGGAGCGTAGGTATGTGCGTGAACCATGGTTATGACAACTATGTTCGCCTCCATTATGTGTGATTGTTGCTTATTGAAACGGTTCCTGAGAGATTCGGAATACGTGATCCTTATGTACGTGATGTACCGGGATTCGATAGCAGAGTATGTGCGCACCGCAGCTTAGCCTAGGGGTGCCCTTATAGTATTTTTATGATGAGACTAATATACTGGTAATTGAAATGGACTCTTATTAAAGTATGAATGTGAATACTTGTAACATTGTTAGTAGAGTTAAAAATGGGTAAATCGCATAATAACTAATATAAGTAAATATGAGAAATAAAAAGGGACTCACATTTTAGTTGGAAATGTTTGGTATTAACCCTTATATTATAAAGAAAGGTCAGGTTGTGAATTGGACTAGTTAGATAGTGGTATAACTAGAACGGGTACGGGTACGTTAGGAGTGCACAATTAGTTGAGAGGTGAGGAACTCATGTGAGTGCACGCACTATCATGTATTTTATATTCACTGTTTAATGTTATTAAACACTTGCTATATTTTAAACTATTTTCACAATCGG
This sequence comes from Sambucus nigra, assembly GCA_949130495.1. Taxonomy (NCBI): domain Eukaryota; kingdom Viridiplantae; phylum Streptophyta; class Magnoliopsida; order Dipsacales; family Adoxaceae; genus Sambucus; species Sambucus nigra. The sequence continues at coordinate 509,988,504 of OX422220.1, forward strand.
GCTCTGACCCGTTTGCTTTCGAATATATTTTCTTGTAAAAACCTTTTAGGTGCCCAGCCACAGGGACACCAAGCTTAGGAGTTCCATTCCAGTGACGTGCTGTAGCTGCTGTGGAAGTTACAGGACCTCGATAGTAGACGCCTCCACTTTCTACTTTGACTCCATTTCAGATTTATTCATCTGTAGGGCATGCGGCCCCTTTTCTCTTAGAGACAGCTTATTTACTCAGTTCTATTTTAGTTTTGGATTTAAATAATTAGTGATTCAGACTTTGTATTTGGTTTTATTCAGTATTCAAATTATTCAGAGGAGTGTTCCTCCAGATTCATTTTATTCCATTATTATTCTATTGTGACCGTGATATGACCGTGGTATCATTATTTCATAATTTAATTTGTTGCATGCTAATATAATTTAATTAAAATTGACAACTCACTTTTTAAATATTAGGTGGCTAGTAATTGTTAAAATGTTTTTCGACAGTGATGCTATGAACTGAACCAACTTGACATTTTGTATTAATTTGAATAAATGAGTAGCTATCAGGTATTTAATTAGACGGGGTGTCACAATGCACAGTTAATCGATTCATTTCTTTCTTATTGTGACATCATTGGTGAGAGAATCATCTATCTTGTATGCGTGGTGCATTTGTATTTGAGTGTCCAATAATATTTCTTTATTGACACAAAGCTAATGTGAGTGAATATTGCATTTATATATTGTTTGGCATTCCGCACTTGTACGTTGTCTTGGGTAAAAACACTCACTCACATTGTTCGCACCCCTACATTCCCGCTCCCACGGTTTGGATATGTCTTCACAAGCTAGGACTATTAAAATCCTCATTTTGGCATCTTTCTGTCCTTCCTAATTCCTTCCCTTATGCTATTTTTAAATCTATTTAATTTTTACTCATTTTCAAAAGGATTGAATTTCGTCAGAAAATCTCGTTCGAACGAGTTTTCTAACGACTTTTTCCCCCCCTTTTCTGGAACTTCGTTCGTAATGTCGTTCGAACGAACAGTTCATTCGAACGAACTTCTAACGAGTTATCTAACGAAATACCCAACATGGTTCTGGAACTTCGTTCGAAAGACATCGTTTGAACGACATCACTCGTTCGAACGACCTGGGTTTAAAATCTGCAATTTCTCTTTCCAAGAAACTGTCGCCTCATTCCTTTTTCCCACCTGCCCATGTTTCCCCATTTTCCCCATTCCCAGATTTCTCTCTCCCTTTTAGTCTTCCACTCTCTCTTCCCCTTTACCCCATCACCCATTATCCCTCTCTCCCATACTCTCTCTTTTCCATGATTAACCCTCATTTCCTCCTCCATTTCTCCTCATTTCTTCACCACTTTTCATCACCACACTCATCTGTCCAACTCTGAGGTTGCACTCTCTTCACTCTTGCTCACAAGGTATATCCATTCTCCATTCTCTCTCTCTCTCTCTCCCCCTATATATATATATATATGCTTTTGGGTCAACTGTTTACACCAAACCGATTTATTCCCTTGTTACCCAAATTTCATATATCAATATGTGTATATCTCTACTTTGTTTTGGGGCCATTTTATTTACTCCTTTTATTTTTTGTGTTGCCCCTGGTTAATCTAAATTCCATGATCATATCAGTTTTCTCAAATTAAAATTCTTTTTAATTTCATGGAATTTATCTTAAATAAATTTTACTTTTTCTTTTTATTTTCGTTTTATCTCTGACGGAGGATGGGCTTATTACTGATTGGTTTGTTGGATTGTTGGTGTGTTTGATGGTTTGGTTGGAATTTTGTTTGAGTAGGTTATTGTCTCATCCTAGTTTAAAATGGCCCATAATCGTCGTCCACGTCGCATACGTGACTCTCCCGAGGAACGCTCCTCTTCCTCTGATGAGGATTCCAATGAAAATGCGTCTTTCCCAAACCTTAGGCTTCGTTGGGGCTCACTCACCATCCACACCCAATATCATACACAAGGTTTCTCCACTCGTTCGATTGTGCGTGAGAAAATTGTCAATCTCCAATCTCTCAATGGCACCAATGTCCATTCTTGGATTTCTGATTTAGGGTGGGACCCCCTATTCTCACTCACGGACACTATTTTTCCCGATCTCATTAGGGAATTTTATTTTGGGATGCATGATAGGGATAATCATATTTACTCTTGAGTGTGCGGTAGGGAGATTATTGTCTCTCCTTAATCCATTGCTCATCTCATCTCCTTACCCAGGGTCAATAATCCCTCCTTCCCATGGGCTCCCGATGCTCGCTATAATACCCCATATTTTTACGCATAATTATTTTTATGGAAAATGGGGATTAATTAAATTAAAGAAGAGAAAAATTTAAATTGAAATTAATACAATTTTATGATAATAATCACTAGCGGAATGAGAGTTAGTAATTATTCAAATAATGGTATGGACGGGAATGAGATATACGACAGTTATGCTATAAATATTTGGGACGCGTATGAGTCGCGTCATTCGTATATATTTGAGGGGTTAAAAGATAATTTATTTTTTATAACTCAGACGACTATTTTGAGTGCGCCAGAGTGTCCGAAAGGGTCGAAATAGTCAGAAAATACTATTCGGGTATGTTATTTGGAGTCCGGGACTTTTTAACCCAAAACGGCACCCCGGAGGGGTATTTCGGTCTTTAGAGATTTTTGGGTAATTAAATGGACGAAAATTAGGTTAATTAATATCATTTTAAAGTTAGTGGTCTCTCAGTTGCAACCTACGTGAGAAGAGAGGAAAAGAGAGAGGGAACCAAGGAAGGAGAAGAAGACTCCATTAGAGCCCTAAGCCAAGAACTCAACTTTTCGCAACAAAAAGTACACCCGCGCGTAGATCGTGTCAGCGAGGATCGTTCCTATACCATTTTCAACCTGCGAATCATAAGTTCGTATTAAGTCAAGTGATTATCTTGCTCTTCTCTCAGCAATTATTACTCTTATTAACATATATTGAGGTTTTAGAACAACAAATACCAATTTGGGTTTTCCTAAGATGAAATCGTGTAGAAATATTTAGAAAAATCTGATGGGGGTTTGCATGTAGAGGATTTTTCCCTTAATAGAAATGTGAAAGTTGATGAACTAGATGTAAGTCACGAATTAAAATGGAGTTTTTATGGATAAATAAATTATGGGTTCATGTTAATAGGGTTTGTGGTAAAATTTGGGGATTTATTGAAATTACATGATGATTAGAAGGTGTTGACCTCCAAAATTATGTTATTTTGTGTTCTAAGATGACTTAGGATGGTGGGAAACATTGTATTTGAGTTGGAATGAATTTAGGTTGAGTTTTGAGTGGTGAAAATTTGGGAAAAATGAAGTTAAGAGACGAACTGGGACAACTCCGAAATCTTCGTTAGAAGTCCAGTCCAGGTCGTTCGAACGACCTCATTCGAACGAGACTTCCAACGAGATTCCAGTAGCGCTTCTAACGATTTTGGTGGTTCGTTCAAAGTCCCTTCATTTGAACGACCTCGTTTGAACGAGATTTCTGGGTCTTCTAACGAGATTCCATAATGGCCTTTTTAGGCCCGATGTTTATTTCGAACTTCCTATAGGCTTATTTAAATGAGTGTTAAACCAGTATGATCGTCGAGTGACTTATATTAATAATTATTAGTGAGCGAAGAAAATGTCGACCCTAGGAAGGTATAAAATTCATAGAATTAAGGAGGTGCAAAAATACAAGGGAGAGTATATACGAATAAGGTATGGATTATAATAAGAGATATATTATACGTATTGGAAATACTAGACTATGGAAAAGCTAATGAATTTATATAAGTTGTGTGCATGCTTATTGTTAAAAATATTATGTGTATGACATACCTAGCTACTGGCTATCGAACGGAGGTTAACGCGTGGTGGACGACCGTATCTTATGTGCCTTCGGGAGATTTAGAGTCGTACCACTAGAGCATGGAACCTAGGTACGGGAATGATAGTGATGACGATCGTATGGGTGCTTAGGTATGTGCCTAGCCCATCGGCTTGGGACTATGTTCACCTCCAATAGGTGTTTATGTTTTTATTGGTTCTCGAGAGATTGAACCTGTTGTCCTTTATGCGTGAGCTTTACAAATGGACTTGAAAGCCGGGTATGCGTAGCACTAAGGGTTTCTCAACCAAGGGTGAAATATTTTTATATTTATAAACTAATATGTATACATAAATCGAATAACGTGTTTATACCGAAATCATGTTTGGTGTCTTATGTTGATGACGCTATATCTTTAAATGTACACTTATGGTATTATCAATTGGGCATTTAGAGGAATACGAGAATAAACTAAAGTAATCCTAAATCTACATCGAAAACATAAGTATGTCAGTTTTAAGTTATTAAGGGAGACTTTCAAGCATAATATTATACACTTAGTAGTCAATCAGGGTATCATGACTAGTATGGTAGTTAGGCTCGTTAGACGTGCACACTAGATCGAGGGGTGAGTATCTCAAGTGAGTACGCTAAGTTAACTTGAAGAATAATTGTGCTAATTGAATCAATTTAAGAACTTGCTATTTTAAATTGTTTTCAACTCGGGTTCTGACCCGTTTTCTGTATATCTTTTTATTGTTCCATTATTTTAGGTGCCCAGCCACAGGGACACCAACCTTAGGAGACTCTATTCAGTTGCCGTGCTGTAGCTGCTGTGGAAGCTGCAGAATTATTGCTAGTAGACGAAGCAGCTCATTCTTTCCTTTTCAGTCATTCATTCTATTGGACATGTCGTCCTTACTTTAGTTTACTTTATGAGATTTAGTTATTTTAAATTATCTCTTAGATTTGATTTATTTCTTTTGTTTTATTGTATGGGATTGTATCTGGAGATGTTACTCCAAACATTTATTTTACTTCAGTTAAACTTTACTTATCTTACTGTGATGCATGGCAATCGTTAGTATTCTTTTTGATTGGTTAACAACAAGATAAAATTTTGACATCACCCTTTTAAAATACTAGGTGGTTAGCTTTATTAAATTAAAATTTGAGATTTCCACAGTGATGCATTATCTGAACCAACTTGATATTCTAAAATTAATTAATTAAGGAATGATCACGCGGTAATTAATTAGACGGGGTGTCACAGGTGGTATCAGAGCATCAGGTTCTAGTGTCTTTAGGATCTGTACGTCTTATTATGTTTCCACATAGCGTCCCTTGATATAGAGCCCTATATTTTTGGATTTTTTTACTCTCCATACGTTTTACGTTCTTCTGCTAGAATGATGAGTATGGTCGATGAACTTATGTAATTCATTTGAATTTCAGATGTCACTCATGAGGAAGATACAAACTAACACTGCTGAATGAGCAAATGCGGGACAAGATCAACACGTACCTCAGGTACACCAAATAAGAGCGGAAATCGTTGAGATAGAAAATATCGTGGCACAAGAAGTGATTACAGCAATATTACAGTACCAAGATAATAGTGTTCAGCTTGCAGGGGCAAAAGAACGAGATAAGTTGATCAATATGACATTGCTAAAGTTAGCAACAAAAGGAAAATACCACCGCCGCAGCGAAAAATGCCTCAGAGTCGTCTAGGACGGGAGAATAATAGAAATGGTGGGAAGAGCCAAACTCACCAGAGCCAACAGAGGCAGGAAAAGAGGGCTACCGCTAAGAAGTGTTTTAAATGTGGGAAAATTGGCCATACCTGCCGTGAATGCCCAGATTTGGCTGGTGAGGAACCTCGTCCCAATCGGCAAGGAAAATAAGGCATAAGAAGGAAAGGGTTTCAGGGTCAGTGTCATAAGTGATAAAAGCAGGGTCACCGATGGAGGGACTAGCCGCAACGAGATAACATAATAGGACAGGATGCCCAACATGAGGGAGCCTGGATAGTTACACAAACATCTCAGGCACCACAACAACATCAAGGAGTACAGTATGGATGTGTCTATAATGCCCGATATGCGATTATGCCTTTGATACCACAACTATCACCTGTGTTTGGAGGTACGATGCTTCATTAATTTTAAAGTCTTTTAAGATAAAAAGGAAATCTTGAATAACTTAGATGTGTTACAGTTTAGTACCAATACTACGAGAAATATTAGCGTAGAATGCAGTATTATCATGATTGTCGAATTAGCTAACGATAGTTTGAGTGATAATAGACCATTACAGTAGTATTTTTATGTTCGTTATAAATTGTGCTAAGTGTCACTTGAGAAGAGGCAGGGCTTTATATATATTTTATATGGTAGTGTATAAAGACTTCGTAAAGTACGTCACCTAGTTATATCTAATCCCGGTGGGTGGGGATGTCTATTAAAGAAATTCAAGATTTGATGAAATGTTTTCGCACATGGGGATTACCCATAGTTTATACTAGAGTCTAATGCCAAGTTAGTTGGAGGAGTGTGTTGAGTGTAGCCTCACGTATCATGAGAATAGGTAAGTTAATCCTTAACAAGAAGTAAGGGTACGGGGTACAAGTCATATACCGATGGCCCCAAATCTCCTAGACCAACAATGTTAGATAATAATGTATCGGGAGGGTTCCTTATTTGGATTTTGCCTTGCGAGACATCCCACGCATGAAACCTAGCAAACGTCGGGAGCTGTGAGTATTTGACCTTTAGTACACGGATTAGTACCCTAATTGTCATCTGTAAAGGAAACGATAACTTAAGCGCTGTAAAAAATCTTACCTCAAAAATAAATCGGAGCAACAAGGAGGCTATTATGGCTACAATTATTATACTGATTAAGCCTAACCCTAACGAACCCTTAAAGTTACAGGAGAAGGTAGAGCATTTATTGGGGAAGGGGTTTATTTGTAGGAGTATTTCGCCGTGAGGTGCTCCCGTACTGTTTGTTAAGATGAGGGATGGATCGTTGAGGTTATGTGTTGATTACCGGGAGTTGAATAAAGTCACGATACGGAACAAATATCCATTGCCTCGAATTGATGACTTATTCGACCAGTTGAGAGGAGAGACTTTCTTCTCGAAGATTGATTTGAGATCGAGGTACCATCAACTACGTATCAGGGAACAGGACGTGTCGAAGACTGCTTTCCTGACGAGATATGGTTCCTATGAATTCAGGGTTATGCCCTTTGGGCTAACCAAGGCCCCAGCCGTGTTCATGGAATTGATGAATAGGGTGTTCAGAGAGTTCCTGGACCAGTTCGTCATCGTATTCATAGAGGACATTATGATTTGCTCACAGACCAAGTAGGACCATGACAAACACTTGAGACAAGTTTTGCAGACACTGCGCCAGCATCAGTTGTACGCAAAATACGAGAAATGTGGGTTTTAGTTGAAGGAGGTACAGTTTTTAGGGCATATCATCTCCGATAGGGGGATATTCATGGATCCGGGGAAGGTGTCAGCGGTGAGGGAGTGGGGATAACGCACGACACCAACCGAGATACGCAGTTTCTTGGGTTTAGGCGGATACTACAAGAGGTTCATTTAAGGGTTTTAAAAAAAATAGTGGGTCCATTAACGTAATTAACTCGCAAAGGGGTGCCATTTATCTGGAGTGACACCTGTCAGCTAGCCTTCGATGAGTTAAAAGATAAGTTAACCTCATCACCAGTGTTAGCATTACCTAGGCCAGGATTGGAGTATCTAGTCTACACTGATGCATCCTTATTAGGACTTGGAGGCGTACTTCAGCAGGAAGATCAAGCTATAGCTTATGCCTCCCGTAAGCTTAAGCCTCACGCGAGGAATTATCCCACCCACAATTTGGAGTTAGCAGCATTCGTGTTCGCACTTCAGATTTGGAAACACTATCTCCTAGGGGAGAAATTTTGTTTATTCACGGATCACAAATAACTACAGTACCTCTTCATACAGAAGGAGTTAAATATGCGTCAACGTCGGTGGCTTGAGTTTGTGAAAGATTATCAATTTGATATCCAATACCACCCGGGGAAGGATAACGTGGTAGCAGACGCGTTGAGCCAAAAAAAAGTTGGTGAGGTGGCCAAGGTGTGGGAAGAAAAATGAAAGGAGTTAGGGAACCAGGATGTGGTGGCTCGATTGTTTATGTCTGTAAGGATGATTACACCCTAGATTATTATGGGAGTAGTACAGGCTCAGGCAGATGATCCGTTCTGCCAAAGTCAAATAGTAAAGCTTCTAGCCGAGGGAGCTGAGTCTTACACCGTGGGTTCAAATGGGGGTCTACATTTCAATGGGAGATTGGTTATTCCCGAGGGTGAAGATTTCCAATACAAGGTGATGACAGAGTCGCACGGTTCCCAATTTGCAGTGCATCTCGATGGGGATAAGATGTACCAGGACATGCGTAGACAATATTGGTGGAGCAGAATGAAGAAGGATATTTTCGAGTTCGTATCAAAATGTGCCACTTGTCAATTGGTAAAGGTGGACCATCAGAGACCGACGGGACTTCTACATCCATTAGAGGTTCCTATGTGAAAATGGGAGAGCATTTCCATGGACTTCATCACGGGATTACCTACATCGCAGAGGGGTCACGATTCGATATGGGTGATAGTGGATCGGTTGACCAAGGTAGCCCACTTTCTTCCAGCCAAGATAGACTACACCGCGGGACAGTATGCCCAGTTATTCATAACAGAGATAGTTAGACTCCACAGAGGGCCTCTTAATATCGTGTCTGACATAGATAAGGTGTTCGTTTCTCGATTTTAGGAAAGTTTTTAGGAGGCATTGGGTACGAAGTTGTGGCTGAACACAACCTATCACCCGAAGATGGATGGCCAGATAGAGCGGACGAATCAGATGTTGAAGGACATGTTACGAATGTGCATCATTGATTTTGGTGGAGGTTGGGAACAGTATCTCCCACTGGTGGAGTTTGCCTATAATAACTCCTACTAGTTTACTATCGGTATGGATCCATTCGAAGTCCTGTATGGCAGACCTTGTCATTACCCAACATATTGTCCAGAAGTGGGGGACAACAAGTTACTCGGCCCGGAGGTGATTCAGGATACTTCAGCGAGGATAGAGTTGATACGGAGCCGTATTCGAGCTGCTCTGGATCGGTAGAAGAGTTACGCTGATGCCAAACATTATTTTCGAGAGATCAACATTGGGCATCAGGAATTACTTCAGGTGTCTCCTATGAAGGGAGTTATGCATTTTAGAAAAAAGGGAAATTTAGCGACTAGGTACATAGGGCCATTCCCCATTATCGAGAGGATTGGGCCAGTTTCTTATAGACTTGGGTTATCGAAGCACTTGCATAGAGTCCATGATGTGTTTCATATCTCTTCACTGAGGAAATTTCTTCGAGATGATTTGGCCCATACTCATATTGCGTTAGGAGAAATAGACATACAGCCTGATAGCTCATACGAGGAGGGGACGGTTGCTATCCTAGACCGTAACGAAAGGAAGTTGAGGTCAAAAGTAGTACCACTAGTACGTATTCAGTGGCGACACCATAATGTTAAGGAATCAAGTTGGGAACTTGAGGATGACATGCGAGAACGTTATCCAGAGTTATTCTTGCCAGGTATACATATATCCTTTTCCGAATTTCGGGATGAAATTCTATTATTAGGGGGGAAGTATGTAATACCCCATATTTTTACGCATAATTATTTTTATGGAAAATGGGGATTAATTAAATTAAAGAAGAGAAAAATTTAAATTGCAATTAATTCAATTTTATGATAATAATCACTAGCGGAATGAGAGTTACTAATTATTGAAATAATGGTATGGTCGGGAATGAAATATACGGCAGTTAAGTTATAAATATTTGGGACGCGTATGAGTCGCGTCATTCGCATATATTTGAGGGGTTAAAAGATAATTTATTTTTTATAACTCGGACGACTATTTTGAGTGCGCCAGAGTATTCGAAAGGGTCGAAATAGTAAAAAAACACTATTCGGGTATGTTATTTGGAGATCGGGACTTTTTAACCCAAAATGGCACTCCGGAGGGGTATTTCGGTCTTTAGGGATTTTTGGGTAATTAAATGGACGAAAATTAGGTTAATTAATAGAATTTTAAAGTTAGTGGTCTGTCAGTTGAAACCTACATGAGAAGAGAGGAAAAGATAGAGGGATCCAAGGAAGGAGAAGAAGACTCCATTAGAGCCCTAAGCCAAGAACTGAACTTTTCACAACAAAAAGTACACCCGTGCGTAGATCATGTCAGGAGGATCATTCCTATACCATTTTCAACCTGCGAATCAGAAGTTCGTATTAAGGTAAGTGATTATCTTTCTCTTGTCTTAGCAATTATTACTCTTGTTAACATATATTGAGGTTTTAGAACAACAAATACCAATTTGGGTTTTCCTATGATGAAATCGTGTAGAAATATTTAGAAAAGTATGACGGGGGTTTGCATGTAGAGGATTTTTCCCTTAATAGAAATGTGAAAGTTGATGAACTAGATGTAAATCACTAATTAAAATGGACTTTTTATGGATAAATAAATTCAGGGTTCATGTTAATAGGGTTTGTGGTAAAATTTGGGGATTTATTGAAATTACATGATGATTAGAAGGTGTTGACCTCCAAAATTATGTTATTTTGTGTTTTAAGATGACTTAGGATGGTGATAAACATTGTATTTGGGTTGGAATGAATTTAGGTTGAGTTTTGAGTGGTGAAAAATTAGGAAAAACGAAGTTGAGAGACGAACTGAGCAACTCTGGAATTTTCGTTAGAAGTCCAGCCCAGGTCGTTCGAACGACCTCGTTCAAACGAGACTTCTAACGAGATTCCAGTAGCCCTTCTAACGAGTTTGGTGGTTCGTTAGAAGTCCCTTCATTCGAACGACCCTTGTTCAAACGACCTCGTTCGAACGAGATTTCTAGGTCTTCTAACGAGATTCCAGAATAGCCTTTTAGGACCGATTTTTGTTTCGAACTTACCGTAGGCTTATTTAAATGAGTTTTAAACTAGTATGATCATCGAGTGACTTATATTAATAATTATTAGTGAGCGGAGAACATGTCTCCCTCGGAAGGTATAAAATCCATAGAATTAAGGAGGTGCGATAATACAAGGGAGAGTATATACGAATAAGGTACAGGTTATAATAAGAGATATATTATATGTACTTCAAATACTAGACTGTGGAAAAGATAATGAATTTATATAAGTTGTGTGCATGCTTATTGTTACAAATATTATGTGTATGACATACCTAGCTACTGGCTATCGAATGGAGGTTAACGCGTTGTGGCTGATCGGATCTTGTATGCCTTCGAGAGATTTATAATCGTACCACTAGAGCATGGAACCTAGGTACGGGCTATCCATGAGAATGATAGTGATGACGGTCGTATAGGTGCGTATGTATGTGCGTAGCCCATCGGCTTGGGACTATGTTCGCCTCCAATCGGTGTTTATGTTTTTATTGGTTCTCGATAGATTGAACTTGTTGTCCTCTATGCGTGAGCTTTGCAAATGGACTTGATAACCGAGTATGCGTAGCACTAAGGGTTTCTCAACCAAGGGTAAAATATTTTTATATTTATAAACTAATATGTATACATAAAGCGAATAACGTGTGTATACCAGAATCATGTTTGGTGTCTTATGTTGATGACGCTATATCTTTAAATGTACACTTATGGTATTATCAATTGGGCATTTAGAGGAATACGAGAATAAACTAAAGTAATCCTAAATCTACATTGAAAACATAAGTACGTCAGTTTTGAGTTATTAAGGGAGACTTTCAAGCATAATATTATACACTTGGTAGTCAGTTAGGGTATCATGACTAGTATGGGTAGTTAGGCTCGTTAGACGTGCACACTAGATCGAGGAGTGAGTATCTTAAGTGAGTACGCTAAGCTAACTTGAAGAATAATTGTGCTAATTAAATCAATTTAATAACTTGCTATTTTAAATTGTTTTCAACTTGGGCTCTGACCCGTTTTTCTATATATATTTCTATTGTTCCATTATTTTAGGTGCCCAGCCACAGGGACACCAACCTTAGGAGACTCTATTCAGTGTCCGTGTTGTAGCTGCTGTGGAAGCTGCAGGATTATTGCTAGTAGACGACTCAGCTCATTCTTTCCTTTTCAGTCATTCATTCTGTTGGACATGTCGTCCTTACTTCAGTTTACTTTCAGAGATTTTGTCGTTTTAAATTCTCTCTTTGATTTGATTTATTTCTTTTGGTTTATTGTATGGGATTGTATCTGAAGATGTTACTCCAAACATTTATTTTACTTCAGTCAGACTTTACTTATCTTACTGTGATGCATGACAATCGTTAGTATTCTTTTTGATTGGTTAACAACAAGATAAAATTTTTAAATCACCCTTTTAAAATACTAGGTGGTTAGCTTTATTAAATTAAAATTTGAGATTTTGATAGTGATGCATTATCTGAACCAACTTGATATTCTGAAATTAATTAATTAAGGACTGATCACCCGGTAATTAATTAGGCGGGGTGTCACACTCGCCTTGACCCTTCCCTCGTTATGTGCACCGTCTTTAGGCTTAACCCTCCCGGCACTGTCAAAATCTTTCACAAACACTTGCTTCTCGATTTTATGGTCCTTAATTGGATCGTGTGTGCGTGCCTTATTCCCCGTGCGAACACAACCCAAATCATAAAATTACACGTGGACCTAATGTTTGCAATTAGCATTAGGGCTGCCATATATCTCCCCGCCTTCCTCTTTAGCGTCATTCGGACGGTTAGGATCCTCCCTTCCAGTCCTGCTCGCCAAGCCCTCCCATTTCCCTCTATTATTACCAGGTTTTGTCTTACCGCTGGCTGCCCCTGCCTATACACCGATGTCCCCATCACCCGCTACCAAACAATTGACATATCATCGGTCAGTTGGTCTCGTGGTCATTTACCCCCCGATGCCCCTCATCTCACTCCCTCCGCCTCCTCTCAATTTGCCACTTCCTCCCACCCTGCCCCTAGTCGTCCCGCACCATCTCGTACTACCCATTGACCATCTTCTTCGTATCCTCCCGCACCCATAGAGTCCAAGGATATTTTATTTATCCATTCACAGGTTGAGAAGATTCAGGAAGATAGGCGTCAAGACAGGGCAATTTTGCAGGTGCTTTTGGTTTCCATGCAGCAGGAAAGGGCGACACAAGCTCGCCGGGAGGAGGCTCAAGCGCGCAGAGATGAATCACATGCACGTCTTAATTCTCTTCTGTTGGAGAACCTTGAGGCCATTCACCGCATGGAGATGTGTCGCGTTGCAGGTTCATCCGGTTTTGGCTCTCTTCTCGATGATTCTCCTAATGATGCTCCTGCTCCTTGATTTATTTTGTTTTTTAATCTCATTTCTGAATGTAATTGTGAGGATGAGTGAATATTTTATTTCTGGTATTGTTTCATTTGGTTTTTATTTTTCACTTATGACGTGTATGCACATTGGATATTTGGCATTTCCCTTATTAGTTAATGAATTATCATGCTATTCCCTTAGTCAGTTCATTTCTTAATATTTATTGGTTTATTGCCTATTGTTCTCTCGATTCCCTTTTAACATGCAGACCATTTATCCCTTTGTCTTTTCTGGATAAAAAGGGGGAGAAACATTGATAGGGGGAATTCATAATTTAGGAGGAGTTAACATATGCATATTTTAGGGGGAGTTCATTTATTATTCACAACATATGCTTTAATATCTCATAACACATTGTTTTGTATGTTTTACATTATCTACTTCCCCATGCGTTTATGAATTTTTTGTTTCATGTGTGTAGGATACATCACCTACTCTTATGCAGCATCGTCAGTCGCGTTACTTAGTCTGTCATTTTTATTTGGGTTTTTGGGACGAGCTTTAGAATCGGCTTGACGACTGGCTTATCAAATTCAGTCTTTTTATTTCTTTTTTATTATTCTATTTTGTCCCGGAATAGCCAAAGGGGGAGATTTGTAAGGACAAATTTCCAATCGAGTCATTTCTAATATTGGCTACATCCCGTTGGATAAAATAATTTTGGGTCATTCCCCATCAAGCATCATTCAACCTTAAAGATTTGAGCATTGCATCCAAAGTTCACACGACATCAATATGCTCTTCATGTTCGCTCTTCTAAAAGGTATATGACCAAAAGCTTTTTAAGTGTTGGAGTATTTTGCACAACAAGAAATTTTAGTATAAGTAATGTTCATAGAAAATCCTATTTTCATAAAGAATAATTTTTGAAATTGATTTTAACCTTATCTATGAAAAACTGGCATCTCGTTCGAAGTTTTCTCCAGGTCGTTCGAACGACCTGGATCCAACGACATTCCCAGGTCACACTGGAAACTCGTTAGAAGCTCGTTAGAAATTTCGTTCGAACGAGATTTCTAACGACTTATCTAATTTGACACTGGAATACCGTTAGATAACTCGTTCGAACGACATGTTGTTCGAATGACATCTGCCAGATTTGAAAATTTTAACTTATTTTTGAGCAGTTATTTTGCAAAAATTGTTTTGGTCCACTACTTTTACCGATATAATATATGGACGAAAATTAGTTATTTTAACCAAGGAAGTTTCATGTTATCTTAAGTGCAAAATTCACAACTTCCCTCCTTCTGGTAAAATCGATCTCCAACACCTTTTTCAACTTTTGAAACAAAACCCCTTACAATCAACTTGACATTCAATAATAAAGTTTGCGGTGGATCTCTGCATTCAAGCTTAGTGGAGACGGTGGTTTTGGGCTTTGGTGGATACCTCGACACGAGGAGTGTCGAGCAATGCGTTAGAGCTTTGCGTACTACAAATTCGGAGGTCGAGGACGGCATAAGCATGTCTTGAGTGAGTCAATGTCTGTAAGTCTTTTGAGTCTCTTGTAAAACCTATTTTTTTTAGTGGATTTTGTCTAGGCCCAGCCGTCCGAGGTTTTTCCCATTTGGGTTTTCCTCGTACATTGGCGCGTTGTGGTTGTGATTTTCGTAATCTACTTTATTAAATCACATAGATGTATGCTAAGGATAAAATGGATAAAATTGGATAATTTTATTTCAATTAATCAAGTTAACAATCTCATCGCATTAATTGAAAAGTGTTCTTGCTAACTTATCAATCTTCTACATAAATTAAAATTGGTGAATATCTCTTATTAGCTAATTTTAATTGGGTTGTCTGTGTGTATTCCATGAAATAAACTTAGTACATATAACCTTGGAACTTCAACCAGCTATGGATCCAGGAGAAGAATGTGTCAAAGACTACTTTCTTGACAAGATATGGGTCCTACGAGTTTCGAGTGATGCCATTTGGACTAACGAATGCTCCAACCGTTTTCATGGACTTAATGAACAGGGTGTTCAGAGAGTTCTTAGACCAGTTTGTCATCGTCTTCATTGATGAAATCCTTATTTATTCACGAACTGAAAAGGAGCATGCCGAGCATCTGAGGATGGTTTTGCAGACACTGCGTGTGCACGAGTTGTATGCGAAGTGTGAAAAATGTGGGTTCTGACTGAGAGAGGTTCAGTTCTTGGGATAAGTAATTTATGAGGAGGGGATATCAGTAGATCCGGGAAAGGTGTCAGCGGTGAGGGAGTGGGGGCATCCCACTACACTGACTGAGGTTCGTAATTTATTAGGGCTAGCAGGATACTACCAGAGGTTTATTTAGGGATTCTCGAAGATAGCGGGTCCATTGAAAAATTTGACTCGCAAAGGGGTACCGTTTATATGGGATGATGCTTGCCAATTGGATTTTGACAAGATGAAGGACAAGCTGAGTTCAGCACCAGTACTAGCACTACCCAGGCCGGAGGTGGAATACCTCGTTTACACTGATGCGTCCTTGTTAGGACTTAGGGTGTGCTTCAATAGGAGGATAAGGAAATTGCTTATGCTTCCCGTAAACTTAAGCCTCACAATAGGAATTACCCCACCCATGATTTGGAGTTAATGGCAGCCATTGTTTGCATTACAGATATGGAGGCATAATCTCTTGGGGGAGAGATTTTGCCTATTCACGGATAATAAGTCACTGCAATATCTGTTCATGCAGCGGGAGCTGAATATGTGTCAATGGAGGTGGTTTTAATTTGTGAAAGACTACCAATTCGATATCCAGTACCATCCAGAAAAGGTTAACGTAGTAGCAGACGCATTGAGTCGTAGGCCAGCAGGTGATGTGGTCAAGGTGTGGAAAGCAAAATAGAAAGAACTCATACATCAGGATGCAGTTGCCCACTCATTCATGTCAGCGATGATAATTACACCCGAGATAGTTACCAGAGTGATACAGGCTCAGGCAACTGATCCTTTATGTCAGGATAGTATTGTACAACTTCTAGCTGAGGGAGTAGAGTCCTTTTAAGTAAGCTCAGATGGGGGCCTATGGTTTAACGGGAGGATAGTAGTCCCAGAGGGGGAGGAGTTACGACATGCGGTGATGACAGAGTTGCACGGTTCACGATTTGCAATATATCCCGGAGGGGATAAGATGTAACAAGATATGAGGTGACAATATTGGTGGACCAGAATGAAGAGGGACATCGCCAAATTTTTTTTGAGGTGTGCCACTTTCCAATTGGTTAAGATAGACCATCAGACACCGGGAGGACTACTACAACCATTAGAGATCCCTATGTGGAAATGGGAGAGCATTTCCATGGATTTCATCACAGGACTACATACATCACAGAGGGGTTATGATTCCATATGAGTAATTGTGGATCGGTTGACCAAGGTAGCCCATTTTCTGCTAGTTTGGACTGACTATACTACAGTGCAGTATGCTCAAATCATCATTGCCTAGATAGTGAGACTCCACGGGATGCCCCTTGATATTGTGTTCGATCGGGACAAGATTTTTGTGTCTAGATTTTGGGAGAGTTTCCAGCAGGCCATGGGTAAGGAGTTACGATTGAGTTTTGCCTATCACCCGCAGACATATGGGCAGACTGAGTGGACGAATTAGATGTTAGAGGACATGTTGCGAATGTATGTTCTGGATTTTGGAGGGGGATGGGAGCAGTACCTACTGGTGGTGGAGCTTGCTTATAATAACTCCTACTAGTTTATTATTGGCATGGATCCGTTTGAGGCGTTGTATGGAAGACCATATCGTTCTACAGCATGTTGGCTTGAGGTGGGGGACAACAGGTTACTTGAGCAGAGGTAATTGAGGACACCTCGGCTAAGATTGAATTGATACGGAGCCGCATTCGGGTTGCTCAGGACTGGCAGAAGAGTTACGCCGACGCCAAGAGATTTTTCAGAGAGTTCAGTATGGGGGATCAAGTGTTTTTGCGAGTATCTCCTATGAAGGGGATAATGCGGTTTGGGAAGAAATGGAAGTTGACGCCGAGATACCTTGGGCCATTCCCTATTATTGAGCGGATTGGACCAGTAGCTTATCGACTTGGGTTACCGGAGAACTTGCATAGGATTCATAATGTGTTCCACATTTCGTCACTGAGTAGAAATCTTCGGGATGACTTAGCCCACACCCATATTGCCTTAGAGGAGATTGATCTACAGCTCGATAGTTCCTACGAGGAAGGGCCAATTGTTATTCTAGACCGTAGTGAGAGGAAGCTAAGGTCAAAGATAGTGCCGTTAGTACGAGTGCAGTGACTCCATCATAATGTAAAGGAGTCTACCTGGGAGAGTGAGGATGACATGCGAGACAAATATCCAGAGTTGTTTCTACGAGGTATACCTTTAATTAGTCCTTTTTTGAATTTCAGGACGAAATTCCATTATTAGGGGGGAAGTATGTAATACCCTGTAATTTTGTGTGATTTTATTTTAATTATGGAATTTGGATTAATTGATTTAAATGGAGAAAATTAAATTTATAATTAATTCGAATTTAATTGTTATAATTACTAGCGTGACGAGAGTTAGTATTTATCGGAAGTAATTATGTTGAATATCGTTGAATATTACTTGGTGAGTAAAGTAATATATTAATACGAGAATATTATTTTGGCCGAGAGTGAAAAATACGGCAGTTGCAATACACTTAGTTGGGACGCGCGTGTGAGTCATGTCAATATTACTTTATTAGGCTAAAAAGGATAATTTATTTTTAAGTAACTCGTATGTCTGTTTTGAGTGCGCCAGTGTGTCCGGAAGGGTCGAGATAGTCAGAAAATACTACTCGGGTGTTTTATTTGGATTCTGGGGAAGTTAGGCCAAACCGACACCCCAGAGGGGTATTTTGGTCTTTTGATATTTTGGGAATTAAAAATGGATGAAAATAAGAAATTAAAAAAAAAAAGAATGTGGGCATTAGGCTATCTGACAGTTTCCAAACCTACGTGAGAGAGAAAGAGAACCAAAGAGGGAGAAGAAGAAGAACTCCATAGGTGATTTGGGCCAAGGATTCAAGTTCCTTCACCGAAAACCACACCAACGCATAGATCGCGAAAAGAGGATCATCCCCATACCAAATCCATTCAGTGATTCAGAATTTCACAAAAAGGCAAGTGGTTATCTTGCTAAACTTTAGAGCATATATGATTCGTGTTGCTAGAAATTGATAAATTGACCATGATACTATGAATTGGAGACTAAGTTGGGATTTAATTTAGAATTTAGAATATAGGTTTTCATGTAGAAGAATAACCCTATTCTAAACATGATAAATTTGGTAATCATAGGTTGAAATCATGAAATTTAAATTGGTGGTTTGAATTATTGTTATTGGTGGGTTCATGATTAATGAATTTTTAAAGAATTGAGGAATTAGTTAGATCCCTATGATTATGTAAAGATTTGACGCTTAAAACATGTAAAAATTACCCTATTTTGTCTGGGAATGGTTTAGAATTATTTATTGGGAATTGGAATGAGTTTTAGGCAAATTTGGATGATGAAAAGTTAGAAAAGCGAGTTTAGGGAAGAATGGGGGATAACTCGGAATTCTCGTTCGAAGACCTGCCCAGGTCATTTGAACGAGAATTCCAACGAGATTTTTGAGTTCATTCGAAGTGAGAAGCTCGTTCTAACGACCTCGTTCGAAAGAGAATTTTGAACTTCGAATGAGTTTCCAAAATACTTATTTATGGCCCGATCAAGTTAGAACTCTTCTAGGTTAGTCCAAGTGAGGGAAATTGACATATGCTAACATCGAGTGACTTATATTCTTAGTTAGTAGTGAGATGAGAGTGTGACTACTCGAGGGATATAACGGGATAAATGCCTTAAAAGAGAATTTACTCGTTAGAGAGATCAATGGTAGGGTCGAAAAATTGTGAGTAGTAGAGACGATAGTACTACATGTAAACTCGAGGATTTGGGTTGCGAGAATACCTATTGTATATATTAAGTCATGTGTGTGATTATTGATTATACAATTATGTGTATAACATACCTAAGCTGCTGGCTATCGAGAGGAGGTTGGGCGTTGTGGACAGTCATGCCTTGAGGAGCCTTCGAGTGGGATATTGATTTGTACCACTAGAGCATAGAATCTAGGTACGGGCTATCTTTGAGAACGATAGTGATGACAAACGGTTGTATGGGTGCGTAGGTATGTGCGTAGGCCATCGGATTGGGACGATGTTTGCCTCCAATATATGTGTTTTATTTTGATGATTCGTGATAGATTGAACCTTTAGTCCTTTATGCAATGAGCAATGCAATAGGACATGATAGCAGAGTATGCAGTCACCACAACTGTGACTCGGGGTGCAGTATCGTATATATATAAGATAGAGTGTGTGTGTGTATATATATATATATATATACTTATAATGATATCTATTGTGTGAAGTAGGTAGGTTTGGTTAATAATAAAATCTGAAATGAATTTAGTAGCGAACACTTAAGTATATTAAACTGAAAGTGCCTTTTTATGCTAAAGAGGGATTGTTTAGATGTATTATATATTGCGAGGGAAATACATGAGAACGATATTGGACTATGATTAGTTATTTGTAAGGACACAAATTTCCAATTGAGTCCATATATAGTTTTGGCTCAATTCCGGACAAAAACATTTATTCATAGGATTTTATTTAATTGTAATATTCAAGACCTATGAAGTGTTTGTTGAAGACGTAGCGGCAAAGAGTATAAAGCATCATCAACATGCCGTAGTTTATGTGCCTCATTTGTACGTCATCAACTAAGGTTCCATGCTCCCAAGGTATGAATGTAATTATATTTATATAGGAGTTTGGAACAATATGTATTGGGTGTTAGGTGAAATAAAAACTGCATTTTATTTTCAGAAAGAATCAAATAGAACTTAAAAAATAAGTATATAAAAGTTTATAAAAGTTTTTGGGCCAAAATCGAATTTTTCAATCTTTCTGGTCGTTCGTTAGAAATGCCGTTCGAACGAGTTTTTTCGTTCGAACCAGGTTTCGTTCGAACGAGTTTTGTCGTTCGAACCAAGTTCGTTCGAACGAGTTTTGCCAACGACCCTAACTGGTCAGTCGTTCGATATGTCGTTCGAACGAATGTTCGTTCTAACGAGGTATCTAACGAACTTCTAACGAGCCCAGGCTGGTCGCTCGTTAGAATTCTCGTTCGAACGAGATTCCAGCGGGAACAGTTATTTGGCAGTTTTTTGCAGTTTTTCCCCACTTCTCCACTTGGTTTTCAACCAAATTTTTTCATACTTTATTATGTGCGGGAAACACATTTTCCTTATGAACTTTTCCAACATTGCTTATCTCCTAGAGAGAGTTTGAGAACAAAATTAGTTTAGGAAAATGTTCAAGTTTTGAGTGTTCATTTTTAATAAAAAATTCATACACACTCTAGTTTACACCCAATAGTTGTTTATCCAAGTTCTTTATATACATATCTTTACTTGGAGTTTTTGGCACCGATTTTCTCTACCGAATTCAAGAGACGTTTCGGGTTTGCTTCTACACCCCATCACAAAGAAGACTTTTGGTGATATTCTACCCGTTTGGAGAAAGGCTCCATGTTCGGGTGACGGTGACCGTATAAAGTCCTATCGGTGAATTCCGAGACCACGGTGGAGCTCCGTTGGTTATCCGCTAATTGGAGGTCGATACAAGAAGAAGCATCACGGCTTGAGAGGGTTCGAGTTTAGGAAGTAAGTCTTTTGTCTTGTATTTTGTAATACCGTTTTTAGTGGATTTGAGGCTAGGGCCGTCCCGAGGTTTTTTCCCGTTAGTGGGTTTTTCCTCGTACATCGCGGTGTAGTGTGACATTGTTTATTTTATCTTGCTCAAGAATTTAGAACGCATGCTTAGGATAATTTCAAGATAAAATTTGGTTTAATTATCACACTTATTTAATTTGGGACTTAATTTAAATATTGGGTAAATTTGGTTTATTCGAGTCACGAACTATAATTGGTTTCGCCTAACTTTGGATAATCGTTAATTATGACTTAGGCAAATTCTAGGACTTGAATTATGTTTTAATTTGTTTTGAGAAATTAAAACTTGTTGTTAATGTTCGAAAGTTGAACCATCACCCGTTTTACAACGCTTCCGCATCATCTATTGAGTTTTGTATATTAAAAGGAAATTAAATATTTTAATTGGGACAATCTGCGTTTACAAATTGGTATCAGAGCCAAAAACGATAAATTATTTCGTTAAAGATCCTTTAATTTTTGGATAAAATGGATTTTTCCCCATTTTCAAAATTTCCTATTTTTGATGGTTCAAACTACGCGTATTGGAAAGCGCGCATGAAATCGACACTTAAATCTATCGATGAACGTGTTTGGATGTCTGTTGTTACCGGGTACTCTCCACCAACTTACTTAGTTGAAAATGAACGTGTTTTAAAACCCGCCGATAGATGGACTGAAAATGAGTTTAAACTTGCTAACTTTAATTCCCAAGGTTTAAATGCCTTATTTAGCGCTGTCGCACCGGATGAATTCCGACGTATTATGACGTGTGAAACCGCTAAAGAAGCTTGGGATATTTTACAAATAACTCATGAAGGAACTAGTGTCGTTAAAGCTTCAAAACTACAAAACCTCACCACTCAATTTGAAACTATCAAAATGGATGAAAAAGAAACTTTTGATAAATTTTATGCTAGACTTTCTGATATTGTTAATTCATCCTTTAACTTGGGAGAGAAAATACTTGACGACCGTGTTGTAAAGAAAATTTTAAGGTCCCTACCCGATAGATTTATTCCTAAAGTGACCGTTTTAAATTCTTTACCCACTTTAGCCTCTACGAAATTAGAAGAGCTTGTAGGTGATTTACAAACATATGAACTAGATATGTTTCCCTCTAAAACTGAAAAGAAAATTGAAAAGGGCGTTGCTTTAAAAGCCCGAAAAGAGGTTAAACAAGTAGTAGAGAGCGAGAGTGATAGTGACTCGGAAGATATGGCTTTGTTTGCTCGTAAATTTAGAAAATTTCTTAAATTTAACAAAGATAAAGTTACAAATGATTTTAAGAAATTTGATACTTCTAAACATGATAAAAGCGAGAAGTTTTCTAAAGCCGAAAAGATCCCTAAACCTAGTAATGAAAATTTAGATAGGGACGAGTCTGATAAGTGTTTTGGTTGTGAAGGTTATGGCCATAGGGCATTTGAGTGCCCCACTAAACTAAGGAAAGATGGTAAGCGACCCATTTCATATAATGCAACCCTTAGTGATAATGATAAGGAAGAAAATCCCGATTCCCCCACTAAGAAAAATTTTGTGGCTTTTATGGCTAGACATGTGAGTGATGATGAGAACTCATCGAATGATGAAATTATAGCACATGCCACTTCCAAGGTCGTTGTACATGATTCTCTTATTTTTGATGATAGTGAGAGTGAAGAAGAAAGAGAGAGTGAAAATGAAGAAGAGGTTGATGAGTGTGAACTTCAAAATGCTTTTCATGAATTATATAAAGAATCTATTAAATTGAAAAAAGCTAATTTGAAGTTAGAAGCGAGTTTAAGAGAGAGTGTCAAGGTCATTGATGAAAGTGCCTTAATAGAAGACCTTAGGACACATGAGAGGACTCTTCAAGAGAAGCTTAACTATGTAGAAGGCGAGAGAGATAGCCTTAGGGGTTTAATGGAATCCTTGAAAAAGGAGCTTCTTGTTTTTGAAGAGCGAAATGTTTTACTATAATCTAAAATTTTAGATTTGGAAAATAAATTAAAAGATTCTAGTAGTGTCAAATTTGATTTGGAATGTCGTTCAGAAAAACTTGATAAAATGTTAGGAACGGTTCAAATTAAAAATGACACGTTTGGTTTAGGCTTCAATTCTTGTAATGAATTTAACCCTAAAGTCAAAACCAATGTTTTAGGAGAATCTTCTAGGAATGCATTTAATGATCACTCCTTAGATAAATCTTTTCGACATGTTCTTACTTGTACACATTGTGGTCGAAAAGGTCATCTTAGGCAATTTTGTTTAGATCTTAAAAGAATTCCTAGAAAATCCCATAGTAACGTAACCACGATAGCTAACGTTCCTACACCCCAAGATAGTAATTCTTCATTAATTTGGGTTAGGAAATCCGACTTGGTTGCCTTACAAAATAGGGATTTTGATTCTCATTTACTTTCACATGCTTCCTCTCTTGCTAAATCTAAAGGATAAATGTGTTAGTGTTTGCATGCTTTAGCGTTTGTACTTCATGCTATATTCATATGCTAAATGTATGCTTGTTTAGTCATTTTCTAGTCATTGTCTCATTTCATATCACATGCTAGAAATCATGACTTGTTTATCTTTTTGTATTATTTTTTTTTGTAATTGATTTAACTGCAAAATATAAAAAGATTTTTGTTTATCATTTGTGTTTTATTTATTTCATTTATGCTTAATGAAAAATACAAATGATTTTTGTTTAGTCTTTTGAGTATATATCTTTATTTTTGATTAAAATGTTAAAAACTCAAAAAAGATTTTGTTTGGTGTGTATTTTTGTTTGACACACTTTATGTGGCATATACTTGTGTTTGAATCCCATCATTTACGCTCCCACGTGGCTAGAACTTTTGGTTTAGATTTTCAATCCTTATTATGTTCTTTACCATATTTTATGGAGTAGTTGGATTTTGTATTGTTCAAATGGATTCTATTTCTATATGCCTCTTTTCACACATGCACGAGCTCTTTTGAAATCTTAATGTCACATGTTATATTTGAGCTTTTTGAGGTGTTCTCCTATCAATCTAGTCATCTACATATCTATGACCTAGGAGGACTAGTGCATGTCAAAATCCGTTGCATGTGAGATTTGTGCGAAAAATGAAAACATGATAAATTAATATATGCACGGGGAAGGGCTCCGAAAGGATGAATTAAATCCTTTGCGATAGTAAGCCACCGTTGATTGGATCTAAAAGAAATACGTGATCCAAAGGCCTAAAAACAGAATATTTGGCATTTAAAAGAAAACAATTGCCAAGGCCTATGTTTGTTTGATATATTCATTCAAAAATAAAAGAATATATATGCTCATTGAGGGAGAATTGGATGGTATATCAACGGTTTGTACAATGTCCGTTTATCCTAGTTGTCTTTCATGTCATGACTCTATTTGGTTTGTAGAATCATCATCATGCTAGGCTTGTATGCATTGTGTATGTTTGTTCATTGAGTTCAATCTTTATATTGTCACATGAGGTTATATTTAACTGTGACGAAGTTTGCAATCAAATGAGAACTCCGTGAACGTTTCTTAAGTGTTTGGGTCTAAATTTAATTGTTGCTAGTTCACACCCCTACACTTCCGTTTCCATATGACACATTTTTGCCATACGAGTGTGCAAACTTATTGTATTTTGTGTCATGTGTGTGTTTATATCTATCTATATATGCTCGTACTTATTGGTATATCTCTAGTATATATATATATGATATTTGTTTGTCTTTGCCTTGCTTTAATTGCCCATATGCTGTCATGTCTTATCACTTTAAGCTACAACATGCTGTTTATTAGTTCTTTATCCTTTGCCTATTCCCGAACAAAAAGGGGGAGAATGATGATAGGGGGAGAAATGGTATCTAATCCTATTATTATTGTTATCTTAGTTTGGGGGAGATCCATCTTAGGGGGAGACGTCTTTCTAAGTAGGTCAAGGGAGAATTAATTTAGGGGGAGTAATTAATTAATTGCATTTAATATTTTGATATTCCCTATGCATTTGATGAGTTTGCTTAAGTGTTCAGGAATTATACTAAAGCGGCATATTTCTATGGCAAAGCGTTTGATCCTTGGGTTGAGTCAAGTTTGGGCGGGGTATGTAATGAGTCTAGTGAGCTTGACGGCCCTTTAGGATTTTTGTTTGGTTTTTGTCCCGGAATAGCCAAAGGGGGAGATTTGTAAGGACACAAATTTCCAATTGAGTCCATATATAGTTTTGGCTCAATTCCGAAAAAAACATTTATTCATAGGATTTTATTTAATTGTAATATTCAAGACCTATGAAGTGTTTGTTGAAGACGTAGCGGCAAAGAGTATAAAGCATCATCAACATGCCGTAGTTTATGTGCCTCATTTGTACGTCATCAACTAAGGTTCCATGCTCCCAAGGTATGAATGTAATTATATTTATATAGGAGTTTGGAACAATATGTATTGGGTGTTAGGTGAAATAAAAACTGCATTTTATTTTCAGAAAGAATCAAATAGAACTTAAAAAATAAGTATATAAAAGTTTATAAAAGTTTTTGGGCCAAAATCGAATTTTTCAATCTTTCTGGTCGTTCGTTAGAAATGTCGTTCGAACGAGTTTTTTCGTTCGAACCAGGTTTCGTTCGAACGAGTTTTGTCATTCGAACCAAGTTCGTTCGAACGAGTTTTGCCAACGACCCTAACTGGTCAGTCGTTCGATATGTCGTTCGAACGAATGTTCGTTCTAAAGAGGTATCTAACGAACTTCTAACGAGCCCAGGCTGGTCGCTCGTTAGAAGTCTCGTTCGAACGAGAATCAAGTTCGTTCGAACGAGATTCCAGCGGGAACAGTTATTTGGCAGTTTTTTGCAGTTTTTCCCCACTTCTCCACTTGGTTTTCAACCAACTTTTTTCATACTTTATTATGTGCGGGAAACACATTTTCCTTATGAACTTTTCCAACATTGCTTATCTCCTAGAGAGAGTTTGAGAACAAAATTAGTTTAGGAAAATGTTCAAGTTTTGAGTGTTCATTTTTAATAAAAAATTCATACACACTCTAGTTTACACCCAATAGTTGTTTATCCAAGTTCTTTATATACATATATTTACTTGGAGTTTTTGGCACCGGTTTTCTCTACCGAATTCAAGAGATGTTTCGGGTTTGCTTCTACACCCCATCACAAAGAAGACTTTTGGTGATATTCTACCCGTTTGGAGAAAGGCTCCATGTTCGGGTGACGGTGACCGTATAAAGTCCTATCGGTGAATTCCGAGACCACGGTGGAGCTCCGTTGGTTATCCGCTAATTGGAGGTCGATACAAGAAGAAGCATCACGGCTTGAGAGGGTTCGAGTTTAGGAAGTAAGTCTTTTGTCTTGTATTTTGTAATACCGTTTTTAGTGGATTTGAGGCTAGGGCCGTCCCGAGGTTTTTTCCCGTTAGTGGGTTTTTCCTCGTACATCGCGGTGTAGTGTGACATTGTTTATTTTATCTTGCTCAAGAATTTAGAACGCATGCTTAGGATAATTTCAAGATAAAATTTGGTTTAATTATCACACTTATTTAATTTGGGACTTAATTTAAATATTGGGTAAATTTGGTTTATTCGAGTCACGAACTATAATTGGTTTCGCCTAACTTTGGATAATCGTTAATTATGACTTAGGCAAATTCTAGGACTTGAATTATGTTTTAATTTGTTTTGAGAAATTAAAACTTGTTGTTAATGTTCGAAAGTTGAACCATCACCCGTTTTACAACGCTTCCGCATCATCTATTGAGTTTTGTGTATTAAAAGGAAATTAAATATTTTAATTGGGACAATCTGCGTTTACATTATTGGTCAAGAATAACTAGTTAATATGAAAATAAAAACTAGTGGGATTTGTAGGTTCGCTAGGCGTGCACATTAGATGATAGGTGAGCATCTCAAGTGAGTTCGATGATCTAACATGAAAAATATATGTGCTAATATATCATTTTAAGTACTTGCTAATTTTAAACTGTCTTCAACTCAGGATCTGACCCGTTTTCTACAATTTTCTTTTTCTTGTCAAATTATTAGGTGCTCAGCCACAGGGTCACCTGGCTTGGGAGTTCCACTCATTCGACGAGCTGTATCTACTGTGGAGGTTACAGGACTTCGGTAGTAGACGCCTCTATGTCTATCATTTCCTCCTTTAGATCATTTCATCAGTTAGGGCATGTCGCCCCTTTTCTATTCAGATGTTCAGAGATTTTGGATTTAATTATTTAACCTCTTAAGTTATTGGATTCATTTAGTGGGACCATTGTATTTGACTTTTGGCTAGAAGTGTTTACTCCAGTCCCTTTTATTATGCCAGTTATTTTATTTCTTATTTGATTGGATTGAATGGTGAATGTCTAGTTAATTACTTAAACTGTTTTATTTTAAAGGAAAAGATAAAATTTTGACATTAACCTTTTTAAATATTAGGTGGTTAGTTTTAATTAATAAAATTTTCGACAGTGATGCATAATTTGAACCAAACGGATATTCTGGCTTAATTAATAAAGGAATGATCACCCAGTATTTAATTAGGCGGGGTGTCACATCTTGCACTTTCAAAGCCAAATGTGACTCTCTTATCCTTGGTGATGAGGATCAAGATTCTACTGAATGGGGCTTCTTCCCCCCCAGAAGGAACTCTACATTTCTGTTTTGATCGAGGTGACTTCCCCGGGTCTCATATTGATTTTGAGGGGCCTGAAGGTACCCCCACTAATTTCATCACTTGGAATACCCATATGCAAAGTTCTCACGCTATGAATCTCGCTAACGTTGGGATTCATCGTGCTAAGTGGTTTGGAGAGTTTACTTTATCGAAAAATAATGCTGCCCTTTCAGTTATGGTTTCTCGCAGGAATACTATCACCCACACCTTCATAGATGCATGGGGAGAGTTTACAGCTACGTTGGAAGATGTTTGTGAACTTCTAGTCCTCGAGAACACGGGCGATATGCCTTATCAGATGAAGCTCTAGACACCGAAGAGGCTGGTGATCGCTCGGAGCTGGATCGTATATGCCGAAGGTGCATAGGTACTTCCAACAAAGCCACTTTAACTCCACTCATCAGCTACTTCTTCCCAGATCCTTTTAAGGATGGTTCTTCTGAAAGTGGCGCAGACTAAGGTACATCCCTGGAATTGCCAGCTTACATTCTTGTAATTCTTTCTTGTTTACCAAATAACCAGCCTCGACGGGACCTCATCAATATATCAATTCGTTTGGCTCAGGGTGTCAGGCTTCCTCTAGCGGCAATGGCCTTGGAATCCCTCTACACTTGGCTTAACAGGAACCATTTGGACATGGAACGGTGTCTTGGCCATTTTAACTTAGACAATTTTGCCAATGCCATAATTCTTACAGGCTTCCTCTACGTTCTCTTTCCTGTGGTAGCAACCAAAACTATCCATCCTCCCTTTGGAGAAACTATCGTGCCCCTAGCTCATATGTTTATCACAAAAGACAAAGTCACAAAAAGTTAATTCTTGTTATTGACCAACCTGGCTTTTTTATGATGAGGCCTTATGGAGAAGAGGTTTTCCTCCATACTTGGGGTTTTTTCAAGCATAAATCAAGGGTGGTCCAACCAACTACCTTCGACCTCATTGTTGAAGATCCGTCGCTTGTTGCGGTACTTATGTTCTCAGAGGGGTACCTGCCTTCTTATACGGCGTGGGGATACACATGTGAACATTATAACCCCAATCAATGAAGTTGCCAGTTTGATTTTGACCAAGGGGCTCCTCAACCATTTTTTAGCTATCCCATTCAAAGTCCTATTTAGTGAGGTCTTCTCTTTGTTCTCTTCTACTGCTGCATTGGGGGTGAGTTCTACAATGTCTGGGCGAGTCACCATCCCCAGCATTACAAGGCAAGGGGATGTGACTGACCAAAATAGCAGGCCCTATTTTCTGAGTTCATCCAGGGATGCCGCATGTATCCCCCAGTTCTTTCTTTTCTTCCTTAGAGCTGGGGCTTAAGGGTAACTCTGTCCTTGGGGTGGAGTTCCCTTTGAGCCAGACTCCTAAGGATACTCCCTTTGATCTTCCTCCTTACTGCTCAATGGTCCCCGTTGACACTCCTAAACCCAAGAAAACAAACAGCCTGCCCTTTCTGAAGGTGTTTCTGGTGAAGGAGCTTCTAAACCTTCGGCCAAGAGGATAAGGGTTTCCAAAAGTGGAACTTATGCCCATGTTAAGTCCCAACCCTCCTCCGAAGCTCCCTTAAAAGCGTTTCCCATTGCCTCCATTCCTCCTCCGATGTCTGCCGAAGTGAGTGAGGAGTTGAGAAAAAAAGTTCAAGCTGAGGTGGAATGAATACACTCCCACTGTTCCTCCTAGTGCTGCTTTCCCCACCATCTTAGTAGATCCATCTAAGGGTGAGTTAAAGTGAAGGAAAATATCAAAGGTTACTCTAAGCTCTAGTGCCTTTGGTACAAGAAAAAAAGACTTTGGGAACTAAGTCCCAGAAGAAATGGATTCTTGATGTGCAACTCACTCCAGCTGCTTCTGTTGCTGGGGCTATTACTTTGGATGATAGTCCTGATGCTGAGCACCATCCTACTAAGAGGTCTTCACCTGGTACTTCCCCTCCTTCCTCGCCAACGGTGATATCATCCCATTCCCCCTGGATTAAAGGTATACACGAGTCTCCCTTTTTCATACTTACTCACTTTTGTGTAGCAAACCGTATTTTTTCTTTTCTCTAACTCTTAGCAATTTTGTGAAGGAAGCTGAAGAAGAAAGACCCAACCCTTCTACGAGTCCTTTTATGGGAGGGATCTTCGGGAGTGGTTCCATCGATGCAACTACTCCCCGTTATCCCATGATCGGGATCACTTATTCCCATCATTTGGCCTCCAAACATGTAGTGGAGGCTTCTAAAAAGGTTGGTGCCTCTGTTGACTCTATGGGAGTTTTCCCCTAGCTATAGGGAACTCCCTCAGCTTCTTTTGAGTCATTCCCTCTGCCGGAGGTTCCTCTAGACATTATTCTACTTTTGCATAGTTCTCCCGAGGTAACAAGTTTTGAATACTTTTTAAGATCTTTCTTCTCTATCCTTCCCACTTTACTGAATATTTTTAATACTTTGGTGTATTTCAGGTTGAAGTTGCTTCGTTACTAACTTCTTCGTTGGCTGATGTCCTTCTTGTACTTCCACCATTAAGGCCCATCGTTGTGTTGCCCCCTTTCACCAATATTACTGAGGTAAGTTTAATGTACAGCTGCTGCCTTCAAAATAAGGTCTCCTTCAATGAACTTCCTTGGTCTCACCAAGTTATCATATACCCTTGAGATCTACTTCGTGTACATTTTGAAGTGCTGCATCGCATTATCTCTGTGCTTGTCCAATGCCTCCAACAGTACATGTCTACTATGAGGGAGCATGCTGCTTCGTAAGGCGTATTGGACAGAGGGAACTTCCAATTCCATCGAGAGAATCACTTCAGCTCCATACACAAGGGATAATGGGGTATATCTTGAGGGCTTTCTATTTGTTGTCCGATAGGCCCACAATATGACTGGGACCTTATCATCCCATGATCCTGGGAAGTCCTCCATCATTTTGGCGAAAATGTTGACCAATGTCTTGTTAGTTGATTTGTCTTATCTGTTTCCCTTCAGGTATGCTACTGTTGAAGTGTGATGAATAATGGAGTATCTATCTGTCAGCATCGTTACCTCTGTATTGATGAATGAAATTTTGTTATCTGAGAGGATGACCTTTGGAATCCCAATACGGTAAATGATGTATTCTCTGATGAAGTTGCTTACCATTCCTACCGTTATTCTTCTTAGAGGTATTATTTCAGCCCATTTTGTAAAGCACTCTGTTGCCACCAGTATCCAGATCTTTCCTCTCGAAAAAGGGTGTATTTACCCTACTAGTTCAAACTCCCATGTGTGAAAAGAATAAAAGGTTGCCAAAGAGTCTAGATCCACCGATGGAGCATGAATCATGTTTTCATGCAGTTGACAAGCTTTACATTTTTGAACAAACTCAGCATAATATTTCTCTATCATTGGCCAATAATACCCCAAATTTATTAGCTGGTCATACAACTTTTCTCCTCCTACGTGAGGTGGGTCATGAGCTTACTTGAAGACTTCGGTCGCTTCCTCCTTTTTGATGCAACGCAATGGCCTGTTAAAGTACCCTATTTGATAAAGCTTCTCTCCTTGAACGTAGAACCTAGGGGCCCTTCTTTTGAGTCCCATTTATAGGGACAACTCTATCTTTAATAAAGTCAAAATAGGGCTACCTCCAATCTGGTTGAGCTTCAACGAAATTGCATTCAACTTCTTCGAAGAAAATTTATCACTTGTCACACTTTTGTTATAGCTCCGTTGCATCCTGCTTCATTTGGGGCCTGAAGTATCCCCCCTCTGAATTCTCCTATAAAGAGGGATCTCAGTTGTTTCACAGTGTCCTTCATGTATTTTCTTTAATCTTCATTCTGCTTCTTCTGGGCCGATGCATCTTGACAACCATCCTCCTGCGTTTCTGTAGTAGAGGTTTCCTTGATTTGTAAAGTATTGGGCTAGTTCCCTCAGCTCTATCCCTCAATTCCCCGACTCTAGTTGTTTTCTAATCTCTCACCTCCAATTAAAGTCATCTCCCATCGGCAGAACTGACTGTATTACCGAGGGATCCATTCTTCATTGAATCACGACAGTAGTTGTATCACCCTTCATGATCATCTTCTAGGTAATGGTGGCATAGGCATCTGGATGGAGATTCATCGTTCTGGTATGCCTCTTGATCTTAGTATGATGGAACTGGTCAAGGAGTCTTTGAATGATTATCTTGTAAGGTGCCAGACTTAGCTGCTTCAACGCATACTCTCTATTCACTTGTTGAATCACTAACTTCGAATCACCCTTGATGCAGATTGAACGAATCCCCCTTCGAAGGGCTTCCAGCAATCCCAGTACCAATGCCTCATACTCTGCTTCATTGTTGGAGTAAGAAAAGTCTAACTTATAGGAAAGACAAATGCCTTCCTTTACTTTTGAAATAATAACCCCTGTGATAGGTCCCTATAATTAACTAAGTGCGAAAAAACTGTGTTTTTAAACCAAACCAATGTAATAATCCGCGTAATTTTGGGATATTTTAATTAATTTTTGGAAAATGGAGGAAAATAAAGTTTTTGATAAAATTATTTTTATTGCTCAAATATGTTGGTTATTATTTTTAAAGGCGAGAATTTCAAACGGTTTCGAAATCGGAGTTAAAACGGATTTTAAAATGATTTTTAAATATTTTTAACTCTTGGAATTCTAAGTCGACGAACATTAAGTAATTTTCAAGAGTTGTTTTGACTTCCAACTCTTCATTTTTTTTGCCATATTTAAAGGAGTCTTTTGGATTCCAACTCTTCATTTTTTTGCATTATAAAAGGAAGTAGTAGGCAACCCTTTTAAGCTACTTTTGGCACAAATTTTGGCAGCAAATATATTTTATATTCCTCTTCTTTTTATATACACATTGGCCCTTGATATTTGTGAGTTCCAACCTTAGATTAGAGGTGTTCTTGGGGCTATTTTGTTGAAGGTTCTTGAAGGAGATTTTGTAGATCTTTTGTGTTAATCTTGAGGATGTGATCATTGGTTTCTCATCATGGTTTGAGGTATGGGGTTTTACACAATATGCTCCTTTAAATCTCGCGAGTGTCATTCTCTTTGAATTCTTGTTAATTGAACTCATATTTGAATTGATAAATTCATTGAAATCTGGAAAACAATTGTTGAAATTATTTTGATTCATGTGGTATCATTATATTGTTGATGAGCACGTTATCATGAGATTTTAATATGGCACGGATGTTGGGCACCCGCCAAAATTCCTGTTTCCCGGGCTATGGCTTGATAAAGCATACACGGATGTGGTGAGGCCTGGTGACCCATTGATGTGTTGTTGAGAAATTATATTGATAAATGCTTTGAGATTTGCATTTTGATTTTGAATATTTGTATTCGTATTGTTGCGCTTTGTTCTTCGCTAACATTATTGTTGAGCATATTCCTATCGTATTGTGTACTTCCCCATATTTTCTTTTAGTGGCAGGTTAGCGGTAATTTTGGGGCGCTATGGAGATTGATTTTAGCGAGGGTTGTTTGGGAAAGATTTTTATTATTTATTTTGATGTATAGAGCTTTGGAGATTTGTATTTTATTTTTGAGTTAGTTGTTGTATTTGAAGAATTGAGATTGTAGTTTCTCTTTTGTTATTGTGGGTTTATTTAGATGCTCTATACCTTGTCACTTGTGGATTTGGATTTATTTTATCTCATTAGCGCTCCGTTCGTTCTCCCCGAGCGGGCGGGGTGTTACAACCAAGTTGTGAACAAATTTACTTAACCAAATTTTATCTTGTTTAACCTTAAGAATGCATCTAGTGATTAAAGCAACTAAGATAAAGTAAAGATACTCACACTTCGGATGTACGAGGAAAAACCCAAAATAGGAAAAAACCTCGGACAACCCCAAGCCAGACAATCACTATGAATAAAAAGGTTTTACAGAGATAGATTAGCCTTACTCACAGACTCGATCCCCATGGGTCTTAACTCTCCTTATGATCTTCTACCCTTGTTCAATAGTACCCACACATAAATTTCATCTTCTATGATGTTCGTCCATAACACGCGCCTCCACGAGTGTCTCGGTGTCCATCGATACGACTTGAGTTATCTTCGATGTTGAACACGATGTCCGTCGCTTCTCCACCGCAAAACCATCAATCACAAGTGTTTAAAGATGAAAAAACTCAACTTGGTGCAACAAGGATCACATAAACACCTGGTAATGAAAAGCTCGGATCTTTACAAACTCTAAGGATGTATTTAAGCCTTTAAAACCTTAGAAAACATGTGCAAACAGGTTTCTGGATCGTAAACTTGTTTTTACAGAATGCACACACTTGTGATTGCTATATCAAACACACCAATATGCCATATCAAACATGTAAACCCAAAAACAAAAACCAAAAATATTTTTGGCTTTTTCAAAAATATTTTGACTCGAAATAAAATCAAAATCTTTTTAGATTTTTCTCAAAATTTTTCAAAACCAAAAATCTTTTTTGTATTTTTCAAATAAGATGCAATAAATGAAAAATAAAACACAAAATGATAAACATGTCATAATACTAGAAAACAATATATCATGAATGCAAAGACTAGCATATGACAAACATAGTTACACAATCATCCATTAGATCTAGCATGGGGGAATCACATGCAGCAAAACAAGAACCATGAAGTTTTATTCATAAATCTACCAAATCCGAGTTCCTAACCCAAGTAGGGGTGTAACGACGCATGGGGGTGGGGGCAATCGGGGAAACCTTATTCCTAAACTTCCTAAACTTTCTAGGAGCATTCCTAAGGTCGTAGCAAAACTTTCTAAGGTGACCTTTCCTACCACAAAATGTGCAAGTGTAGCGATGGTATGGAAAGTGACCTACGTGTGTATCTTTTCTAACGTTCCTTTGTGGCTCTCTCTCATGTGCGGGGGGAATGGGAACAACATGATAATCAAAACTAATACCTCCCCTATCTCTCTTAATTTGGACGGTGCCTAGAATCCTATCCAACTTCTCACTTGTAGCCTCCAAATCAAAC
This sequence comes from Sambucus nigra, assembly GCA_949130495.1. Taxonomy (NCBI): domain Eukaryota; kingdom Viridiplantae; phylum Streptophyta; class Magnoliopsida; order Dipsacales; family Adoxaceae; genus Sambucus; species Sambucus nigra. The sequence continues at coordinate 510,023,169 of OX422220.1, forward strand.
TTAACTCTAGACGAGTCTCTCAAACTCTCCTCCAACTCCTTAATCCTAGACTCGAGCAGATGCCTAGATTCCTCAAACTCTAACACATCCTTTTTCAAAGCCTCCATCAAACCTCTTAGGGTGTCCCTCTCTTTCTCGACGTACTCTAAGTTCTCCCTTAGTGTCTTCTCTCGTGCCCTTAGATCCTCAATCAACTTATCATTATTTTCAACGGCACAAACTTTCAACCTTTCTTGTAACGATAGGTTTGCCTTTTTAACCTTCACCGTCTCCTTACACAATTCATTAAAGTCAAGTTGCAATTTCTTCACATCAACTTCTTCTCCCTCACTCTTCTTATCCTCACTCACTTGGGATTCACACACAATTGCCTCGGAAGTGTCATGAGCATGAGAATATTCATGGGAAGATATATCATCGTCGCTCACATGACATGCCATAAACGCAACGAAGTTAAGCTCAATGGGGGAATCATCTCCCTCTTTCGGTTCACTATCACTTAAGGTGGCATTGTATGCAATTGGTTGCTCGATCTCTTTCTTAAGTCTAGTGGGGCACTCTTTAACTTTATAACCATAACCCTCACATCCTCACACCTATCCGACTCATCCCTTTTTGGTTTGTCATTTTCAACTTTAGGGATTTTGGTATCCTTGTGATTTTTAAATTTTTCAATATTTTTAGCATCTTTCGATTGCCTTTGAAACTTCATAAATTTTTTGAATTTCTTTTCCAACAAGGCCATATCCTCAAAATCGGAATCGGAATCATCATCCAAAATTTTAATTTCCTCCTTCCAGGTTTTCAAAGCAATACCCTTTTATTTCTTAGGCACTTTCTTGGAGGTAAACATATAAAGGCCACAAGTTTGTAAGTTACCTACAAGCTCTTTTAATTTTGTTGACTCAAGCATACCAAGAGAGTTTAAAAAGATCACTTTGGGATCAAATCTACTCGACAACGATCTGAGAATTTTCTTTATAACACGGTTGTCGGGTATCCTTTTTCCCAAGTTAAATGAAGAGTTAACAATCGTAGACAATCTAGCATAAAATTCATCAAAAGTCTCACTTTCCAACATTTTAATCGTTTCAAATTGAATAGTGAGATTTTGAAGTTTAGACGCTTTGACCGTGCTAGTGCCCTCGTGTGTGAGTGACAAAACATCCCAAGCCTCTTTCGAGGTATCACAAGTAATGATTCTATTATACTCTTCTTGTGTGACGTGTGAGGAAATCAAGTGCAAACCCTTAGAATTATAAAGTGATAATTTATGTTCAGCTTCAGTCAATGTCTCAATGGGTTTTATGTTTGTGACATCACCATCTATAACTACCGGAGGTGACCAACCTCTTTCAATAGCTAACCACAACCTATCATTAATAGCTTTGAAAGAACTTTTCATTCTCATTTTCCAATAGATGTAATTAGTGCTATCAAAAAAGGGAGTTTTCAAATGTTCCATTCCGTTGAAATTCATCTTTAAAAATGCACGGGATCAAAACAAATGCAAATTTGTTTAAGGCTCTGATACCAATTTAATAGGTCCCGATAAATAACCAAGTACGAAAAAAGTGTGTTTTAAACCAAACCAAGTTGCGAACAAATTTACCTAACCAAATTTTATCTTGTTTAACCCTAAGCATGCATCTAGTGATTAAAACAAGTAAGATAAAGTAAAGATACTCACAACGCCGGATGTACGAGGAAAAACCCAAAACGGGAAAAAAACCTCGGACGGCCGCAAGCCAGACAATCACTATGAATAAAAGTTTTACAAAGACAAATTAGCCTTACTCACAGACTCGATCCCCACGGGTCTTTACGCTCCTTCTGATCATCTACCGTTCTTCAATAGTTCCCACGTTGAAATTCTATCTTCTAAGATGCTCATCCACAACACACGCCTCCACGAGTGTCTCGGTGTCCACCGATGCGGCTTGAGTTTTCTACGATGTTGAACACGATGTCCGTCGCTTCTCCACCGCAAAATCAACAATCACAAGTGTTCAAAGATGAACGAACTCAACTTGGTGCAACAAGGATCACATAAACATATGGTACTGAAAAGCTCGGATCTTTGAAAACTCTAAGGGTGTATTTAAGCCTTTAAAACCTTAGAAAATATGTGCCAACCAGTTTCTGGATCATAAACTTATTTTTCCAGAATGCACAGTGATTAGGCATAAATATTGTATATTTATCCCCTTAATTTTGTTTTTTATGATCTCGTGCAGTGTAATTGACTTATTTTTATCTCATAATCATGCTACTAACACTCCTTTGTAAGTATTTCATGTTTTATGTATCTATTATGTGTTTTAAAAGTATTTCAAGCAAGTTAGTGCGAAAGAGAACTCGAAAGAACGAAGAAAACCCAAAAATGGAGTGTTCAAGGGCATTTTTGTAATTTTTCAAACTGATTCCGGATGTGGGGCCTCTGAAAAGTTGAAGAGTTTTAAATTAAAAGAAAACTGGAAAATAAATCACCCCAATCGGACCTACGGTGAAAGAGTTATGCCATTTTGAATATTGAGAAAAAATTCAAAAAAGAAAGACAAAATGCAAGAGAAGGAAAGTCAAGGGGGAATTTCATAATTTTACACACAAAATTAGGAATAGACTCCCTAAATAAGTTGAAGTTCATGGATCCACGAGAACATAGGAAGAAACGGCGTCCAAATCCGAGTTACGAGTGGAAAGTAATGAAGGTTTGAAGTTGAGAAGAAATCATGGTAAAACAAGGAAGAAAAGACTTAAAAAAATTCCCCTCAATTTTCACATCACCTCTGGAAAAGTGAACCGGTTCGGTCCTCAAGCACAAAAAAGTGAACCGGTTTGACGGACCAGAATTTTTTTTTTTCAAAAATAGAGTTGTGCATGGGAGGATGACTTAATATAACGTGATGTACTTAGTTATTTGAGATACCATACATTAGAGAGCTAGGTTTTTAATAGTTTTAGAGAGTTCTTGGATCCAAGAACTCTAGGGTTTTGTATTATTCAACAAATATTCAAGTTCTAAGCATTAATTCAAGGTTTTCTTCTCTAAAGTTTATTTCTTTCATCTCTATTCTTTCAAGTTAATTTCTCTTTGCATGTTTTATTTACTTCATGATATTTTAATCATTATTTGCATGTTTGAATCTGTTCTCTTTATGATTATGAATCCATGCGCATTAGATTTTATGTTTTTCATTAGATTCAACTTGTCCGGCTAAGTTTTTAAGGGTTGGGGTTCATGAGCCCCACCCGATGTAATTCATCCTAATGGGAAATAGAATTTTGAATTAAAATTTTAGATGAATCATGTTGCATAACTATTGCAACCATCATAGGAATTTTGATCCCGTTTACCCTAGGTAACCGACATGCTTAAGAGTGAGACATGCGTGGTAGATAATGCGACACCGCTTTGTTCTTGCCTTTGATTTCATATGGTGCGGGCTACGATCCCTCATATATGAAATGCTTAGGATTAATAAAGATCGAGTTCATTTAGAGTTCTAATTCCGAATCTAGTATCCTGCGAAGTGAATTACTAGGGTGTGAGGGATTGTAACCCAACCCATTGCTTTCATTTCATATCCACTTGGCATTAGTTTTTGTTTAACTAGCATAGTTGCATTTTGTTAGTTCTTAGTTTCATTAGTTAATTATTCTCAAATTCGCATCTAGTTGTAGTTGTTTCGTCTTCCAAATCACCTTTTCGTTCTTTTTAGAGTCAAAGTTGGGATTTCTTCAATCTTCCAACGCCGTCATGACTTTTTTCATCCTTTTCCCCTGAGGATCGATACCCGACTTATCGGGATATTACTTGAGCGACAGGCTTGCACTTGAGCCTACATAGCACGCACACTAGACACATTTATGGTCTCATCACACACGCTTCAAGGAAACTGGGCACCTTTACTTATAATAAAATAAGGCGGCGACAGAGTCTCGTTTGAATGAAACTCTATGTCGTTCAAACGACATGAGTTTTCGTTCGAACTACATCTACAATCGTTTGGACGACGTCATCAGATAAGGCTCTAATTAAACCAATTTTGAAAAATAGAGTTTTGTTAAAATCCAACTCTTATCTAACTCTCATCCGTCCTCATCTGATTTAAACGAAGTGTAAATAATTAAACCTCTTTTACAAACATTTTATTTTAAAAATAACATCTTTATTTTTATAAAATGAAATTCCAAGGGACATTATGCATTCATACATGCGTGATCTCGGAATGCAAATAATCCTTGAAGACAAGAAATTGCACCAATGAAACTTCGGAATGATTAATTCTATGTTTCTTTACCGCAACGTGTTCAATAAATCTTCGATATGTCATAGACTCATGGGATCGGACAATAAAAAACTATCTATGACACAAACATGTTTTGTTCCGAGAATAAGTCATAACTACATTAAGACTTAATTGGAAATTTGGTCCTTACACCCTGCCCCCTCTTTCTTCTATGCCTAATATCCATCGAACTGCATCGTCCATTCCTCCTCGTTCACATCTAAGTGATTGGCTTGCAAGTCATCTTCTGGAATGCTCTCTCGAGGTGGCTCAAATATCCCAGATGGGAAAATTTCCAACAGGCCTGCATATGATTGGCTCTTGATCGCACGAGGGACCACACATTTCAAATCATACTCTGAGAGAATGAGGAACCACCTAGCTTCCCTACCAATCAAGATAGTTCTTGCCAATAAAAACTTAATAGGATCACATGTCGTCACAACATTAATTCTAAAAGATAACATATAATGTCTAAGGTTTTGTGCTACAAAGACCAAGGCTAAACAATGCCTTTCTAAACTACTATACACGACCTCTGCCCCATGTATAATTTTATTAAGGTAGTAGACTGGTCGTTCCTGCCCATTGATATCCTGTGCCAATAGAGCTCTGACGGACCTCATAGTGGAGGTGAGATATATCTGTAACGATATCCCTGATCTCGGAGGAATCATGGTTTGAGGTGAAACGAGCAGCTTCTTTAGTTTGGTGAGGAACTCCTGATGAACTTCTTCCCACTTGAATTTCGAGTCCTTTCGCAAAAGCTGTATTTACAGGTGTGTTATTTCGGCCAGTCCAGGCACAAATCTCCTAAGGTAAAAAACTTTTACAAGGAAACTCTTGAGCTCCTTCGTCGTTCTTTGGCATGGCATCTCTAAGATCGCTCATTATTTATCTTGGTCCATCTGCACTCCCTGCCGATCCACCACAAAGCCTAGAAACTTCCCACTAGTCACTCCAAAAACACATTTCAGTGGATTCATCTTCATTTTGTACTTCCTGCATCTAATAAATACGTTCCTCAAATCGCTCAGGTGGGATCCCTCATTTTTTAATTTGATGACCAAATCGTTTACATAAAACTCCATAAATTTGTCAAAGAAGTCAAGAAAAATGGCCATCATCATTCTTTAATAAGTAGCCCCGATGTTCTTTAGTCCAAACGGTATCACCTTGTACATAAAGTTACCCAACAGAGTTTTAAACGCTGTCTTCTCTACATCCATGGGGTCCATCTTGATATAGTTATACATAACGTTACCCAACAGAGTTTTAAACACTATCTTCTCTACATCCATGAAGCTATACATCTCATGTCCAACCATTGCGTCTATCAATCTATCAATGGATGGCAGAGGGAACTCATCTTTGGGACAAGCCCTGTTCAAGTCTCTAAAATCCACGCAGATCCTTATTTGATTCTTGTCCTTCTTACCCACTGGGACAATGCTAGACAGCTAGAGTGGATATTGGATTAGTTTGATGAACCCTGCTGCCAACATGCGTTGTACCTATTATTTGATCTTTAAATCTAGCTCAGGCTTGTAAGTCCTTGTTGCTTGCTTAACCAGAATGGCTGAAGGCTTCACGTTTAATTTATGGTATTTTACTTCTTTATCTAGCGCCTACATCTATATATACTTCTATGTGAAAACATATATGAACTCCCGAATTAGCTCGATTAAGGCCTCCCTTTTCTCTATGCTGAGATCCTTCAAAATGAAAACGGTCCTTGGATCTTCCTCTTCTTTTTCTAGGTTTAACTGCTCCAGCTCTTGGGCTTGTGGCTTTGGTCGGTCCATCATGTAGTCTGGTTCTTCGGCGACATCCTCCATGAACTCATGTATGTTAGAATTGTCTATGACCATACATTATCCCTGTTGGTCCACCAGAAAATATTCGTACATCGGGTCATCCTCCTCATTAGACCGTAATAGATCCTTCGACTGCCCGTTCACACCATCATAGATGATAGACCACATTTCCTTCCTCAGTAATGATCTTCTTACATTGCCTGCTGGCAGTTGCAATTGGCTTTCTTTTCCTCTCTCTAGAATCCTCTGCCACCCTTCCTTTTGAGAATCGACTCAACACGCTTTATCGTTGAACCTCGTGCTCTATCAGATCCATTTTGGGCTTCATCCTGTCCTTTAGCTACTTCAAAATCTTCTGAGGTTGAGGAACCACTTGGTGGACTTCTTCTATCATTCCTTTGCTACTTGTAATCTTATGATTTTGGCCATTCACAAGCCCCATCCTTTCCTTGATTGAGGAAACCCATGCTCCCTCCATTATTCTCATTAGGACTCTGACATCTTACTCTAGCTCTATATAGAATGCTGCATCCACTAAGTGAGCTTCTTCGACAGTAAAGGGCCTCTTCGTAGCCCATATGGGGATCTCAATTACTTTGACTTTTGCTTTGGCACATTGGTGATATGTCAAGGGGACTAGACCTTAATTGTGCATCCACACTCTCCCTGTAAGGATATGGTAGGAAGTGGCACCCTCTATCGTATGGAATTTGATGTGATAACTAAGATTTCCCATCACAATACCAACATTTACGTATGCAATGGATTTAGAAGACTGGTTGTCATAACTAGAAATCACCAAAAGCATGGGGATCAACCTTTCCTCTGGCATGTTAGCTGCGTGGAAAGAATTGATCGGCATGATGTTTATGGAGGCTCCTTCATCCATGAGAGCTCTCGCGAAACTAACTCCGTTGATGCTAGCAGTCACATGCAACAACCTATTATGAGGAAATCTCACAGCCCTATGTGCATCATTGAAAGTTATTTCTAACAGGAATTTCCTCACCAGTTTGGCCTTAGGTCCCTTCCATCTCAGTGAGGGGACTGAGTTCTTCCTCATAATATCAAGAATTGCTCGGGTTATCTCCAGCCTAATCCCTTTTGGCATTCCTACCCGATCGAAGAGCCAGATGAATTTTGGGGACTGTAAAACTGCACAGTACTCCAGACTTTGATCTATTTCCTCACCCTCAATGTTGCATATATCCTCCGTATCACTAGAACTTACTTCATCATAGGCTAACACCATATTAGCCATTCCTCTAGTACAGTCCTCCAGAGCCTCTTCAAACTCCTCTTGCTCCATCATCAGCTCCCTCGCTTCTCTATCCTCCTCATCGTCATAGGCTACCACCATATTGGATTCGTGCGCTAGGAGTGGGTTATTGTTAACATTATGCGGAGGAATTTTCAATGTCCCCACCTTTATATGTTTGTTGATGATTTTCTTGAGTGTGAAACAACTTTAAGTTGGATGACTGATCTTTCGATGGATCTGGCAATACTTGGGGCTGGCTCGTGTTTCAGTATCTGGCTCCATTGGAGCTCTATTTTTGGGCTCGTAGATTGTTCCCCCCAACACCATAGCATTATAATAACTTACAACTTCTTCAAAGGTGTAAGGCAATGGTTGAGCCTATTTCCTCGGCATATCCCACTCGTAGGGGCTGAGTTCTTCCTCCATCAGGGTTATCGGATACCTAAACATTATGGGTACCACAACGGGGTTTGGTCATACCACAAAGGAGATATTTCTTACTACTTTTAGGAATGCCGCGAAAGTCCCTTCGTGCGTCTCGTTGATAAGATGGCAGATATACTTTGGGAGAAGTTCTTCAACACAAAGATGCAGTAATTTGGACTCCTTAGCTTCCTCTCTTACGTTGAGGGACCTTTCTCTGAACCTTCGGATGTATGACACCACATCCTCCCCTGGCCGTTGCTTCTCCCTCCCTAGTTGGGTTAGTGTGAACTCATCTTCTGTCAGAAAGAACTTTTGGACAAACAACACATGAATCTCTTCCCACGTTGAGACACTTTTAGGGGCCTAGTGAGAGTACCAAGTATATGCCTTATCGGTTAAGGATTTGGAAAATTCCCTTAACCTGAGTTTTTGGTTCTTACGGTGAGCCCCCAAATGTTCAACAAAGCGTTTGATATACTCCTTCGGATTCCCTCCCTTTCCTATGTACTTCTCAAAGTTGGGAGGAATATAGTCTTTTGGGTAAGGCTCATCATTGTACTCCTGTGGGTAAGGCGTCCGAAAATAATCGTCAATAAAAGCTACCTCGCCAGTCGATTTTGAGGAAGCTTGCATAAACTTCAACATTTCCTATTGCATTTCTTTCCTCATTTCCTACATAGCCGATACCATTGGGGAAATGTCTAGAGGGACCATTGATGGAATGCTCGTTGTGCTTGGAGTAGCCACCCCAGGTGGAACACCTGTCACTCCTAGGGTTCCCACCGTTGGAACAGGAGTAGGTGATATGTTCGCTGGTCCATTACCCATTAGAACTTTGCTTGGTGGGGCTATTGGGGCTGCTATTGGCGTCACGAAGGAATCGACATCTAATCCCCCCAACACCGTTGAAGTAACAAGAGTTTGCAGAAACTTAAAAAAACTTATTCATGAGGAGGGACACTTGATCTGTCCCCATACCATCATTCGTGGAAGCTTGCGTCACCCCTGGAACGCCCGCCGTCATTTGAACTGGAGGTGCATCCATTCGAGGGGCCCCATATTGAGGGACCCCGTCCCTAGATGTCTCTAGATCTCTAGCAGCTTGCTCTTCATTGCGCTGGATATCATCAATGTTAAGTCTAGAATTAACGTTATCCTGCACGATACTCTTTTTCTAGATAATACCTCCCCAGTAGAGTTTCCAAATTTAAGAGAGTAGTTTAGATAAGATGGAGGCGTAACCCTTTTTTAAGTACATTAATCACAAGTTAATCGAGAAACACTCCTGACTAATTACAAAACATTCAATCACAACCAAATTAAGATAAACTCAGTTTGAAATCTTTCGTGTATAACTCAAAAGATAATGATGAACTCATAATTAACTCATTCAGAGGGAGACAGAGTAAGCACCCAAGATACACCTTGGCAGGCATCCAATTACACCAACCCTAAAAAATTTCTTAGTTAGATACTAAAAGCTTCGTAATAAATGACAATGGTGGGTGAGTAAAACTTTGGTTCGCAGTAAATCTCTCTCTGATATCTCTTCTCTCTAATAACTCTCTAGCAATAACTCTGAAAGAACATCCTCTCCCCAGAATTGGTTGAGGCCCATAAATATCCCCCACACCACTCCCGAGGTGCCTCAATCTTCCACAGTTGTGAAAGACATCCCTCATACTTTATGTCATAAACGTTAAATGTATGATGGACTAGTCAGCTCCACATCATAATCATTAAATGCCAAGACATGCCTTTTACCTAACTACTGTGCGTCAGGGGGTGTCATCACAGAAGTGGCTCACCAACTGTCTTACATCTCCAAATACCACGGTGGTTTACTCAAGTGCCGATTTGACATTGTTTAGCTGAATAGTGACATAACCTAAAGTAGATGTGAAATTAGTAAAGGGTTGTTTGGTTCACAACTCAATACACGATGGAACTCAAGGCTGCTTCGCCTAAGATTCCACTATCAAGGGTTTTTTAGTGTTTTACCAGGTGTATCTAAGATGTCCAGGACAATCCCCAACACTGCCTCACTTCTTAATCCTCCAAACCAAGTCCCTCTGAAGTTCCCACGGTGAGGTCAATCGATAGATCATGAAATCTCTCCCAGGCCCTGCCAGGCCTGGTCTCTCGCTATTACTGTTTGACCTTACACCGAATGACATTATAATCGTTACATCATTACAATTGTTAGATCTCATAGTCAATATAAACAAAATATATAACATGACTAAGTAAGACAACCAAGCTAAAAGATGAGCTCTCTCGACCAGTTTCTTCACTGGAAGATCTCCCTGGGCTGCCTCGCCTACGCTGAGCTGCCTTAATCCCTTGAGTCTGTTGTATTAGCTGGGGGGGATTACCTTTAATCTCAAGATTATATCCAAGCTCTCCATACAAAATCAAAAAAATTCTCATTGATATATCTATTATGGTTAACGCATTTGTAGTTGGACACATGAGATTTTGGTTACATTAGATACATCGTTGAATGCAACGGATAATTAATTTATAATATTCGAAGATGTAATATCCTTTTCACTTGATGCTCCTATTAAATGGCGATGAAAACAGGGGGATCTAGATGAGACTACGTTGAAGTATTCCATCCGTCTCTTTTTTTTCCTTGGGGAAGGACGCATTTTAAGTATGTTCTATCCTCCCCTTAATGATGAAAAAAGTTTCTCATAGGAATAAAACCCCCTAAATCTAGTTGTAAACACATCACCTTTTAATGGTTCAATATAATGAATTATTAAGGGAAAATCATAATCAATATATTTTCCCAAACGAAATTGGGGGACCACTTTGGGACACCGTGCGTGGATGGACACAGGTATTACACAACCAAACATGCAAAGAGAAGGGATTACATTTATAACATGCACTGTACACCGTCAAATAATAACGAAAAATGTACCATTAGACTTTAAAGAGAAGTCTGACATAATTAAGGAAGAAAAATGGGGATTCTTGACACCTCTTGTCGATTATGTAAACCTTAGCTAGTCGTGTTGATAACATGTTATAGAAAAACAAGGCATATAAATAGTATTAAAGGTGATAATATATCACTACAATGTGTCAATAATGATGGGGTGTCACCCTTATTTATAGGGCAATGAATATCTCCCTTATAAGTCATTGATCACTGTGGTATAACTATTAACAAAATATATCACCATGGAATTCCGCATAAAAGAACTCTCTGAAGTTTTAGTTACTAATCCATGTTTCCTCTATGGATCAACATGTTGGGAATTTACGTGACTCGAGAGATCTGGGCCAGGTTCAAGGAACTAAATGCCATTTCTCGAATTTAGGCTGATTTGAATATGAAGAGCTATCTTTGGGTTACCACTGAGTTGGCCATAAATAATACCAAAGAGGATCTTGATAATTTTAAGATCATTGCTAAGAGCATGAATAACACTGCTGATAAGGAGGCTTATTAGCTATAGGCCCGTATAACTAAACAGGATGATCAGGCCAAGGTGAGGGACCTTCAAATGACAATTGATTTAAAATTCAAGGGGTAGATGCACCGTTGATTAGGTTCATGTACCCAATGGATTTTTAGGGGTCTCAATATATGGGACTACTCAAGTACCAATCAAGTATATACAATTATAATGATATGAAATCAAGGATTGGCACCGATCTCCCCAATATTAACATAGCAGGTTATGAACTGGCCGAATGTGAGCCAATGGATGAGGTAGAGGTTCCTCTACCTTCATATCTTGAGGATTAAAAATAGGTTATGTACCAATGGCCCCTTATGGGATTAACTGGACATGTAGACTTGTCTATTATGATACGTGCACTATTTTTCTTATGCTAGAGGGTCCTCATTTATGAATCCTTGGTCTTTATTTTAGTAGACTTTAAACTGTTCTTTTTGTTGATCAGTGTTTGTAATGACCATAACGTCAATCATAACTATTTTGAATCTCACTCCCCCTTTTATGTTATTGAATGTTTGCCTTGATTACTGAAATGTGGCTATATGTTTGGTTTGGTATAAATGCATTAAGTTTACCTCCATATATAAATGGGTTGTCCGAGGATCGCTAGACCAAAGGGTTTATGACTCGTTGTCCGACCTCTAGTCCGACAAAGAAAGAATTCTTAGGAATTTTTTCCATTTATAAGTGTGATTATAGTGGTTTGGGTTCCCCAAAGTCCTTCAGTTGAGTGGGATATTTGGTTACAATCGTCTCTAGACCAGAGGCCAAATGATTATAATAATATATCCTTAATTTGGATATACCGCTCAGAGAAAATGGATTGGGGTACATGAGTTCGGTGATCAAAAGAATTGATCCGGCGCACCATTCATATTTGAGCGTGTTTATCCCATCCATACTTTGGTTTTAGCTATCTGGGAATTCAGTTACATATTAAATGTTACCGAACAAGTATAATTGGATAAAAAAACTAGTAATTGACACCTTGTATAAGGTATTGTGAATTTTTTTGATAATGGCGATTATAATCTTGAAAGAAAAAATTGATTATGTAAATGACATAACTACATAATTGAAATAACATACTTACAATGCAAGGTCTAAGAGAGCCAATGATTGTTAGTATATTTTGAGCTTTTAATTTTCTATGGTTGAGGTACTGATCGATTGATGACATATAAACCTTCATAAGTACTAGGTCCACGACCTTTAAACTTTGGTGGTGTAACCTTGCGTTATAAAAATATGAGGCCTTCAGTTGCGCGACTTATATTCTAAGAACCAATAAATCTAAACTTTCTTTCACGAGTTATTCATTCTTTTATTATTCAAGGATACAAACCCATATGATTAAGACTCCTAGCTCGATCGGTACTACTACCTCCATTCCATATTCTAGTATGAATGGAGTATTTACGATCACCCCCTCATGACTGTACGATATGGCCATAGAATAATAAACAATCGATCGACCTAAAGTCCCTATACTTGTCAATCTCATTCATGAGTTCATGTATGATGGTTTGGTTCATCACTTTTACCTAACTGTTACACTGAGGATGCCTTGGTAATGAGAAGAAATGTTTACATTTTAATTGGTCATGGAGATCATCGATTCTCGTGTTCTCAATTTATTTTCCTTTATAAATGAAAATAATGTATGTAATTTGCAGGTGGAAAAATTGTACTTTTATGAAATCAAAAAAATTGAGCTGAGCAAGAATAATAATCATAATAACATAATATGTATGTGGTTCAGCAATGTGCCTATGTCCATGGGGTGTTTCTTCTCTATATTTATCGATTGAAGATAATAAAGACTACATGCCCCTTTTAAAAAATGGTGTGGGTTAAATTATAGAGAACAAAAAGGGACTGAATTGTGTGGAACTCCACGACCTTGGAATGTTATCATGATCTGATTGGGTGAATCCAATTATGATATTTCAATTGATCGACAATATTTTGTTTTTAATCTCATTGAGTTGTGGTTATTGCCAACTCTGTTGGGCACTTGTCAAGTTCTCATCACTAATCGAATAACTCCCCCCCACATACTCCGTATCTTTCAACGATCAATTACCATATGAAAATTTGGACCTTCTATTTGGTAATCTGGGTAATAGGTTTTCTTTCTAGCCACTAGGTGAAATAATCTATGTCAACTAGGAGGAACTTGTATTTTCCTCATTCGATTATAAATGGGCCAGGAATGCCTATTCTTCATTTAGGAAATGACAATGGGGAGACAATGGGTGAGAATTCTTGCCCTAGTTTATAGATTAAATTAGTCGCTTTTTGGCACTTGTCGCACCTTTGGGCATTGTTTTTGATGTCTTTGGTTACGGTCGACCTGTAGCACCCTTGGTTTAAAACACTTTGTTCTAGTCTACATTTTCTATACTGGCCTCCACACCCCCTTCATTTATCTCTCTCAACAAAGGTTTTTACTTAATGGGGTGTAAGCATCTTAGTATTGGTCGTGTATACCCCATTCGGTATAACAATACATCATATATAAGATACTTGGATGCTTTCTTCTTGATCTTTATGGATCTAGAGTTATCTTATGGGGTTCGATGATATACTAGATGAACTAGTCCATCCAACTATACCCAAGGTCCTCTAGGTGTACTTTTTTGTTCTCTAAGCTCAACGCTCAGTCGACAAAGGAATTACATTAGTGGGTTCCTTTTTGTACTGATGACAATTTGTTCAAGCGATTGACTTTTGAATTTTCTTCTCTTGGGATGTGGATAATCATGAAAACTCTTAAGTGCAAAGATAATTCCTAGAACTTCTTCAAATTTTCGAGCATCCTTTTGCCTCGGGATTCATTGTAAAAACCCATATATTTTAACATTATGGTTGTTCACTTCCTAAAATTAAAATATAAAACTTGTAAAAACATTTTAAATATCATTCTCAGCATGAAAGGAAACAAATTAAACATATGACAATATAGGAATACAATATTATAAGCCTCAAATATAATATTTATAAGATACAACATCAACTACAATTAAGTGAGAGATATCTATACAACTAAATAACAACCGCAAATACATGCTAATACATAGTCTACTACTAAAACCATCTTAAATGAAATATACATGCCACGGTACCATCTCAATAATAAATGCCAAAGTCCTTCCTCAATAGTAGATGCCAACTGAATCCAAAATACACACTCACACAACTAAAATAAGACTACAAAAATAATCTTAAATGAAATATACATACCAAGGTCCCATCTCAATAATAAATGCTAAAGTCCTTCCTCAATAGTACATGCCAACTGAATCCAAAATACACACACACACAACTGAAATAAGAGATAGTCTAGCAAGGAGATGAACGTACGCTAATCCCTAATAACGATGATTACTAGAGAGGACATAGTAGAATGTATGTGCTAGCTGGAGAGAGAGAGAGAGTCTACATGTTTGGACCATCCCTAACACCTGAAAGGTTACCACGAATAACGGGTCAACACCCAACAACTGGACAAAGCTATGCAACTCAAAAGCGCGTATATATGCAAATGATAAATCCACAATTATCCAACCAAATAAGTGCCACAAAATCTCACAATCCATTTTAATTAACTCATTAGTTTCAATAATTAATTAAGCTCTTAATTAATTAAACTACAATCCACACGTGTCCCTTCTCCGGGGCTATCTCTAGAACATGTAGTACGCACACATAAAATTTTTACACATACCGTCGTCACCTATTATTCGCATGGCCGAAAGTATCATCAAAACTGTGTGACGCACATATAAAACCCATCATACAACTGGTCACTACGTGTTGTTCCCATGTCTGGAACTTTACACATTATAAAACCATGTGTTGTAATAAATCCTCATACAATCCAATCCATGTAAAATCTAACGTTATGTACACATAAATACGTGATCCCTGAGCATGCCCATATAAGAGTGTTCTCTTACGGCACACACGTAAAATCCTCATTCATTATTTATCACATCTAAAGCTTCGTATAATTATTAATCCATTACCATTCAACATATCCCATTTACCTTAACTTTCAACATTAAGTTATTATACTTCATTAACCTCACCCCTTGAGCCATTTTAATCGATCCGATAGACGGATCATTACGTCTTTTCATTAAAGACTATGGGATTCTCGAATCACTCACGAGGATAAATCTAATATGGAATACACATCAATTTAAACATTATAATAAGATAAGTATGTTCATTAAATATCCTTAAGTCATCACTCCTACCCATGTTTAGACTTCATGCATGGGATGTCTGATAAATGAAATCTAAACAAGGGAACCCCTGATAAAATTCCTTCTAGATAGGATAGTCGTTAGGACATTTTATTTAGTTAATGATATAGTAGAGTAAATTAAATTAAATTAAATACTAGGAAAATTAACTATCAACTTCCATTTCTAACCACAATCCACCCAACATAAACCAAAAAAAAATCACAAACCGATAAGTCAACAACATTTACCCCATACTTATTCAATCCGACTACACGATTATTTCATTTCCAACAACATAAGGGAAGTAATCAAGCGCTTAAATCATTTTCATATGACATTTGTATTGATTTCCTAATTTTAAGAAAGTAAATCAATTAAAAGGGATTGTAATCATATTTCAAGATTATGAATATGAGGCTATTCACTATTCATGTATTTACGTAATGAATTAAACTATAGTTATCACATACGTGCTTTAAATAACATTAATTCAGAATTTATTCTCCAAGGTACAATTCGTAAAGCTAAATGTGCAACCGTACTTAGCACATGCATTTTCAAACTAATTAAGTCTTAATTATTCAATATACTTTCAAATAAATACGAATCCAAGATTAATCTTAAACCCTGATATGCAATTCAAATTTCATTCATTAACTACGGGAAAATTCCAATATATAACATGTAAGGAGAACCAATTTCACCTTAACAAGATATACAATTGGGGATCTCAAAACCCTAAAGACTTATAATACATTTTAAGCCTAATATTAATCTTTAGGTGAAATTAACAAGTGTATATATAAAAAGGATATAAGTTGTATAGTAACTTGTTTTAAAGATGAACTAGAAACTTGATTTGAATTGGAGGGATGAAGTCTTGAAAAGATAGCCTTTAATTCCTCTTGAAAACCTCTTTAAAAAGTTGATTTAATTCTTAGAAAACCTCCTCTGAATCCCTACTTGAAAAGATTTGAAAGTCTCTTTGATATGATTAATGGAGAGAGGTTTATTGGGAAAGGGTTTAGAGATTCTTTGGATTTATTTGTGAAGAAGACAACTTAAAATGGGGGATGGTGGGTTTTAATTTGGTTAAAACACGTATAAGTATCAAAAACACAAAAAGTAAAGGAAAATTAGGCCGTGACCCATTCGCGACCTGTCCATGGTCGTAGACTTGAACCCCGCGGTCGTGGTGGTAAGGCCCGTGGTCGCGGGTAGGGCACAGGTTGGAGTCTTAGCTTGGTGGCTACAAGTCTTTCTAAAAGCTCATATTATAATATCCTACATGATTCCCAAGTAATGCATAAATACCACCATACCCCAAGCCTTTATAAAAATACCCCATGAATCCAATTCAATTTCTAACTTATAATAATTACCATTTCAAACCAAAACTTTATAATAATTACACTTGAGGTCATATAACTTGATCAAATTATCAAATAAATAGTGAAATTTCTATTAACCTAATTTATGTAAAAAGATTTCAACATCGGGGATTAAACCTACAAAGTCTACAGTGCTTAAGCATATAACTACATTTGGGCCACAATAATAATAATACATCTTCTTTCCATATTAATTTAATTTTAGGTTATTTAAGTTACCCTAAGCAAACAACTTAAATAAGCATGCAGTTCTAATCCCAAACCCGTATGAGGTCCATGTGATTAAATTTTATCTTTTAATTAAGTATTATTTACTTTAATAATATTAAGTTCATCCGCATTAAGAATCTCTTACTTTACAATAATATCTCACATTAACGTCATTTAATTTACTATACATTATTCTCTTACTTTAGCGATCTCAAGTACTGATTATAAATGTATATTTCTAGTGTATCAATCTTTAATATTCTCAAGTCACATTTAAGTATATACGTATCTAGTGTATTTTATCTCAACAGTCATGAGTCATATCTCAAATGTATACAACTTTAGTATAAACATAATTAGCACAATCATCTCAAAGTATAACGACATAAAATCACATAATCCAGGATACACGTGAGTATGCTCAACTCACATCAAATCACATGTGCCCACTACACGAAAACATGCAGATGGTCACAGTTTTGGAGCGTGACCAAGGCCTACAGGTCCATATTGAGGGTGACAAAATCACGGGTCACGGTCCAAAATCCTGTCCCTGTATAGGGCCACGGGATAGTGGGTGACATCAGTGTTGATTGGTTGGTCACAGTTTGGGACGTGACCTAGTGGTTATGGCTCATAACTATGACCCAATTTGTAACCATTAAAGGGCTACTTTTTTTAATCACGATCCAAAACCGTGTTCCCAGTATGACCATTTAAAATTGTAAAATATATTATCACGGTTAAAAAATGTGACTATATATTTTATAATTTTAAATGGTCACACCGGGGATCACGATTTTGGCCCGTGAGCACAATTGTGACAAAATTAAAAAAAATCAATATTTGATCACAGTTCTTAGCCGTGACCGAATATTAATTTTTTTAAATTTTTTCTGAGTTTTGGTCATGGTCCAAAACCATAACCAAATTATATATATATCAATTTTTTTCATCCCCCCAAAACCTATACATTTTCCAAACCTGTTAACATTTTCAGACATAAAAATTTAGCCACTACACCATCCATAAATCAAAAAATAATAATACAACACAGATTAACTAACTAAAGTCATCAAGTAAATTAACACAAATAATAATAAAACACATGATTGTGTGAATATGATAATAACATCGCAATATCTTCATCGAAATCTATGCAATGATGGTTTCCTTCCACGAAGCAAGACTTCAAAATGTCCCTTCTCCAACTAGGCCTACAAATAAAACTTCAAAATATTCCAAATGGTAAGTAACAAAGGGCTTGAATCCCAAAATAACTTCGAAACGCCTATGTAGACAAAAATGGCATCAAAGTCCACATAGTTCGTAAGATGAATAAGGTTCGGGTCTAACTGATAATCCGAATCTAGGGTGTTTCTTTTGATTTATGAAAATATATGTGAAATGTGTTGAAAGTATAGAAAATGGTGAGGACACTCTGAATTGAGAATTGTGGTATAGATCTCCTGTTTTGATTTTTTATTTAATAAAAAGAGTGGGTGATACAAGCTGAAAATGGAATAATAACACAGAATAAAGGAGGATTAGTAATTTAATAATATGATAAAATGGAATTAGTGTTACCAATAAGATACTTTGATGCCTTATGTCTCGGTGAACATCACATAACATAAATAACCAATTGAGGCAGCCACACAAATATTGAACATCAACTGAATTCGTGACCATTTGTGTGGTTACCTCAGATTGACGGTATATTTTTAGTCTCGCATACAAAACTTAAGAATATCTACAAAATGATATTTTGCGAAATGTGAGTGATGGGGAAGCAAGTGTAAGAGAAGTAAATATATGAATTGAAGATACACAAATGTAAATAAATACGAGGGTTATTACAAAACATACGATATAAATAGAGTTATCATATAAAAGTTGTCTACAGTATAATGTTTTGAAACTCAATCTTTGTATAAATCAACTAAAGGAATAGTCAAAGTATGATTGTCATTAAGAGCAGACTGGAGGGGCATTTAATGCATCTGCTTGAGTAATCAATCCTTTTGGTGCATGTGTGACAACATAACAATAATCTTGGTTTATGCACTTAAAGTAGAATACCTCCATGACATTTTGAAAGTCACAAATAAAAAGCTCGTCTATTAAGCGATATTTATTCTTCATCTTTGATAAATCTACCATTACAAGTTTTATGGCGTGATCAACTTTACAACCATTCATATTATCCTCCGCCTTCAACCAGTCACAATAAGAGATGAATTGTATGAAGTCTAAGTAATCTAGTGCCAGGAGTTGTTGGACAATCCCATAATAGGTCAACACTATATCCTTTGTATTTTTATCGCTTTTGCTCACTACACAATAAGTCAAGGCAGAAATTATATTCTATTGTCTTGCATTAATAGTTTTTCCTCGCATGGGTATAAAACGAAATCAAAACCATTACCACGACATTTTATAAAATCCTTCGCACAAAAACTAGGACCTTTATTTTACAATACATACATAAATAACCGTAACTGATGAGGTGGGATAACCTCTTTTGATACCCATGCCCTAAAATAACTTTTCTTCTGATTTTTGGCCATTTTGCGCTCATACTTCCTAAACGTATTCATGAAATTGTAGAGTTTAGATGGTAATATAGACAATACAAGTAATAAAATAAAAATAAGTTATATATGTAGATAATTTATCTCTCTAATCTTTAACTTCATCTTGGGATTTGAAGACATAATGATCTGCTTGCTTGTATTTCAAATTGGCGAGTCTTACCTCTTTAGGGTTCCCGAAAGGAAATTCATCCTTAAACTCGTCAAGTTCCACGATCACTCATTCTCAATGAGGATTGAACCTCCTAAGACTTTTTCTAGCATATGTTCCCGAGCATATAATGATGATTCTGCTATTATGTATTCTTCCTTAGTTGAACCTCTAATATACAGTGTATTTTTAATGTAGCCCTTGAAGGTTTTAATCATTTGCTCGAAAAGATACATCCATCGATACTTGACGGTCCAACAACAAAGCCTCATCGCTTAAATGCACAAGAAAGTGGACGGTGATGTCAAAGAATAACTGATAAAAATATTTCTCCAAGACACAAGTTACCTCGGATAAAGTGGCTTTTGCAACCTTAATGTGCTTGTTTACCACTTTTGAACATAGTAGGGTGAAGAACAACAAATCTGTATAATTTCTATGTGAAGATCTTTGTGCTCATAAAAGCAATGCCTAAAAAATAGAAGGACGTATTGGATGATGACATGCCAGTCGTGACACTTGCACCATTTAAGGTCATTTATTTGGCAGCTTAAAACCCTCCGCAAATTACCGGAATAACCATTTGTAGTCTTCAAGTTAAAAAACATCTCTAGGAGGATATTGTTCTCGCGAGTACTCAAAGTGAAATCACCTACGGGAATTGAATTTCTTCTAGTTGTAGGATCAATTTTTAACCATAGATTTATTTTTATCTCCTTTAGATCGCGACATGCCCTCTTTCTACCTTTCAAATGAGATCTACCCAAATATGTTCCCACCCGATGTTTCTCAAAATTCTTCTTCATGTGAATCACATCAATTACATGACTTACATGATAATCTTTCTAATACGACAGGTTAAATAAGATTGATTGTATGTACCATGCCTTCCTTTTAATAGGATCTTGAGGATCCTCCCTAGGTTTATGCCTCTGGACTACAAACTGTGGGTGTTTGCCTATAAACTTTTTCCCCACTATTGCAACCTTCACATTCTCCTCGATTTGGTAATCGAAAAGACGACCAGGTTTCGCCCTATGCTCTTGACCGACAAGTGAAAAGTTAGACTTATCTTTCCTAAAAGGGTGGCTGCTCGACATAAATCTACGATGATCGACATAACTCATCTTCCCACTATGGTGTATTTGAGTATGTGTGATATCAATTATTTATGGGATTCATAAATTTCCAATATTAAAACTTATTTAATTAGAGTCAATCTTTGATTCAAATTAATTAAACCCTAATCATGCATCTATGTGAATAACTCAATCATGCAATCACAAATCCAGGGACAAATAAATTTCAGGAAAAATCCGCTTTTAGGTAAAAACATTTATTTCACTATATAATGTAAATTGCAACTTATAATTACACAAAGAAATCTGCAATGAACTTTTCGCAGAAACCCACATAGACCGCAACCTAAAACTAGAAAATATTCCCTCGAGAACCTCAAGAGCCTCAACTCCTCCTTTAACAGTGAATAGCCTCGAGTATCCCCAATGACCACCGTTATTAGCAAATATCTCCCGTAAGAACTATCATTCCAGTAGTAGATATGGAACTCCACAAAGACAACTTCCACAGAAGTGTTTAGGTTCCACAAATGATTCAAAAAAGAATTGGGATGTTTTAGTGAATCAAAAACAAAGTTTTGTGCCATAAAAGTGAAGACTAAAAGATTGCATATATGCAGTTTTTCGTGTATTAAAAGTCTTGTTGAAAAAGTCTTCCAAAACAGGTATTTATAGAAAACCAAAATACTTGAGTCGACGCAGGTCGGTCGAACAACTTCTTGCTTTCTCTTGAACGACATTAGATGTCGTTATAAGAGACCTAATAAATGACCTGATAAAATGCAAAACAATACATGGTCGTTTGAATCAAGTAAGGAACGACCTATCTCGAGACCTTAGAAACGACATGCGATGTCGTTCAAAGGAGTCATTTGAACAACTTATCAATGTCGTTTGAACGACATTGCTATATTGTTTGAACGACATAAGCTAAGAACATTTATTTTTTTAAAGTCCGCCTAGAGGTCTTCCAAAAATTATTTTGACTAAGAAAAAATGCCTTATTTTGATAAAAACAGTTTCAAAAAAATATGCCAATATTAAAGCAAAACATTTATGAAACTTAAACACATTCTATACAAAATTATACCTCATGTTGTGTATATGTTGAAGATGTTTGAAATTCGGATCCGTCGTCTTGAATAATGACCGTGAACTTCCTTCGAGGGTTGTAACTCTATACGACATACAAAATGTAAAATCTAGACGATGGAAATTGTGTCCTTACAAATCTCCACCTATGTCTATGTCGGTACAAAATAAAAACAATCCGAATTATCAAAACAAAAAATCCTATACGAATCTAATACCCTCCCATGCAACCCAAAAGCCTTAAATATACTAAATATGCAAGACAGTCAAATTCTTCAAAAATCGTCAACTTTCAAATCTCGAAATCTCTTTGTTTTTTTTTGTATGCTATCCAAATGATTATCAAGGTTCTACACATAATAGACAAAGCAAATACCTTCGTGACGTATCGAGTTTGAATTGAGATAAACATAAATCAAATCAAATCAAGTAAATCAATTATCCCCCATAATTTCATAATTCGTTCTCCCCTTTTTTATTTGTTCGAAATAGACAAGGAAAAGAATAAACCAAATAAATACGGAGTGTCATGGCATACATATCCAATCATCACAAATATATCAAAAACGCTCATGCAAAGATAAACTCAAAAGGTTCCACAATCTATTTTTGATCTTTCTAAAATTTTCAAGCAAAAATTATTTTAGAAACACAACACACACCATGGATATACACTAAGATAACCAAATCATGGATACGGAATGAATGGGGTGTGAACAAATTTGATAGCAAACTCAACTCAATTAAACATAACATATGTGCACGATGAATATGGATAATCCTAACGAATGAACTCAAAATCGTCCTTAGGTGTCAAAATGTGAATTTAAATGACATTGACTCAATCTAATCAACACATCAAAGTCTAAAATGATTTCCACACTAATAACGTCTAAAACTATGTAATGTTTTTTCAAGATTTTGTCAGGACGTGCAAACCTTTTGTTTTATTTCCATCCAAACTCCCTCATATATAATAAGTCCTTTTATTTTTCTATCGAAATGATCAAACTAAACTATTTGGCCCCTTTTTGGCATATTATCGTTTTATTGCCTTATTTTATTTTTCAGGCTCTTTTCAAATGATGACTTTCACGATGAGATTATTATTCTCTCACAACCCTTTCTCATGTACACACATCATTTTTTCAATTTATACAAATTCTCACGGGTAATGATTCTTACATGCACTACGTTCACTGTACAATATTATCTTATTTGGTTCGTTTTAAAGACAGGATTGAGATGAAAACACTTTGACCAACATATGATAGACAAGTACAATATTCAAACAAATCCGTGCACGTGTGCAATAAAGGAAGTCATGAGTCAAATATGTAGGAAGTAACAACTTATCACATCTCAATGACTCCAAACATTGTAAAGCACAAAATGAAATGATGATGCGTCTCAAATCACTATCAGATAGTTACATGGATATGGAATGATGTTGTGACTTGGTCATCCTAAATGTCCATCCATAAATGGTGTAAAATAGAATATGAAAATCTATTTGTGATTTTCAAAAAAAAATTATCAAAAAAAAATCTCTTTGGTCTTTTCAATTTTTTCTCAAAAAATAGAAAATCTTTTTGTATTTTTCCAAAAATTTTCAAAAACAAAAATCTTTTTGATTTTTTGAAAAATATATCAAAAATGAAAAAAATACAAAAGTGGTACACACTAGCAATAGGCATAAAATAACACCATGAAAAGTATCCTATGCTAGCAAATAAAACTAAACCTTAATCGTTAGGTCCGGAGGAGTTTTCCAAATGTGGTGACATCCTATGAAAAATATCCCTCAAATCGTGTGAAGTCTTGACTAAAAACTTAACTTGCTCTCGAATAAGTGCAAACTCTCTCATGTGATGTGCACAATCATGCAAAGTATCATGTGTGGGAGCATGTGTCATAGCATAACGTGGTAAAATTTATGAAACACACTACCCAACTTAAAACAAAATTACTTAAGGTGTCTTCTCTTCTCGCAATGGGAGTAAACATAATCGAGCCTAGGAACACCTCTCTCAAAATGTCTAGGACGCACTCTCCTATTGGTTAACGGATGCCTAGGTGGGTTAGGTTAAGATACATATGGATCTATCATAAACTTAAGAATCGACTTGGGTGCAACATGGGAAATGGACACACCGTCATAACCTATTCTTAGTCTCTCAACATTACCCAAAGCAGGACCGAGGAACATCTTTCCAACCTTCTTAGATGTGTCCTCAATAGTGAACTTGATCTCCCGAGCGTGTTCGAGATCTCTCTTGAGTTGGGATACACGGGCTTCAAGTTCACTCTTTTCCCGACCTAAGACGATCAACCGCTCACTTAAATAAACCTTCATCTTCTCAAGTTAACTCTCCGATGCCTCAAAATCCCTCAAAACTCCTATCTCGATCTCCAAATCTAACACCTTAAGACCTAACTCCTTATTCAACTTCTTTGTCTTTATGGTCTTGGCGTATAAATATCTGAATGCTATTTGGAGATCGCTTTCAGCCTCACTTCCAAACTCACTCTCACACTCACTTGAAAAACTCAAATAATCATCGGGGATCTCGCATATACAAGTGCCCTCATCGTCATGGGATAAACTGGATGGGCTCACGTGACCAGCCATAAAGGCAACACACATACCATGTGATGATTCATCCCCAGAATCATTCACCTCATTGTCACTATCGTTAAGAGTGGATGACATAACAATTTTCTTGCCCTTTCTCTTTAGCATAGTGGGACATTCAAAAGATTTTTGGCCTTTTCCCTCGCACTCAAAACATCTCACCTCTTCCTCTTTCTCATTGCTCTCATTGTCCTCCCCTTTATTTTTATTTTTCTCAAAAATCTTTATATTAGAAGAATTTTCTTTTGAAAATTTAAGATTTTTTTAGCAAAAAAGGCCACATTATCAAAATCCAACTCTCCCTAAGACTCGGACTCAGACTCACAAACTCTCCCTTTCTTTTTTTTTCTTCTTTCTCTTCATAGATTTTCCTCACTCTCGGCCCTAAGTGAAATTCCTCTATCCTTAGGCTTAACAATGTTAGGAAACATGTCGAGCTCATAAGTTTGAAGATCTCCTACGAGTTCTTCTAACCCAACTGTATCTAATATCCCAAATGAGTTCAATACAGTGACCTTAGGAACAAAACATTTTGGGAGTGACCTTAAAATATTTTTAAAAACTCTCATCTCGTCAATCTTCTCACCTAAATTAAAGTTCGTGTTAACTATGTCCGATAACCTAGAATAAGATTCGTCAAAACACTCAGACTTTGACATGGTGATAGTCTCAAACTGGGTGATCGAATTTTGTAATTTCGACACCTTAACTGCGTTAGTTTTCTCATGTGTCAATTGGAGGACATCCCATGTCTCTTTAAACGTGGTGGACACCATCATATGGTGGAACTCGTCATGGGTGACGGATCCATAAATAACATTAAGGCCACGGGAGTTAAAGGCACTCCACTTAAATTCATCCTTAGCCCAGTCATACACAGGTTTGAGATGGCTGACATTATTAGCGGTGACCGTGGGATGAGTTTGCCCTCTTTCACATATTAATTGTACACGTTGATCAATAGCCTTTAAACTCGATCTCATGCGGGCTTTCCAATAGGCATAGTTTGTGCCATCAAAGACGGGCATTTGATTATATAAGTTTTCCATCGAAAAAATTGGGAAATTTTACAAAATTAATTTAAAACAAATCGATATCACAAAAATTTTGTGGAAAAAGGATCTCATGATAATTTGGTGAAACCCGCTCTGATACCAATTTGGGAATGCGTGATATCAATTATTTATGGGATTCACAAATTTTTAATATCAGAACTTATTTAATTAGAGTCAATATTTGATTCGAATTAATTAAACCCTAATCATGCATCTATTTGAATAAATAAATTATACAATCACAAATCGAGGGACAAACAAATTTCAGGATGAAACCTCTTTCGGGTAAAAACCTTTATTTCACTATATAATGTAAATCGCCACTTACAATTACACAAAGAAATTTGCTATGAATTTCCCACAAAAAATCCACATAGACCACAACCTAAAACCAGCAAAGATTACCTCAAGAATCTCAAGAATAACAACTCCTCCTTCAACAATGAATACCCTCGAGTATCCCCAATGACCGCAGTTGTTAGCGAATAGGTCCCATAAAACTATCAATCCAGCAATAGAGATGGCCCTCCACAAAGACAAGATTCCACAGAATTGTTTGGGTTCCATAAATGATTCACAAAATAATTAGGATGTTTTGGTGAATCAAAAACAAAGTTTTATGCCCTAAAAGTGAAGACTAAAAGTCTGCAGATATGCAGTTTTTCGTATATCAAAAGTTTTGTTGAAAAAGTCTTCCAAAATAGGTATTTATAGCAAACCAAAATACTTGAGGTGACACAGGTCATTTGAATGACTTCTTGATGTCGTTTGAACGACATTAGATGTCTTTAGAAGAGACCTAAGAGACTTTGATAAAATGCAAAACAGTATGTGGTCGTTTGCAGCAAGTAAGGAGCGACCTATCTTGCGACCTTAGAAACGACATGTGATGTCGTTCGAAGGAGTCGTTTCAACGACTTATCAATGTAGTTTGAACGACATTGCTTTGTCGTTTGAAGGACATAAGCGAAGAACAATTATTTTTTTAAAGTTTGCTTAAAGGTACTTCAAAAAATATTTTGACTTAAAAAAATACCTCATTTTGATAAAAACAGTTTCGAAAAAATATCCAAATATTAAAATAAAACATGTACGAAACTTAAACACATTCTATGCGAAATTATGCCTCATATAGCGCATACGTTGAAGTTTCTTGAAATTCGGATCCGTTGTCTTAAACAATGATCGTGAACTTCCTTCGACGGTTGTAACGGTATACGACTTACACACTGTAAAATCAGGACAATGGAAATTATGTCCTTAGAGTATCCAAGTGGATTTGATTTCCTCCCCACAAATGGGACATCCATAATAACCATGAACATTGCAACCGGATAAGGTCCCATAGGAAGGAAATCCATGGATCGCCCATATAACCATTGTAGAGTATGAAATCTTCCCCCTTATGAGCATCAAACGCCCTTAAGCCTTCATACCACAACTCTTTAAGTTCTTCGATTAATGGGGCTAAGAAAATATCAATATCATTGCCACAAGCCTTTAGCTTGAGTATCAACAATGATAATAATGTGAACTATTTTCCCATGCACAGTGTTTGAGGGAGACTTAAAAGTACCATGATAATTGGCCAGTAACTGTTATTAGTGCTTAAATTACTGAAGGGGTTAAACCCTTTGGTTAATAATGTAAAATGAACATTACGTGCTTCTTAAGCAAGTTTAGGGTGTCGTGCGCTTGAAATCTACCATATGAGTGAATCGACCGGATGACGCATGAGATTCCAACCCACCTCGGCTCGAGCATGCCATGTCATGGCTTATGTTATCCATGGTATAGCGAAAAATATTTTTAATCATGTCCTGAGGAGAAAATTCTTTAATACTTTATGTGGAACTTACGAGCACTTGCCAAATTTTGTCGTACCCTCTTTTCCACTCCCACCAACCATATATCTTGGCTCTTTGCATATAGGATATTCATCCTTCAGATTGTGTTCATTACAGTAAAATATGCTATCATACTTGCATGCATGAATAGATTTTTACTTCAAACTCAAACCCTTCAAGATATTTTTCATACTCGGATAGCTATCCGATAACATGTTCTCTTTCGAAAAATGTCTTTAGCCCACTTAAGAATTATAGTTATGCTATTTATCGAAAAACCAAATTGACTCTTCAAATTATGTAAGCCAATCATTGCGTACAATAACGAGTGATCTTCTTCATAATTTTTATACAAATGTCTAGCCGCATCGACTTTCAACCGTATGTAGTCCCGATCTTTGGGTAATTCAACATCAACTTCTTCAT
Source organism: Sambucus nigra (assembly GCA_949130495.1). NCBI lineage: Eukaryota > Viridiplantae > Streptophyta > Magnoliopsida > Dipsacales > Adoxaceae > Sambucus > Sambucus nigra. The sequence continues at coordinate 510,051,180 of OX422220.1, forward strand.
TGACTTGGTCATAATGCGTATTACCCATATCCATAGACTGGAGTTTTTGATGGTGGTGGAATCTATAAGCAACATCAATTTGGTCGGTCAAAGGACGATGCGTTGGAGAATCATTTACCTCTTCCACATGACGGGGTTCCATCACATGGTCATGTATCGAAAACTCTTTCAAAACATATGGTACATTATTTTCCCTATGGAATGAGCATATTTTATAGTCTTACATCACACTCCACATTAGTAAATGCAATTCAACGTCTTCTAAATAGTTAAATTTTCCATTTATACAACGATTTCCTGAACATGGAATCTTATCACTGTTAAGTTTTCCATATTCATATTTAATAAATTCCTGAACGCCCTTTAAATGGTTATCATACACTCTATTAATCCCTCCCATTGACTTTTTGTATTGTGGGAAAGCCATTAAGTAGTCTTTAAAATTCAAGTCACCTATATAAATAGCTTGAAACGAAGGTCATGTTGGATACAAGAGCTCTCAGTTTATAATTCAAGAAATCCATTCAACCAAAGAAAATTTATTCATCTTGATCATTTGGTAAATATGTAATAAAACTAAATAGATGTCCCATATAATCTAAATATTACATATTTGTTAAAAAAGAAAACATTGTTCAATGCCTTGTTTTGTCCAACAAATAAACTAGCCAGGTAATAAAACATTATGATATTTTTTAACAGCGTTCCTTACCCATATTCAAAGTACACAAAATCGTCTCTACAACCCACATATATTATATCAACCAATATGTGTGCCTCAATCACCACCAAAGGGCAATTCTGGACAAATGTTTTTACATTCATGGAAATGAGAGTGCATAAGCCAATGACCCTGCTATTGGACAAGTCCCTTATATAATACTGCTCGCCATAGTCACCGTTCATTATGACGATGATCCATGGAATGTTGGAGGATGCATTTAGGAGGGAAATGTTCCAGGAAGAGGCATTTGGGAAGGGAATGTTCCAGGAGGATCCATTTGGGATAGGAAACCTTGAGGCGTGGGATAGGGTAATGTTTGAGGAGGCATTTGAGAGGGGTAACCCTGTTCTTGAGTAAAGAATTAGACCAATCCCTAGATTACATTCATCAATATTTCCATGTTATTGCCAATATTTCCCACCTCCCTACGAATCTCTAACACCTCTTCTTTAGTCCTGACATGGTCTTTCGCGTCTCTCGACACGCGACTCCTCACCGAAGATATCTCATCCAATAGAGGTGCATTGTGCTATATTTTTTTAACTGGAATGTGTTAACCCACACCTCTTGTCATCCCCTTATTTCCCTCCCATGTACCTTTATTAGGGAATCTACTTTAATGTCATATAATTTGTACTCGGAGTGACTACCTGACATGCCTTATGTCATTTCCTGTAATATAATATTATATTTAGGACTATTATTTTAATGATATTTTATTATAACATGGATATATATGATAACTAAATTCAAACTCACCAGAGTTAGAGCCAATTTGTCTATTAATTTATTGGTCCTTTCGTCACATTGAGCATGCAAGTACATGTTGACCCAATTAGGGTTTTTACCTTCTTTCGGAGTACCCTCGGTCCATTTCTCCCATTCACCTTTCAGATCATCATACGATTTTTCCCCAAGTTGTGGACATCAACTTTCTTTAACCCGTTCAATTTATTTTTTTCCCACTCAGTCTGTTTTACCTCACTCGCCTCATTCTCTAAGAAGTTGTTCCAATGGTTAGTAGGCATTTGAACATTTTGGGTAACTTTGTCTGTCAACCCCAAAATATTATAACCCATTTACCTCTTTAGGAAAAAACTCTTCTAATGATTTTTCCTCTTGGTTTTCAATTGATTAGCTACTAGAGAAATAGCATTTACCTTCGAACTAAATGGAGTGAAAAAGTCTTATCAAGTTCCACACGTCATCCTTTGTGGCAGGATCAACCTTCTTCCTGTTGTCTGTGCCCCCGATTCCCATCATCATCTTTTCAAGAGACATACAACTATTTTTAAAAAGATGAACGTTCGATTTATTACCGATAGGATGATTCCCAACCAAGGAGAACCCAATGGTCTTCTTAGGGTTTGATTGGGATTCCTCAGTAGCAGGAGGTGGGGGAGTTAGATTAATAGGGGTTCTCGAGTTTAATGAGTCAGAGATGGAGTGGTAGATTAAATCTTCGGTGGAGTATAATATTGATAACCTGAAGGAGATGAGAGTTGAGGTTGGTGTATAAGAGAGCGCCCAGTTGGGCTTGTTTCGCTAATTGGTTTATTATTTCAGTTCATGTTCGACATTTCCTACAATCAATAAAGAAAAATTTGTGACATATGTACGAAATTCACGTTTACCACTATATATATGTATATATATTTTCACCAGCTTTTAGAACATGCTCGATATGTCTGATTTCCATCCAATCAATATTTCTTTTTAAAAATCTATGAAATTTTTCACATAGCCAATTGGGTGGAAGCATATATATAATTGACGTATAAAAGTCCGTTACATTAACTATGAATCCTTTCTTCTTCAACTTATTTGCAAAGCTCATTTTTAAGATCCATATGTCACGAGACATCACAATCTGGGTGAATACCCTCTTTACGGAGTGTATCCACAATGGATTAATATTTTTTTCACCCGTTTATAATAGTGTCACCTACATTAGTTCCCTGTCGGGATTTTGAAGGCGAAATATATTCTCTACTGCTTCATCCCAGCATTCGGGTAAGGAAAATAGAATACGATCGAACAAGTACTCTTGACAGTGATCAATTCCATAATTTGTAAGGTAATTAAATTGTTCAAATTTCCTATTTCCATACTTATAAGTAGGAATTCGAAGTATATGGCACGCACTAATGATAGATGTTTTAGTTCGGTCAAATTGCACCCTATCTTACTCTTGTTGAAAGTAATTACTACCGTGACTCATTTTTGCTGAGAATATATATAGAAGGGTGTGAATATGAGTCATAGAGGTAATGGATCTGATTAATCCTAAACTAATTATAGTTTTCCATCCGATAAATCATACAAAACAAGTACAATTTAATTCATTTTAATTAAATTAAACCTAGAATTACTATCTGTCCACCAATTGTGCAAACCCTTCCATCAATTTGTGTTCACCCAAACAATAACCATTTAAGGAAGGGGTGAACATAGACACAAAAAGTTAACCAAGAAGTTATATGGATTAATATTCACATATAAACAATCAAAAAGTCCAATTTAATTTTATTTTAATTGAATTAAACCTCTAATTACTATTTGTCCACCAATTGGGCAAACCTTTCCACGAATTTTTGTTCACTAAAACAATAACAAATAAAGGAAGGGGTGAACATGACCACAATAAGTTAACCAAGAAGTTATATTCATCAATATTCAGACAAAAACAAACCAAAATTCTAATTTAAGCTAATTTTAATTAAATTAAACCTAAAATTAATATTTATCCATCAAATGTGCTAGCCTTCCACCAATCTATGTTCACCCAAATAACAACCAATTAAGGAAGGGCTGAATAAGACCACAACATGTTAACTAAAAATTTATAACTGTAAATAAGAATGTTACATAAAAGAATAGATAAGTAAAATTACTTGCAAAAAGAAAGAACCTAGAATCAGTTGAGCTTCAATAATTGTTCTCCAGTTGCATGCGCATATGGAACGAGAAAAAATGTGTTAACATATTATTCAATCCAAAATGTCACCAAATGACTCTAGTCTAAACATTAAATGTATATATGTGCGCATGCGAGTCTGTGTATATGTGTTTATGTGCTCATGTGAGAATTTATGTGTGTGTATATATGTGTAAATTTTATAATCCAAATTCATATGTACGCGTATACATATGTGTGCTTGTGAGTGTGTGTGTAGTCGTTAAGATAGTGTAGTAGTCAAGACAAATAATTAATTAAAGGTTTATTATGAAGAATTAATATAGTGATTATTTTAAGTGTCCATCATCCGTATCCAACAATGATCATTTAACACAAGTCACAACAACCATCAACCCAACAATCCAACACAATTTTATTCCATACTCCTTCTAAATCATCTACTTGATTAATTCCCTTAAAGACTAAAGTGGCTTAAATAATTAGTCCATTTCCCAATTTCAAGAACATAATTTAATAAAAAGATTTAAATAAATTTTTAAGAGTACATCACGGGGTATTCAATTATAAAATCTTCTCATGGCGATAATTTTACATTTTCATACTTAGAGTTTCATCAATCAAGTATTTGGTATCAAGGGTACTACTGATAGAATTAAAGTAATTACTATACCTAACATGAAATTTCTCATATTTTAATGAAACTTTTAACTATATATCTACAGACACCCAATCCTAGTACCATTTAAATGCCTCCTTATGTCCCTAACACCCTCCGACCCCAGGTCCTACTCCTAGCTCTGATCTAGAGGCCATCGGGGCTATTGGATGCTTCTAAGACCGTTTGACTTTGGTAAAATTTAAACACGAGGGTGGCCCAATATATTTTCATAGGGCTCTGAATCCCCTTCCCAATGATCCCTATCATGCACGATTCGAACTTAAGGTTTCCATTTTATGCACATTTTTCTAAAAAAGTCATTTTTGGACTGCCTATAGGCAGATGTGTACTTTACTTCGCTAGCAAGCTAGGGGTATGGAAATACGCAGGCTAAGACCTACGTTGATAAAAAAAACATCAATCCTAATTTTGGATATTTAAGGAGGCCATGACCTAATTCTCAAAGGACCCTTTTTCAACAATCAAAATATTATATGCCTCAAAATTAGTGCGCCGTTATCCTAAAAATTCCATTTTCCAATCATTCTCTCCACTTTTCTTACATTAATTTCACCCCCAACTTTTTCCTCCCATTGTACCCTCACTCCACCACTATTTAACCACCATAAAAACCAGCCTACACCACTTCAAAGTCAATAGCTAATTTCCATAGGATGTCTACTTCCACCCTTTTGCATAATCATTTAATTAGTGTTACTCATTTACTTTTTCCTTCACCTTGGATAAATTTTTTCTTTATTTCACTTTCTCACCTCACCTTAACTAATCTCTTTTTTTTATTTATTATTAGTACACAGAAAACATATTTTCATAAAACCAAAAAACCCAAAAAGAGAGTTCACCTATAAATCCTAAAATAGAATTTCCCCATTTTTTCACACTCTTTACACTTATTCCCCTTTCTTAAAAACAAACTAAGGGAATGGGTTAAACCCCACCCTTGTGATGTATCCAACTAAGTGTACTTTAATGCCTATTTCGACTATGTAGGCATCCCAAGTCATTATCGGGATTTGAGTCCTATCTTTTTCATTACGCTACTTTGTATAAATCTCATATTTAGCAGTATTGCACGTATGATGGTGTTCCTACTCGACGTGCACATTCACTTCCTCATAGTGAATCATGATTCGGTGGTCACTAACATCGTATTTTTATGTTATTTTTATTCTTTTATATACTCCTTATCATGACTCCTACCTGTCCTTCCCACTACATGAGTAGAATGATTTGTTTTTCTCACTTATTTTCACATCACACACATTATACACATGAGTCATATCTAGGAGAAAAAGGAGAATATCATCATAGCCCATGAGAACCGAAAGGGCAATATGGGTGTCTAACACCTTTCGATTCCGTAACTTAGTACCCAAAACCTCGATTCATTTGATTTTGTGTGCATCAGTTCTTCTTTGATGCTATTTTTTTTAGGGATAGCTACATTATTTTGCCTGTTTTGAGCAAAATATGCAGGCGACTCCATTTTCTATCTTTCCCTCCCGTTTTTACAACGATCGATTTATATTCATGGTAGCCTGTGAAGATCACGTGAGTGGTGGAAAGAGGACCTCAATCCTCGAATCCCAATATGTTTCGATATATTTTTCTCTCCTTTTGAGGTGAGCCCATGCCAGGGGAATCCCAAATGGCCGTAATAACGTCTCTGCAGAGGATTTATTATTTTTATAGGACTATACTTTATTTCACAAGGTTTTTTCCACTTGTCTCCCTTTTCTATTTTTCTACATGTGTATATATGCCTCCACTTGTATATTATTCTTACTTTTATACTTACATGTTGTATATATGCCTTATTCATATCGTAATGTCTATACCCTTCTTTCTAACATGCTCTTTTCTTCATTACATGTATCTACTACCTATCTATCACATGTTTCATGCTTTATTCACTTGTGTATAGCTACTATGTTTTACCCCACTTACTCCCACTTGCATATGATCCATATTACTTGTAAATATCCATGCTTAGTCTCATTAGCACAAACTTTCACATTCTTCTCACCTGTACGTAGCCACATGTTGCTCATATGTTTCACACACCACTTGTACATATCCATGCTTAGTCTCACTATCACACTCCCACTTATATATATCCATATATTTTCTTTGCTTGCACATATTACCATGCCACTCTCACTTTGCATATACCGTCTACTCACTTGTATATATTCACATGTCTCACACTTTGTATATGTCATCATGCTTTATATATGCTCCATGCTTCATGTACATACTTTTTAATTTTACTCTCCATGTTTATCCCCCTTATCCCATGATACTCGTGTATATTCCATGATCTATCTTATAGTAGTCGTATTCCTCTCACTTTGCATGCATAAACCTCTCCATAAAATATTAATTAAGACTAATGAATTCTTGCACATGAAGTCACTTGAGCATTACGCTTTGACCAAAATTTTGTTCCGTACTGGGATATCACTTCGTGATGAGTGTCGTTCTTGCAGGGTGCGATTAAATTAGGCGATATGATTCCCACCTTCCATTAATCTAGTACCTTTGACGTATATCGAATGGTTCCCCTGCATATTATTGCTTGAACAAACGCACGACGAGAAGTATATAGTAGGGAACTCATTTACGTATGTTGAGTATATCGAATTCTCTCACACACATTACCGTCTCCACGAGGTATATCGTAAGGCAATTCACGTACACTAAGGTATATCAAATGGATTTTCCACATGTACCGATGAATGATTTCCCTTATAGGCACAACGTATATCGTGTAGGTCATTCCAAGGGGGAACCTTTCCACTAACCTACTAATGCACCAACCCTATATAAGCATCTGCCCTAGGACACTCATACCTAGTATGCCGATTTCAATGTGAAACTATGCCAAAATTTTGGGTCACCTTACCGCCCGAATTTTTGTGCTATTTAGCCCATTTTTGAAACAAGACCTTGTCCATAAGTCTGGAAAGAAGTCAAATTGTGTCTTGCATCGGATACCCCATATTTTCCCATACTCAGGTTTTGTTCGACATTTTACTTGCACCCTAGGCAGAACATAATACAAGTGGAACCTAATAATAATAACTACACCGAGGACTTTCCTTTTCTCCATGTTTTCAAAAATACAGAAAATATTTTCTCCCTTTTAAAATATATATATATATATATATATATACCAAAATATACCTTTTTAAATTAAAATAAACACAAAAATCCTTTTCCCCCTCAGGTTCTATCGCATACCCCAGTCTTGATCTGGATCCCTATTGGATCAAATCCTCCATCAAGCTACCCTAAAGCTCCATTGCTTCCTCCGCTGCTTTTACATAATTCGAGCAATCCTTCCAAAGACTATTAATGAAAAGAATTTACCATATTAAAAATGTGTATCCAGATATGATGGCAATCCTTGCCCAACTCAGTGCCAAGATCGAAAATCTTCAGGCAGAGGTCTATGAAATGCAACGAAATAGAGTTTAGACTCCCAAGCCTGATATTATCTTACTCTTGCTATGTATCCACAAGATCCCAAACAGGTGTGGGTTTTGAAAGAATACCAACATGTCCCATGTGCCTCACCTCCTATCACACATGATCGGCGTAAATACCATCCTCTTAGAAGAGAATCCAAATTTTCTCCTTCCACAAAAATCAGACACATACAAATACCTAGTTCATCTACCATCTCACCAAAACCCCTTAACGTTTGTCCTTCCTTCCTCCTACATAAATTACTCAACCAAGTTGTTAACTAAAGTTAAAGTTTAGGTTAAGTTTTCCGAAATAAAGTCTTTAAGGACTCCTTTTGTCCATGAATAAAAGATAATGTTTCTAAATGTGTCTTCAACAAATCAAACCTTGCCTCTCCTACTCCCAGAAAATCGAAGAAAAGACCACAAAATCTTGCCCCAAAACCAGTGTATGATAAAAAAGTTGATCCTAAATTTGTGTTTACTCAACCAGTTGCCTCCAAACCTGTAAAGACATTTTTATCATGTCCGAAATGTTCCATTTGTATATGTCATATGCCGCTACATTTGGCACGTCTCTACACGATATCACACGACGGCCTCAATACAAATTTCGAGAATAAGGCATTTATTATCTCCAACATGTGTCCCTCATCTGCCTCAACGACTTCACGTTCCATGATTTTAGGCTTGTAATGCAAGTGGTACGCAAGAGAAGTCAAAACAGTGAAACAAGGCACGATAGGGAAGTTCAAGGGCAATTGGATAATTTTACAGCCACCATCCGGAGGACTGGTCAATTGGAAAGTCGAAGATCTTACCGTAACAAAGATACTAGAAGAAACGACACATCAATCCAAGCTATGGTGAAGAAGTTATAGCCCATTGGAAATGGAGATAATTCCAAGAAAAATCCTTGGAATTTTTATAAGTGTTTAAAGCTCCTCTTCCAGCGATTTTCCCCGAACCGAGGGCCGAGCTGGTTCGGAGGGCGAGCCAGTTCTCAGGGGACCCCGAATCGGTTCGGGTACCCTGTACGCTGGCAGTGTTTTATTTTAGTGGAACTCTTCATTTGTTTTCCTATTTAATCTATCTTCGGGGGAGCTGTTTTGAGAGACTTTGATAGACATTTATGAGAGTTCCAATTACTCTAGTCTTCATATTTTTGAGTCCCAAGACTCATGTTTTGATTCACACAATTGCCAAACCTTTGTGAATCTTTTTGTAACCCAAGAACATAACCTTGTGTTTGTTCAACCTTTGTGGAGAGATCTTTGCAACTGAGAGCTGCGTGCTATTGCTGAGAGAGAGTCTCTACAAAGTTTTATGGTTGAGTGTCATTGAGGAGTGCTGCCGTTCTTCCTTTATTGATTGGGTTGCGAGTACTTGGAGGGTGCTGCGTGTATTCTCTTGCTGAGTTCAAGACTGCGTGTCTTTGTGGGTTGGCTACGCGTTGATCCACTGCAGATTTCTCTGTGTAATTGTAAGTTGCGACTTATATATTTATAGTGAAATAAAGGTTTTACCCAAAAGGGGTTTTTTCCTGAAATTCGTGTCTCAGCATATTTACTGTGTCGCATGATTTATATTTGATGGGTTGATTTAGATGCATGTTTAGGGGATATATTTATTTGATTTAAAAGTAGACTCTAATTAAATAAGGGTTACTTGGAAACTCGCAAATTTAATTTAAATCATTATCACACAGTCGAATACAACTTTTTCAAATTGGTATCAGAGCAGGTTACGCTAATTTATTGCGTATTCCTATTTTCACAAAATTGTGTAATATTGATTTTTTTGTAAAATCAAGTTTGTGAAAAATTCGCAATTTTTCCTATGGAGCACTTATATAATCAGATGCCTATTTTTGATGGGTCTAATTATGCCTACTGGAAAGCTCGTATGAAATCTATTTTAAAATCTATTGACGAGCGTGTGTGGTTGCTTTGCGAAAATGGTTGGACTCCTCCCACGGTCACCGTTAATAACGTCACCTCTTTAAGACCGTGTCAACCTGGACTGAAGATGATTATAAATTGTCCAATTTTAATTCCCGTGGTCTAAGTGCTATTTCTGGAGTTGTCACTCCTGATGAGTTTCGCCGAATTATGATGGACACCACGTCTAAAGAGGCTTGGGATGTTTTGAAACTGACACGTGAGGGTACGGACGCGGTTAAAGAATCAAAATTACAAAACTTGGCCACCCAATTTGAGACTATTACCATGTCCGAGTCTGAATGCTTTGATTATTTTTACGCTCGTTTGTCAGACATTGTTAACACATGATATTGATATGTTTCCCAAAACAGTGACTATTACCAAGTCACTGTTTTAAACTCTTTGGGAAATTTGAAATCACTTAAATTGGAAGAACTTGTAGGAGATCTTCAAATCTATGAGATTGATATGTTTCCCAAAACTATTAAGGCTAAGGATAATGGCATTGCTTTAAAGACTCAGTTTAAGAAAAAGAAAGAAAAAGGTTGTGAGTCTGATTCTGAGGGAGGCTTTGATTTTAATGATATGACCTTATTTGCGAAAATTTTTAAAAAATTTCTCAACATGAACAAAAATAATTCTTCCAATAAAAAGAATTTTTTTGAGCAAAATAAAAGGAAAGGAAATGTCAAAGAAAGTGGTGAGAGGGAAAAAGAGATTGACTCCGATGTGGAGTGTGAGAAAGATTTTGAGAACGTCACTTATTTTGAATGTGGAGGTAAGGGGAATAAGTCGTTTGAGTGTCCTACATGGCTTAGAAAGAAAGGGAAGAAAGTAGACATGCTTGCCACACTTAGTGATAGTGAGGGTGATGAGGGAAATGAGTCTGATAAAGGTTTAGCACATGGTATGGTTGTCGCCTTTTCTAGTCGTGTGACCACACCCACTTTATCTCACGAAAGTGCACACGAGAGCGATGATAGCGATTTGTGTTCTTCGAGTGAGGGAGAAAACGAAAGTGAGAGTGGAGATGAAAGTGAGCTCCAAAAAGATTTTAGAGATTTGTACACCGAGACCTTGAAAGCAAAGAAGTATAATCGAGATTTAGGTCACTGGGTTTTAGATTTGGAGAAATAGAAGGAGGTTTTGAGAAAGGAGAAGTGTGTTTTGACCGACACGTTGTCTAGTCTGATGACACGTGTATCCCAACTCGAGAGTGATCTCGAACGTTCTCGAGAGGTCAAAGTCAATTTTGAGAACGCACCTAAGAAGGTTGAAAAGGTGGTTCTTAAGGGTAAAGGTGAGAATTTAGGAATAAGTCATGACGGTGCTTCTACTTCCCAATTAGCACCCGATCCGGTTCCCATTTTAGTGTTAGATTCACGTAAGTCTCACCCTAACCCACCTAGGCATCCCATTCCTATTAGGAGAGCGCGTCCTAGAGTTTTTGAGAGAGGTGTTCCTAGGCCTATTTATGTTTGTTCACATTGCAAGAGGAGAGGTCACCTTAAGGAATTTTGTTTTAAGTTGGGTTATGTGTCACGTTTTGCTTCTACACGTGTTTCTGGCACACATGCACCCACACATGATACTTTACATGCTCCCGGAGATTACATGAGAGAGTTTGCACATTTAGGTGAGCAAGTTAAGTTTTTAGCCAAAACTTCACAAGAATTAATGGAGGTTTTTCATAAGTTGTCACCACCTTTGGAAAACCTCTCTGCACCTAATGATTGAGGTTTGACTTGTTTACTAGCATAGGATTTTTTATGATGATATTATTTGCCTATTGCTAGTATGTATCATGTTTTTATGTTTTAAATTTTTTTAAAAAAAAATTAAAAAATACAAAAAGAATTTTTTTGATAAAATTTTGAGAAAATCCAAAAAGATTTTTGTATTTTGTTTGCACCTTTATGGATGAATACTTAGGATGACCTAGTCACAACATCATTCCATTATTTTCATATGACTATTTGATAGTGTTTTGAGACAGTAGGTCAATTCATCCTTGTGCTTTATAATGTTTGGAGTCATTAAGATGTAATTAAGTGTTACTTCCTACATGTTTGACTCATGATATCCTTTATTGCACACATACATGGATTTGTTTGATTATTGTGCTTGTCTTATCACATGTTGGTTGGGTGTTTTCACTTCAATCCTGTCCTTAAAACGAATCAAGCGTGATAATTTTTTTATAAAGCAATTGTGCATATAAGAACCATTTTGTGAGTTTGTTCGCTTTGCTTGAAAACGGGGAAGGGTTGGGAAAGGTTCATTTTTGCCTTTGCGAATACTAAGCCATCATTAAAAAGGACCTACAAAATGGAGGAATTTTATTATTCGGGGTCCAAAGAGGTTTAAAGAGCCCCAAAAAAATTGAAAGGTAATAAAAAGATATTCATGCCAATTATGGGCCAATTAGGTTTTTGCACCAATTCTCCAAAGTTTGAGAATTTAGTTTATACACCTCTAAAAGAAAATATATATGAGGGAGTTTGGATGTAGGTTTTAAACGGGTTTGTACGTCCTTGAATTGCTTTAAAATGCGCTACATAGTTTGGAAGTTATTGGTGTGGAAATCACTTTGACTTTGGTTTGTTGATTTGCATAAGACGATGTCATCTAAATTCAACAAATTTTTACACCTAAGGATACTTTTGATGCTCATTCGTTAGGATTACACATATGCATCGTGCACATATGATTGATTGAGTTGATTTATCTATCGAATGTGTTCACGTTTTTATATTCCATTTCCATACATTCCATTTCCATGACTTGGTTGTTCGAGTTTCAATCCATGGTGTAATCTTTGTATCATGTTTTACATTTTTTTTTCAAATTGGTATCTTATTTTTTTTGTACGAAAAATTTGAAAAAATTAAAAATAGTTTGTGAAGATTTTTTTTGCGTCTCCTTGCATGAGCACGTTTGCCATTTGATTGATCCTTTGTTTTGAATACCGTGACACCACGGTTTTTCTTATTTGATTCATTCTTCTTATTTGTCTATTTTGGGACATCAGAAAAAGGGAGAGAAAGAATTATCTTATTTTGGGGGAGTTTGAATTTTGGGGGAGTTTTGAGATTTGACTTATGATTATCATTTATTGGTATCTATGTTAATCTCATTTCAAACTCGATACGTCACTTGGTATTTTTTTCTTTATTTCATGTGTGTAGGTACTACATTGATGATCATAAGTTACATACCCTGGTGAGAAAAGATTTGAGATTCCTGAAGATTTGAAGAACAATCGATGTAGACTTATTCATTTGTACCTTTTCCAGTTTTGGGTTCATGGGAGGGTAGATTTGTATAGGCAATTTTATATTTGATAATTCGGATTTTTATGTATGTACCGGCATAGACATAGGGGGAGATTTGTAAGGACAATTTTATCATGTCCGAAATGTTCCATTTGTATATGTCATACGCCGTTACATTTGGCACGTCTCTACACGATCTCACACGACGACCTTAATCCGAATTCCGGGAATCAAGCATTTATTATCTCCAACATGTGTCCCTCATCTGCCTCAACGACTTCACGTTCCATGATTTTAGGCTTGTAATGCAAGTGGTACGCAAGAGAAGTCAAAACAGTGAAACAAGGCACGATAGGGAAGTTCAAGGGCAATTGGGTAATTTTACAGCCACCATTCGGAGGACTGGACAATTGGAAAGTTAAAGATCTTGTCCTAATAAAGATACTAGAAGAAACGACACATCAATCTGAGCTACGGTGAAGAAGTTATGGCCCGTTGAAAATGGAGATAATTCCAAGAAAAATCCTTGGAATTTTTCTAAGTGTTTAAAGCTCCTCTTCCAGCGATTTTCCCCGAACCGAGGGCCGATCCGGTTCGGAGGGCGAACCGGTTCTCAGGGGACCCTGAACCGGTTCGGGTACCCTGTACGCTGGCAGTGTTTTATTTTAGTGGAACTCTTTATTTATTTTCCTATTTAATCTATCTTCGGGGGAGCTGTTTTGAGAGGCTTTGATAGACATTTATGAGAGTTCCAATTACTCTAGTCTTCATATTTTTGAGTCCTAAGACTCATGTTTTGATTGACACAATTGCCAAACCTTTGTGAATCTTTTTGTAACCCAAGAACATAACTTTGTGTTTGTTCAATCTTTGTGGAGATATCTTTGCAACTGAGAGTTGCGTGCTATTGCTGAGAGAGTCTCTACAAAGTTTTATGGCTGCGTGTCATTGAGGAGTGTTACGGTTCTTCCTTTATTGATTGGGCTGCGAGTCCTTGGAGGGTGCTGCGTGTATTCTCTTGCTGAGTTCAAGACTGCGTGTCTTTGTGGGTTGGCTGCACGTTGATCCACTACAGATTTCTCTATGTAATTGTAAGTTACGATTTGTATATTCATAGTGAAAATAAAACTTTTACCCGAAAGTTTTTTTTTCCTGAAATCTGTGTCTCAGCATATTTACTGTGTCGCATCTTTATATTTGATGGATTGATTTAGATGCGTGTTTAGGGGCTATATTTATTTGATTTAAAAGTAGACTCTAATTAAATAAGGGTTACTTGGAAACTCGCAAATTTAATTTAAATCATTATCACACAGTCGAATACAACTTTTTCAAAACCTCTTCTCGACCATCCCAAACCAATCTAAGAGCCTTAAAAAAATCCTCAAGATAAAGTCCAATGCTCTAAATACAAATATCAGCTCCATCCCCTCAATCTCTATCATCCAAGATAACCAAAATTTTCTTCCAAACCTTGTTCTCCTATCCTCTTCAACCAATTATTTATCTCCCACTCAATTTCCCAATTCATTTACTATCCAAAACATACCTTAATCAATTGTCCCTTCTAAAGAACAATACCGACCCCTAATTTTCTCCAAAATCTAATATTTCATTTACCAAATTCAAGATGCTGAAGTGGAGGCCCAAGATATCCAAGTTGTTGAAAATCTCAGTCTTTCTCCAAGAGGTCCTGATCTCCTAGAATTCTTAAGTCAAATATTCATGATCTTTTTGCTTGGCCAAATAAAGAATACGGGAATATTGATCAATACCCCCTATGATTAAAGAACTTGTTCTTTTCTCAAAATAAGTATCCAAATAAATGGTAGCCTTCTAAAGACATGATCAAGAGGGATTTCAGTCAGCAGGAGACATTGCTAATAAGGTTACCTATAGGAAGATGCAATGAAGAGCCGAGTCCAAACCTGGAGATCCTATGTTTAGGAGGATAACTAGATCCTCTAAAATGGTATCATTCACATATTTACCTCAAAACTCTCAATGATTAATTTCATTACATGAAATATAGGGGGTTATCAAATAAGCATTCTTAGAGGAGGATCAAAAGTCTTTGTAGATCTTACAATACTCCTTTTCTATCTATCATTGAGCCAAAAGCCAATAAAATGAATATTGAGGTTTTTCGAAGAATTATAAATTTTGAGGGTTGCTTCAATAACTCAAATAATAAAGTGTGGTTTATTTGGAGTTATGGGATTCATCATGATCTAATTAAATCTGATGATCAATCTTTCCTTCTCAAAATTCATCATAACCATTTTCCATAAGAATTTTTGTCTCAATCATCTATGTAAAGTGTACTAGAGGGGATAAATTTTTTTTTTACGGGACTCTTTATTGCAGCATAAATCCATTTCATAAGGTCTACCATGGCTGCTTATAGGGGATTTCAATGTTGTTACTAATAGTAATGTAAGAGAGGAGGCAATGAAATTGATCACTCAGCATTTGAGGGCTTTAATGATTTAATTTTTAAGGCTTGTCTTATGGAAGTTTGCTGTTCTAGAACTCATTATACTTGGCACACTTTTAGGGACCAATGGAAAATTTGGGCAAGGTTGGATATAGGCCTTATTTCTACTCAATGGAATGCTTCCTTTCCGAACTTCACTTTTAAACATCTAAATAATTCTTTTTCTGAACATTCCCCTCTGCTTTTTTCCATTAAAACCCTTTTTGATATCATCGCCAAGACTTTTAAATTTTTTAACATGTGGTCATCTCATCATCTCTGTAAGTAGGTCATTGAAAAACTGGGTCTTAGCCTATAGAGGGCAACCCTCTTAGATTCTTTTCAAATAAATTGTAGAGATTAAAAAAGGACCTGTCTGCTTGGAATAAATATGCCTTTTAATATATCTTTTCTCAAGTGAAGTATCTTGGAAAATAAGTTGATGGTATTGAGCATTATATGAAGAAGATCCTACTGAATTGAATAAGCAGAATTTGTCTTTAGCCAAAAGTAAGCTTATGGGAGCTACGAGTAATGAAGAATCTTCTTAGAACAAAAAATGAGAGGCAAATGGATTTTGGAGGGGGGTTCAAATTCCAATTTTTTTCATGTTTCAGTTAAATCTAAAACCTCTTCTCTAATGATCCATGGAGTTAAAAATAGAGATGGAACTTGTCTTGAAGATATGCAATTAATCAAGGAGGAGTTCAATTACTTATTTCAATCTAATATGGAGGCTGATCTTGTTGAAAGAGAAGATGAGTTATTGCTAAATATTGACAAGAGGATTTTAGTAGATCAGGCTTCAATGCTTGATTCTTTCCCTAATGATAATGAGGTTCTGGAGGTAGTTATGGATCTTAATGCAAAAAGTAGTGCCGTCTTATAATGGTCATTTCTACTAAACTTATTTGGAAATTATTAAAGATGATGCTTTGAAAGATATATCTCTTTTCTTCTTAGGTGGGGAATTCCGTAAAATTTGGATTAGTACTAACATTGTCCTCATTCTTAAAGTCAAAAATCCCAATACCTTCTCAAATTTAAGGACGATAAGCCTTTGCAACTTCTTCTTCAAAATTGTGACCAAAATTCTTCCTTCTAGACTATCTCAAATTCTTCCTTATAGACAAGTCACAACCAAATTTCATTAAGAGAAGACAAATTTCAGTGAATATTTTGCTTGCCCAAGAGATGATGAATTGGCGTGGGAAAAAATTTCATGGAGGTAATGTGGTTATCAAATTAGGTCTCTCCAAAGCATATGATAAAGTTTCGTGGATGTTTCTTCTTAAAACTCTAAGGAAGTTTGGCTTCTTAGAGGCTTGGATAGATAGAATTTGGAGATGTATCTACAATAATTCATTTTCCACTATCATAAATGGCGAAGCCTCTGGCTTCTTCAAATCATTCAAAGGTCTCAAACAAGGGGATCCCCTCTCTCCAGGATTATTTGTGCTAGTAGCAGAACCTCTGAATAAAGGTATTCATAATCTCCTTCTCAGTGGTAAGATTAAACCTTATTCTCATCCTAGGAGTTGTCCTCTTATCTGTAACCTTAGTTTTGCTGATGATTTTATTAACTTTTGAAATGGTGGGGCTTCTAGTCTTAAACATCTCTTGGGTTTCTTAAAAATAATTGAAAAGGGAACCAGGCAGGTGATAAATTACTCAAAGATCAACTTCACAGTTCATACCTCCATGAGTAAAAAAATATCAAAGTCCATTGAAGCCAAAACTAATTTCAAAAAGAAAAGCATTCCCCTAAAGTACCTGGGCTGCCCTTTTTTCTATGGGAGAAATAAACAGTGTTACTATGATGATCTGATTCAAAAGCTTAGAGATAAGCTGGATGGATGGAAAACAAAGTTTCTTTCTTTTGTAGGTAGGAAGACTCTCATAAATTTAGTGCTCAATTCTATCCCCAGTCACTTAATGGCAGCTCTTAAACCTCCTCAACAAACCATAGTTATTATTAATAAGGTATTCAATAACTTTATATGGGGTTCCTCTAAAGTTTATTGTCCTAAACTTCACTGGTTAAAATGGGAGAAGTTATGTTATCCTACTCAAGAAGGTGATCTAGGATTCAAATCTTTTAAAGATGTATGTAAGGCTCAAATCATGAAATAATGGTGGAATATTTCTTCCACAAAATGTCTATGGTCAGAATTCTTTACTGCTGCTAAGCGAAGGTCTTCTTCTAAAAAGAGGAAAATACAATAATATCATATAGATTGACAACAAAAAATTCTCGACTCCAACTACCCAAGGTACTTTCTCCTCTAAATTAGCTTGGTATCTCATAAGATCCTCTAATCCCAGTTCCCTAATACACAAAGCTATTTGAAACATCAAGTTTCCTTTCAAAATTTCTATCTTTTCATGGAAATGTTATCATAAAATAGTGCCTTTAGATGAAACTATTCAACATAGAGGTATCCATTGAGTATCTAAATGCCACTGTTGTCATAAGAATGTTGAATCTTTGTAGAACCTTTTCATTGAGGGTCCTGTAACATATAAGGCGTGGAATCATTATTCTAATCTGCTAGACATCAAAATTTCCTTCAATTCTATGAACCAAATGCGTCTTTCATGGTGGCTCAGAAATCATAGAAAGGAATTCTATTTGTTCTTACTTTCAATTATTCCTTGAATTATTCTATGGCAAATTTAGGTGAGTATAAACCTTAGTGTTTTGGATGGTGTTCAAATGGACAACCAAATGATAATTGCTAGTATTATCAGCATGATTAAAAATTGTTGTTCAAATGTTTGCTTTTTCTCTCAATCTATAAATTATGGGGAAATCACCAACATGTTTATTCTCAAAGTATGCTCTAATCCTAAATCCTTCTTGGTAATGAAATGGTTGACGCCTATGTTTGATTGTTTTAAGCTTAATACTGATGGAGCTTCTAAGAACAATCCAGGTATATCTAGCTCAGGTGGAATTATAAGAGATCATAGAAAGAACTTCATTAAAGCATTTTCTTCTTTCGAAGGTGTGATTTCAAATAACAAAGCTGAATGTTTATCTATTTTGAGGGGAATTCAATTGTGTATGTATCTAAGTATCTCTCATATTTTGGTGGAATCCGACTCTAAACTGGTGATAGATATTCTATTGGGAATAATCCCAAAACCTCCTTGGACTCTTCTTCAAATTGTCAATGAAATTCAACGCTTCAATATCTCCACCTCCTACTCTCACTTCTTTAGAGAAGCAAATAAGATTGCTGATAGTCTGGCTAATCATGGGATTCATTCTCAATTTACCATCTTCTTCGATCAAGTCAAGGACTTACCCAAGCATGCTAGAGGTTTATATAATCTGGACAAGTAAGGATTACCATCTATTAGATTAATTAAATGTTTAATTAATTAGCTTTGTATAAGCCACCATGATAAGGCTCTTCTATCATAATTTTTTTTAATAAATTGAGGGGATCTCTCCTCTTCTCTAAAAAAAAGAAGTTAAGATTCTTGGTAAACATAGGTTTTGTAAAAACCTTATTAATCCTTTTTAATCCAGCCAGTCACACACAAGAATCAAGAACTAAAGCAGTAAGAACACTCGAATTTTTTATGTGGTAAAACCCCAAATTAGCAGAAACATCCACGGTACCTCTATGCCACAAAACAAAAAATCCACTAATACGAAGCAAGATTGCAGGTTACAACTTGAACACAAGATCAAATAAAAGGAAAGAGATATACCTAAATGCCAGAGCTAAACCCCCTGAGGTATTCTTTCGTTCAGAATTACACAACAATTAAAAGTCCTCCTTCTTTTAGCGTTCTTTACATCAACTCAGTCAAATTGATCTCTCTCCAAACAACACATTTTCTATGGTTCAGTGTGTGTGTAAGGTGCGTGTGTCTAAAAATATGAAATATGATGCAGTATACACTCACACTTAATATTACAAATGTTTCCTATAAATTACAAAGATGAACTATATGCTATATCTTAAAACTTCAAAAAAATCATAAACATATTTTCAAAGAATTTTTAGATTAGACTTTTGGATCTTGAAGAAAATAGAGATCTAAAAGTTTATTTATATACATCAAGATTTCACAAAATGTAAAATCAAGATTAGAAATCAGATCTAAAACATGCAGGGCTAGAAACTTCTGATTTTTGTGGTTTTAAAACTTAAAACAGTGGATTTAAAGATTTTCAAAGATATATGCAAGGATCCACAAGAGAAAGTTATTTCTACAACAAGATATACAGGAAATATGTGTAGAAATAAACCTAACAACCTAAATCATGAAAATATGTATCACAGAGTTATATCCTTGATTTTTACAAAGAAAAATCAAGTCACTAATAGTATGAAGCTGTTATAAGAGAGACACGCTTTTGGAGGAAGGTGATATGATGAAAAACAACGTTTAAGACCCTCCAAACCTTACTCTGAAAATATTAAGAAAGCCCTAACAGAGATAAGCAACAAAACTTATTTTCTTTCAGAAGATTTTTAAAAACTAAAAAGGGAGATCCTTTTTTGTTTTTAAAAAACGATACTCTTCTGTTTTGTAAAATATTTTCTGTTTCAAAAAATGTTCTCTCAATTTTTCCTCTCAGAAACGTTTTTCTCTCTCTAGGCTCTTGTCTCTCTTTTTTGTTCTCTCTCTACAAATGACCAAATCTAGAAATGTTGAGACGAAGCTCCTTTGTATAGGAGCCAAGGAAGGTTTTGAAGATTCATTAAATATCAAGGGTTGAGATTGAATTGACTGGATTGACCTAAATCTAAGGGATGAAATTGAACTGTCTTGAGTCATAGCAATCATCTAATATCAGATATAGGTAAATGTCGTCTATTAGTTAAAAGAGGTTATACATGGATTAATACATGGTTCAATTTTTAAGCGTTGATTGGATTAGATCTAGGGTCGACATTGCGTATCAAGTGTGTGAGTGTAAACAAACACACATCCAACCAATCAAATAACAAAGAGTAGTGATAGGCTTACCGGGTACTAGCACCAAGCTAGTACCAGGTGCCTTGTTGTCATTTTTTTATTTGCTGTTTTTTTTTTTAAAAAGTATGGTATAGTTTTTAATAAGGTTACTTAACTTCTTTTTTTATTTAGAAAAAAAAAATTTATAATTTTTTTTTTCTTTTATAAATTAGAAAAATTGTATTGTTAAAAAACACTATTTTAATATTTTTTTTTGAAAAAAACTGTTCGAAAAAAATAAAAGTTAGTTTAATATAAAAAAAAACTTTTTCTTTACAATTTTAAATTGTTTTAAATTTCAAAAATTAATTTTAAAAATAAGGGGTGTCGCTGGCGCGGACCTTTAAAAACAAGAGAATATTGGGTAAATGGGTGTTTGAGGGACTAAATAAGTTGAAAATAATTAAAAACATAATTTTTATTAAATTAGTTTTTTAATGCAAAAAATATAAAAATTATTTTAAATGTTGTAAAATAAAAAAAAAAGTTTAAAAATAATGAGTTCCGCTGGCGCGGACCTTTAAAAATAAGGGAATATTGGGTAAATGGGTGTTTGAGGGACTAAATAAATTGAAAATAATAAAAAACATAATTTTTTATTAGATTAGTTTTTTAATGCAAAAATACAAAAAATATTTTAAATGTTGTAAAATAAAAAAAAAAAGGTTAAAAATAACAAGTGCCGCTGGCGCGGACCTTTAAAAATAAGAGAATATTGGGTAAATGGGTGTTTGAGGGACTAAATAGGTTGAAAATAATTAAAAACATAATTTTTTATTAGATTAGTTTTTTAATGCAAAAATACAACAATTATTTTAAATGTTGTAAAATTAAAAAAAAAAAGGGTTAAAAATAACGAGTGCCGCTGGCGCGGGCCTTTAAAAATAAGAGAATATTGGGTAAATGAGTGTTTGAGGGACTAAATAGGTTGAAAATAATTAAAACATAATTTTTTATTAGATTAGTTTTTTAATGCAAAAGTACAATTATTATTTTAAATGTTATAAAATTAAAAAAAAAGTTTAAAAATAACGAGTGCCGCTGACGCGGACCTTTAAAAATAAAAGAATATTGGATAAATGGGTGTTTGAGGGACTAAATGAGTTAAAAAAAATTATTAGATTAGTTTTTTAATGCAAAAATACAAAAATTATTTCAAATGTTGTAAAGTAAAAAAAAAGTTTAAAAATAACGGGTGCCGCTAGCGCAGACCTTTAAAAATAAAAAATTATTGAGTAAATGGGTGTCTGAGGGATAAAATGAGTTTTAAAAAAAAAATTGAAAAAAACAAATAAACTATTCTAATAAAAAATTATTTTTTATAATTGTTTTTAACTCATTTTACATGAAAAATCAAAAAAAAAAAAAAAGAAAGAAAACAAAAGGGCTCCCTGTGCTAGCCCGGGGTTAACACCCGGGTAGCCAAACATTATTCAATAACAAAAGGTGTAGTACATGTGTCACAACTAAGGAAGCTAAACAAACATGTGTAAACATGTTCTAGAAATATCAGTTTTTATCCCAACATTTTGTAGCGGTTTTGAAATTGGCACAAAAGTTTTGTTTGGAAATTCCTTTTAAGTCCAATAACTTTTCAAAAATCATTTTTAAAATACTTAAAGATTATATTTATCTGGTTGGAGTTGTTGATAATGCACTTGAATGATGAACTTTGTTGTACATCTTGAAGGGAGCTCATGGCAACTATAAAAACCCATTTTGTCTTCATATCCAAACTAGTTGAAACTCCCATATGGTGCAAACTCCTAATAAGTCAACCATATAATGTGTTTCAATCTTCCCTTTTAGATATTAGAAACAAAATTCCTTTGAGTACATCTAGGTACTCGTAAGCAAAAAATATCCTATAATCCTATGCAAAGTTCTAATCTACCCAACCCATCCTAGAATAAAAAGTAAGAGAAATAAATTCAACTACAATACACACCATTAAAAGTAAGAGAAATAAATTCAACTACAATACACACCATTATCCTAAAATATTAAACAATGAGATCCAGATTATGTAAGAGAATGCCTGTAAAAACACTTGCGATGGCATATTAGTTGAATTAGAGAACATTATTCCAGACGTGCTTTTACTATCATCTGAGCAGCCAGCCTAGTTAGGGTCTGTGTAAGATACTATAGGGATCGAGATGTCTTTTATGTACCAAATTCCATAATTTAGTGTGACCTTAACATATTTTTTGATTTTTTTACACACAACAAATGACATTTTTAAGGGTGCATTGATAATGCGCACATACACACACAACATATGAAATATTGAGTCTTGAAGCAGTAAGATATAAAAACTCCTTATCATTCTTCTATAAAGTTTTGGATCAATATCTTTCCCATGTTCATCTTTAGATATTTTAGTTGTAGTGCTCATGGGTTTTCATGCAATTTTAGCATTCTCTAGATCAAACTTTTTAACCAAATCAATAGCATATTTAGATTGAGATATAAAAGACCATCACTTAATTGCTTAACTTGTAAACCCATAAAGTATTGTAACTCATACATAATGGATTTCTAAAATTCCCCGTGCATAATTTTGGAAAAATCAATGACTTGTTTAAGGGAAGTAGAGTTGAAAATGATATCATCTACATAAATTTGCGCAATTAACACCGCATTGTTATTTTTTGAACAAATAATATCTAGTCATTTCCATCACACTCAAACTATTTATTGACTAAAAAAGTTGAGAGGTGTTCATACCAGGCCACGGGGTCTTGCTTTAAGCCGTATAATGTCCTTTTCAATCTATAGACATGGTTCAGGTAAGAAAGGGTCAACAAAGCCCGTAGGTTGTTTGGCGTATACTTCCTTTGTCAAAAAACCATTAAAAAAAGAAGACTTGATGTCCATTTGAAAAGGTTTGAATTATAAATGACAAGCAATGGATAAGAGGAGATGAACATACTCGAGCCTTGTTACAAGAGCAAAAGTCTCAATGAAGTCAATTCCCTCTATCTAAGGACATCCTTGTGCCACCAGCCTAACTTTGTTTCTAACTATTACCCCAGATTCATCAATTTTGTTTTTAAAAATCCAAAGGGTGCAAATAACCTTTTTGTCTTCGGGCCATGGGACTAGATACCAAAAATCATGACTCTTGAACTGGAATAATTCCTCTTGCATGGCATTTATCCAGAATGAGTTATTGAGGGCATCATTCACATTCTTTGGTTCTAAAGAGAAACAAAACATGAAAATTTACCAAATTTTGAAGTTGGGGTAAAGTTCGTACAGGCTTCGAAGGGTTACCTACAACCTTATATAGGGGATGATCTTTAGAAACCCAGGATAGTACTATAGGGACCTCAGATGACAGTGGGCCAGTTATCTGAGAGGAGTCGATTTCAAAAATAGTTTTAAATTCATCCACAATAATTGATCTACTGTTACTACTCTCAGCACTTGTGTCATTTACAATTACATTTATAGACTCCATCATAACTATGGTACATAAGTTATAAACACGATAGACTCTACTAGATTGGGAAAATCCTAAAAAATGACTTTATCACCTCGGGTAGCTATGACACCCCACCTAATTAAATAAAGGGTGATCAGTCCTATACCAATTTAAAACATAATGTTCGGTTGTTTCATTCTTAGCATCACTGTCGAAAAACTTTTTAACATATAAATCACCTAATATAAAATTAAGCTAGGTGTCAAAACGTTTCCAATTTTTAATAAAACCATTTAACCACAACATTCCAAAAGTAATTTATAAACCATTCACCATACATAAGAATAATAAGTATTGAACAAGAATTTAATACGAAATTAAATAAGACTGGGCAAAGCCTCCCAGTTTCAAAACTCCAAACCATAAAAGAAACCAAATACAATATCTCTGATAAAAGGCTAGAAGTGGGCGACACATGCCCTAAATAGGAAGTCTAAGAGAAACTGAATGAACGAATGTATTGCGTCTACTGCAAGGACATACAGCTTCCACAATAGCTACGACACGTCTAACCATCCAACCTCTAATTCTGGTACCCCCGCAGCTGAGCACCTGGAATAATATATATATAGCAAAAGAGAGAAAAGATGAAATAAATGGGTCAGGGCTCGAGGTTTAAAAATGATTTAGCAAGTATTTAAAACTGGTTCTTAAAATAAGTCTTATACGCATGTTAGTTATCTAACTCTCACATGAGCTTCTCACCTCTCATCTATTGTGCATGCCTAACGTACATCTAATTTTCCCCCTAGTTATACCACCCAGTTTAACTAGTCTGAAGTCATTCTAATAGTATCTATACTCACTAGTAGTATACCCGTATCGCCCATACAATACGCTTTCAAATTAGCCTATGGCGAACAACTAATTAATATGTTTTCTCATTTTCATAATAAATCAATTATACTCTTAGGATTTATTTTATATATCAACATTTTCATGTCCACTAACTATACACAGTAGAATGATTCACAATTTACGTATATATACATATAGTCACATCTTCCCTATATATATATATATATATATATATATATATATATATATCATATTCTAATAATGCGCCCCCGGGCTAAGACCCATTAGCGCAACTAACCATAATAATACTGCACCCCCAGATTATCATCCATTAGTGCACCTATAACAATAATATTATACCCCGGGTTATCACCCATTAGTACACTTATAATAATATTCTTGTACCGCTGGGTTATCACCCATTAGTACACTTAACAATGGAATCCCTTCACCCCCGAGTTATCACTCATTAGTGCACCTAACAATAAGATTCTTGCACCCCCCGGGTTATCACCCATTAGTGCTCTTAACAATAATATCACATAATAGGCATACACACATCCTATTATAAGTTATAGGTATTTCTCCAACCTACATATATACTCCTCATACGTATTTTAATCTCAACACTATGTATAGTATAAACATTTAGATTACTATCTCTCTCGTAATCTTCAAGATACATTCTCTCTATACCGAAATAATTAAAGTATTAAGCCTCACATACTTTTCTCAAAATACTTTCTTATTTAAATTTATTATCGGACACTTTCTCTCACTCTAAGAAACCGGTAACCCAAATTTGGACTCAAAGAAAATTCTCAAAAATTTCATCTCTCGCTCGAACCAGATGGAATGTCGTTTGAACGACTGCCACGTGTCGTTCGAGCTACTTCGCGTGAGATGCCATCTCGCTCGAACGACTTCGTGCGACTTCGCGCGAGATTGCACTGTTCGTCTTCCTGCCCAGGTTTTCAACGGTTTCACCATTTTAGAACCTAAAAACCTCTAATATTCAACCCCCAACACCTCATCATTAATATTCATCAACACATAACAGATTATAAGTCATTCCTAACATCCTAGGATCCTTAATTCGTCATTAATCATCATAATTATATAAAATCGCCAAATTAATTCACATGAACCCTAGTTTCCAGAATTTCAATTAAAGAACCTAATCAACTCAAGTTAGTTCATCAATACATGATTCAATTTCATAGTTTAACCTCTACATACATTCAGGAATATCCATAACTAATTAACCCAATCTCGATTCATCATTTAAACTCTAATTTTCACCCAATTAACATATAAATCAATGGTTAATTTCACCTACTTTAACATGAGTATGATTATTGCTAAAGAAAACAAGTAATAAAAACTTGCCTTAAATCGAAGGTCTGAATTATTTGGTGATGTTGGTGTAGACGCGTTCGTCTCTTCTCGATCTACGCGTTGGTGGTCACAGTTGTGCAAGATGGTGCTAATTAAGCATTCCCTCTTGGAAATTGGTTCTCCCTCACACCCTCTATGGCCGTTCTTGATTTTTGTGTAACTTAACCCTAATGGAACTCCCATAGATGATATAATTATTCTCTAATTTTCGTCCATGTAATTTTCCCAAAAGTCCAAATTACTAAACTACCCTTACGGGGTGCCGGTTTGGCCTAAAATCTCCCGGAGTCCAAATAAAATACTCGGATAGAGTTTTCTGACTATCTCGACCCTCCCAGACTCAACGATGCACTTGAAACTGTCATTAGAGTCACATTAAAATAATTTATCTGTATATGCCATTCAATTAGTCCCGACATGACTCACACGCATGTCAGACTTAAATTACTAAACTGTCGTATTATTCACTCTCGATAATTTATCAAAGTGTATAGTTCCATATTACATATCACACGGTAATATTAAATCAATAAGTATTAACCCTTGGCATGCTAGTTAATATTTAATTTTAAATTTGAATTAATTAACAATTAAATTCTCACATTTTAATTCAATTAATCCCACTGTAATAATTACTCCCTTAATTATTTAGATCATAAAAAATATGGGGTATTACATACTTCCCCCCTAATAATGGAATTTCGTCCCGAAATTCGGAAAATAAGGCATACCTAGTATGATTAAATTTGAACATTTCTCACGCATATCCGCCTCACGCTCCCAGGTAGACTCCTCCACATTGTGATGCTGCCACTGCACCCGAACAAGTGGAACTACCTTTAACCTCAGCCTCCTCTCACTATAATCTAGGATAGCCACCGATCTCTCCTCATATGAACTATCTGGCTGTAACTCAATCTCCTCAATCGCAATGTGAGTGTGTGCCAACTCATCCCGAAGATACCACTTCAGTGATGAAATGTGGAACACATCATGGATACGATGCAAGTGTTCCGGTAACCAAAGCCTATATGCCACTTGTCCGATCCTCTTGATAATAGGAAATGGTCGTACATACCTCGGAGCCAATTTCCCTTTTTTCCCAAATCTCATTAATCCTTTCATCGGAGATACTCTCAAGAAAACCTAGTCCCCTATGGCGAACTCTTTGAAGGATCGCTTAGCATCAGTGTAGCTCTTTTGTCTGTCCTGTGCTACCCGTATGCGACCTCGAATCATCTCGATTCTGCTCGATGTGTCCTGAATCACTTCTAGCTCGAGTAGTTTGTTATCCCCCACCTCTAGCCAATAATCTGGAGAACTACAAGGTCTACCGTATAATTCCTCGAATTGGGCCATGCCAATCGTAAACTGATAGGAGTTGTTATAAGCAAACTCCACCAGTGGAAGGTACTGCTCCCATCCTCCACCAAAATCAAGGACACACATGCGCAACATATCTCCGAGCATCTAATTAGTGCGCTCAGTATGCTCATCGGTCTGTGGGTGATACGCCGTACTTAACCGCAACTCGGTACCCATAGCCTCCTGGAAGCTCTCCCAAAAATGAGATACAAACTTCTCGTCTCTATCCGACACGATATTAAGAGGCACACCATTCAGCCTCACTATCTCTGTAATAAATAGCTGAGCATGCTATCCCGCTGTGTAGTCTGTCCTGACGGGCAAAAAGTGGGCTACTTTCGTCAACCAATCCATAATAACCCATATAGAATCGTGCCCCCTCTGCGAAGTGGGCAGCCCGGTTTTAAAATCCATGGAAATGCCTTCCCATTTCCACGTAGGAATCTCCAACGGCTGAAGCAAACCTGGTGGTCTTTGGTGGTCCACTTTCACTAACTAGAAAGTGGTACACTTAGATACGAACTCTGCGATATCCTTTTTCATTTCGCTCCATCAATACTTTCGCCTCATATCCTGGTACATTTTGTCCCCACTGGGATGTACCGCAAATCGGGACCCATGCGTCTCCATCATTACTTCATGTCGAAGGTCCTCCTTCTCTGGGAAAATGAGTCTCCCATTGAAGTGCAAACATCCCTCGAAGCTCACCGAATACGACTCGGCTCCACCGACTAAAAGCTGTCTAATCCTTTCCTGGCAAAAAGGATCTGTCGCCTGTGCCTGAACCAACCTCGTCACTATTTGTGGTGTGACTATC
Source organism: Sambucus nigra (assembly GCA_949130495.1). Classification (NCBI taxonomy): domain Eukaryota; kingdom Viridiplantae; phylum Streptophyta; class Magnoliopsida; order Dipsacales; family Adoxaceae; genus Sambucus; species Sambucus nigra. The sequence goes on from OX422220.1 coordinate 510,079,515, forward strand.
ATAACTGGAATGAAGGACCTTGCAACTGCATCCTGGTGCCCCAATTCCTTCCATTTCTCTTTCCACACCTCGACTGTCTCATTTACCGATCTACGGCTCAACGTATCATCAACTACATTAGCCTTCCCCGGGTGATAGTGTATCTCGAACTGGTAATCTTTTACAAACTCAAGCCACTTGCGTTGATGCATATTCAACTCTTTCTGCGTGAATAAGTACTGCAGTGACTTGTGGTCTGTAAATAAGCGAAACTGTTCCCCTAATAAATAATGCCGCCAAATTCGCAGTGCAAACATGAATACTGCCAGCTCTAAGTCTTGTGTGGGGTAATTCTTCTTGTGAGGCTTAAGCTTTCGGGAAGAAAAAGCTATAGCCTTCCTCTCTTGCTGAAGTACTCCCCCAAGCCCCTGTAAGGAAGCGTCCGTATAAACCAGGTACTCAACCCCTGCCCTGGGTAGTGCTAGTACCGGTGCTGAAATCAACTTATCCTTCAGCTCATCGAACGCTAACTGACATGTATCATACCAAACAAATGGCACACCCTTACGAGTCAGATTCATCATCGGACTCGTAATCTTTGAGAATCCCCGAATAAATCGTCTGTAGTACCCTGTTAATCCCAAAAAACTCCACACCTCCATCGGTGTAGTGGGTTGTCCCCACTCTCTCACCGCTGATACCTTACTAGGATCCACATATATCCCTCTCTCTGATACTATGTGTCCCAAAAATTGTACCTCCCGCTGCCAAAATTCACACTTCTCATACTTGGCGTACAACTCATGCTCTAGTAAGGTCTGTAGAACCATACGTAAGTGCTCGGTATGCTCCTTCTCGGTGCAGGAATAAATCAGGATGTCATCTATGAAGACAATGACAAATTGATCTAGGAACTCTCTGAATACTCTCTTCATTAAATCCATAAATACTACTGGGTCGTTAGTTAACCCAAATGGCATAACCCTGAATTCATATGACCCATACCTCGTCAGAAAAGCAGTCTTAGCCATATCCTGCTCCCTGATACGTAGCTGATGATACTCAGATCTCAAGTCTATCTTCAAAAAGTGGGTTGCTCCTCTCAGCTGGTCGAACAAGTCATCGATGTGAGTCAACATATACTTATTTCGTATCATGACTTTGTTAAGATCTCGATAATCAATACAAAGTCGTAGGGACCCATCCCTCTTCTTCACAAATAGAACTGGGGCACCCCAAGGTGAGGTACTCCTACGGATGAAACCCTGTCCCAATAACTATTCTATCTGCTCCCATAACTCCCTCATCTCTGCCGAAGCCATACGGTAAGGCGTACGTGCTATCGAATGAGTTTCCGGTGTTAAATCTATCACAAACTCGATCTCCCTACTCGGAGGCAATCTCGGTGTATCCTGAAATACATCAGCAAACTCGCAGACGATCAGAATTGAATCGAGTGGAATCACTACTGCAGAGGTCTCATCCTCTATATAAAATAAGTGGGTGGACGACCATCCCTCATAATGAGACATCGCCACTAAGAACATCTCCTGGCTCGGAATGGTGAACATAATACTCCTACTGAAGCAATCAATCATGGCCCTATACTCGACTAGCCAATAATGGCGTCGTACTCTGACATATCTAACACTAGCATATCAGCCAGTAAAATCAAATTGCCAATCTCTATGCCTACTCCCCGGCATATGAAGAAAATCAGCGACCCACTACCTAATGGTGAGTCTACACATGTCACTGTACTCTCTGTCATGCCTAACAACCTCGTGGTCCGTGCAAAGCTAGTGGCTATAAAGGAGTGTGATGCCTCCGTGTAAAATAAGGTACGACCCAAAGTACCATGGATAGAAAACTTACCCTCCACTTCAGGTGGTGCCTACGGAACTGCGTCTTGGTGGACGTTATAGACACATCCATACTGCAACTGCCCCTGCTGCATCGAAACTACGGGTAAAGCTAGAACTGTAGTTGGTGCTGGTAGGGCGGCGGGAAAATAGGTCTCTCGGGCTCCTGATGAGCACCCTGCTACCGAGGAACTCTGTCCTTATCGGGGCACTCCTATTTCTTATGGCCAGTCTTGCCATAAGTATAACATTTCTCGATAAGGTTTCCTCCTCTCTGTCCCTGATGGCCTCGGCCCTGCTGACCGTTACCACCCCTACCTTGGCCCTACTAGCCCTGTTGTCCTCCCTGCTGTTGGCGCTGCTACTAGTCCTGTTGTTGGCCTTGGTGGCCCTGCTTCTAACCCCATGACCATGTCTGAAGCCTCTAGAACAAAACCTCTTAGTAGACTCCCCCTGTTGGGAACCCTGCCTCTGACTCTGCTCAATTGGTGCCCCATTGGCACTACCTACCCCTGTCTTGCCCAATTGGTTGGTCTCTCCCCCTCGCTTTCTTCCCTTAGTATGGAAGTGGTTATCCTGACAATGCAACAAGGTTGTATTCAGAACGTCTGTATATGAGTGTAGGGAAAGGTTACCCAAAAGATTCTGGCGTATCCTCCATGTCAAGCCATCCATGAACATTTGAATTCACTTCTCCTCAGTAGGCACCTCATCTGGTACCATGTTCGTCAATTGCGTGGACTCCTCCTCGTATTCCACAACTGTTATCCCTTCGTCGATGAGGTCTACAAATTTTTGCCTCATCTTAGTCTTGACGGCGAAAGGAAAGTACTTGCGATCGAACCGCACCCAGAAATCACTGATCGACATTAACTCTTGCTCCTCGATAGTAGTAGTGGACTCCCACCACTGCAAGGCTTCCCCTCTCAGCTTAAAGGTAGCCAACACTTGCCTCTGAACCTCAGTGCACTCATACATTCGACGGTGTCGCTGTATGTCTTTCTTCCACTGACTAGCAATAACCAAATTTGAACTGCCCGTGAACTCTGGGGGACATGCCCTCTGAAAGAACTATCTCACTCTTTCCCATGCAGTGGGAAACGGATGCACTGGAACTGGTGTTGCTACCTGAACCTGGGGTGGGGCCTGCTGCACCACCACTAGGGCTGCATTCACCGCTTGTACTACTATCGCGGCAACCTCTGCTGCATTTATTGTCCCCTGAGCCTGCGCTGTCGGCTGCTCTGGCAGGCCTGTCTGTCTCTTGGTGCACGTCGAGGAGGCATCTGAGACGAGAAAGAATTTTATTAGTCCACAGTTATTACTAAATCTCAAATAGCTGAAGACGTAATCGCAAAAATTAAGATCACAACAGTCCTAAAGAGAGGGCTCTATACCAAAGGACGCAAAACTGAAAACATAGTAAGCCGTACAGATCCTAAAGGACTCTAGAACCTGATGCTCTGATTCCACCCATGACACCCCGCCCAATTAAATAAAGGGTGATCAGTCTTGTACCAATTTAAAACATAATGTTTGGTTGGTTCATTCTTAGCATCACTGTCGAAAAACTTTTTAACATATTAATAACCTAATATAAAATTAAGCTAGGTGTCAAAAGGTTTCCAATTTTTAATAAAACCATTTAACCACAACATTCGAAAAGTAATTTATAAACCATTCACCATACATAAGAATAATAAGTACTGAACAAGAATTTAATACGAAATTAAATAAGACTGGGTAAAACCTCCCAGTTCCAAAACTCCAAACCATAAAAGAAACCAAATACAATATCTCTGATAAAAGACTAGAAGCGGATGACACATGCCCTAAATAGGAAGTCTAAGAGAAACTGAATGAAAGAATAGATTATGTCTACTGCAAGGACCTACAACTTCCACAATAGCTGCAGCATGTCTAGCAATCCAACCTCTAATTTTGGTACCCCTACGGCTGAGCACCTGGAATAATATATATATAGCAAAAGAGAGAAAAGATGCAATAAACGGGTCAGGACCCGAGGTTTAAAAATTATTTAGCAAGTATTTAAAACTGGTTCTTAAAACAGGTCTTATATGCATGTTAGTTATCGAACTCTCACATGAGCTTCTCATCTCTCATCTATTGTGCATGCGTAACGTACATCTAATTTTCCCCTAGTTATACCACCCAGTCTAACTAGTATGAAGTCATTCTAATAGTATCTATACTCACCAGTAGTATACCCATATCGCCCATACAATACGCTTTCAAATTAGCCTATGTTGAACAGCTAATTAATATGTTTTCTCGTTTTCATAATAAATCAATTATACTCTTAGGATTTATTTTATATATCAACATTTTCATCTCCACTAACTATACACAGTAGAATGATTCACAAGTTTACGTATATATACATATAGTCACATCTTCCCTATATATATATATATATATATATATATATATATAAATTCTAATACTGCGCCCCCGGGCTAAGATCCATTAGCGCAACTAACCATAATAATACTGCACCCCAGATTATCATCCATTAGTGCACCTATAACAATAATCTTGTACCCCCGAGTTATCACCCATTAGTACACTTATAATAATATTTTTGTACCCCCGGGTTATCACCCATTAGTACACTTAACAATGGAATCCTTGCACCCCCGAGTTATCACTCATTAGTGCATCTAACAATAAGATTCTTGCACCCCCGGGTTATCACCCATTAGTTCTCTTAACAATAATATCACATAATAGGCATACACACATCCTATTATATAATTTATAGGTATTTCTTCAACCTACATATATACTCCTCATACGCATTTTAATCTCAACACTACGTATAGTATAAATATTTAGATTACTATCTCTCTCGTAATCTCCAAGGTACATTCTCTCTATGCCGAAATAATTAAAGTATTAAGCCTCGCATACTTTTCTCGAAATACTTTCTTGTTTAAGTTTATTATCGAACACTTTCTCTCACTCCAAGAAACCGGTAAACCCAAATTTGGACTCAAAGAAAATTCCTAAAATTTCCCTGTGTATCTCGAACCAGATGGCATGTCGTTTGAACGACTGCCATGTGTCGTTCGAGCGACTTTGCGCGAGATGCCATCTCGCTCGAATGACTTTGCGCGAGATTGAACTGTTCGTCTTCTTGCCCAGATGTTCAGCGTTTTTCACCATTTTAGAACCTAAAAACCTCTAAGATTCAATCCCCAACACCTCATCATCAATACCCATAAAAACATAACATATTATAAGTCATTCCTAACATCCTAGGATCCTTAATTCGTCGTTAATCATCATAATTATATAAAACCCCCAAATTAATTCACATGAACCCTAGTTTCCAGAATTTCAATTAAAGAACCTAATCAAATGAAATTCGTTCATCAATACATGATTCAATTTCATAGTTTAACCTCTACATACATTCAGGAATATCCATAACTAATTAACCCAATCTCGATTCATCATTTAAACTCCAATTTTCACCCAATTAACATATAAATCAATGGTTAATTTCACCTACTCTAACATGAGTATGATTATTGCTAAAGAAAGCAAGTAATAAAAACTTGCCTTAAATCGAAGGTCTGAATTCTTCGGTGGTGTTGGTATAAACGCGTTCCTCTCTTCTCGATCTACGCGTTGGTGGTCACGGTTGTGCAAGTGGTGCTAATTGAGCCTTCCCTATTGGAAATTGGTTCTCCCTCACACCCTCTATGACCGTTCTTGATTTTGTGTAACTTAACCCTAATGGAAATCCCGTAGATGATATAATTATTCTCTAATTTTCGTCCATGTAATTTTCCCAAAAGTCCAAATTACAAAACTAGCCCTACGAGGGATGCCGGTTTGGCCTAAAATCTCCCGGAGTCCAAATAAAATACTCGGATAGAGTTTTCTGACTATCTCGACCCTCCCAGACTCAACGGCACACGCGAAAATACCATACAAGTTACTTAAAAATAATTTATCTTTATATACCATTCAATTAGTCCCGACACGACTCACACGCGTGTCAGACTTAAATTATCAAACTGTCGTATTATTCACTCTCGACAATTTATCAAAGTGTATAGTTCCATATTACATATCACACGATAATATTAAATCAATAAGTGTTAACCCTTGGCACACTAGTTAATATTTATTTTTAAATCCGGATTAATTAACAATTAAATTCTCGCATTTTAATTCAATTAATCCCATTGTAATAATTACTCCCTTAATTATTTAGATCATAAAAAATATGGGGTATTACAGTATCAAACTTAGAAAGATTTTATCTATCTTTGCCGACATACAAAATACTCCCAAAGGTTCTAAAGTATTTCAAGTTGAGTTTTTATTTTGTGCTATAGTTCGTAGCAGGTTTCTCTAGTATTCTTCCTAAGGTAGACACGATTAATGATATGACACATTATATGGACTGCATCAAACCAAAAGTATTTTGATAATACTTTGGCATGGAACAGGACCCGAGCCATCTCTTGGATTGTTATATTTTTCCTTTCAGTAATACCATTTTGTTGTGGTGTCTTAGGTTCACTAAATTCATGTTGATAACCGTTACCAAGAAATATTCTGTTACACCACTCTCTTTGAATTATCCACCTCTATCACTCCTAATACGAGATACTTGGGTATCTTTCTCATTTTCAATTTTTAAAAAGATCTTAAGAAATTCTCGGAATGTATCCGATTTATTTTTCATAAAAGCACAAGTAAATCATGTAATGTCATCCACCGTAACAAGGATGTAATTATTACCACAAAGGTTCACGGTTCTGGAGGAGCCCATAAGGTTCATATGGATTAGTTCAAGAGGTTTAGAAGTCATAATGTCTTTAACTTTCTTGTGAGATGACCTACTTATTTTCCCCACTTAGCATGGACTACAAACAATATTTGAAGGTTTTTTTTATCATAAGTAAACCTCTAACTATTTCTTGGGAGCTCAATCTGCATAGGTTATCAAAGTTTGTTTGACCTAATATGTAATACCATAGATCAGAGTTATCTAACCTAGCTATCTTACATGATTCACTTGGAATCACCGTGTAACAGTTATTTGGAGTTTTGTTTCCTGAAAGAATACAGAAACCGACATTTTTTTAAATCTTACATTCAGTTTTAGAAAAGGTAATCATGTGATCAAAATAAAAAAATTGAGATATACTAAGAAGATTGAGTTTAAGGCCTTATACTAACAAGACATCATTAAGAATATAAAGCCTTCTTCACAAAGCATTCCTTTACCAATGATCTGGGATGAGACTCCATTACCAAAAAAGTCATTTCCTCCTAAGAAGTTTATCTTATTTGTCAATTTAGTCTCGTCCCCGGTCATGTGTTTTGGATGCCCGAAATCCAAATACCAACCAGTTGAGGATTTAAATGTAGTTATAACCACATTGCACCTAAGTTGGGGTATTAGGTCATCTTTTCCAACCCAGATGGCCCTAGTTTTAAAAAATTTCACGACCTTTGATTTAGAAAAGGTTTGAGGGGTCTTTCTGAATGATTTCTTTTTAGTGCGAGACCCTACCTTTTTCTTTATATATTTAGAGTTTTTAGTGGTCTGCCTAGAGAGAACATAAGTGTTTCGACTCTTTATATAATAGTTAAAGTGTTGGTAAACTGGTGTATACAAACATTTTTTAAACACTCAGTAATGAAGTGACCATAGACATCACGGTAATTATAGTATTGATGTGAGGTAGGCTTAACTTTGTCTTCAAGTCTTTAAAAATAGGCTTAGACATGTTTGAAATGGGAGGTCTAACTACAACAGTCTTGATCTTTTACCCAAATGCTCTTATGGGGAAACAAACATACTTAGCTTGACTCGCATAATTCTTCTTTGGATTACACACACTCTTTGATGCTTGTAAGACATTAATATTCAAAATACATTTTGAGATTTTTCAATATCTTGGCCTGGTTTAGATTGTAACTTTCGAAAGGCTACAAAAATAGTTTTTGAATCTTGAAAATTTATCATTACACCTTTAAGATTTTTATCAAATCCAAGTCCAGTTTTATCATCAGAATTCAACTTGCTAGAATTGATTATCTTATCATATGCTTTTGCATTAATCTCAAAATGAAAACACTTTTTAAAAACAATTGAGACCTTTTGTTTAGATTCTTCTAGTTCTATCAAGGTGGCTTTATAACTTTCTTATAAAAAAAAGTTTTTCTTAGAAAGTTCATCTATTTTAGAAACATATTCTTTTGTTTCTTCCTCATGAGCAACCCATTCATTAATTTATTCCTCAACATTTTTCGTAACAGTTTTACTTAGGCTTTCCTCACGTTTAGTTAATACTTTAACCATTTTTTCAAGTTTGGAACTTTTCTTATGATTCTTGGAAAACAATTTTTGTATATTAGGTAATTCATCATCAGGCTCACTAAGTGATGTGTGTGATTTTTCCCCTATTGCTTCAATTTGAGTTGTGAAACTCATACAACCATTAAATTCATCACAATATTTTTCACTTTGACTCACACTTACGCTAAAAGTATTAGAATTATTTAACACTCAAATTAGACACTTCATTCACACAATCAGGGGGCATAACATTGGCAGTAGTATCATCAGGAAAACATTCTTTATCATTAGTATACACAATTTTAGTAAATAAAGACATGAATGATTCATTTGTGTTGGATGACTCAGGCTCATAATCTTTTGAGTCATTAGATTCATCCCAAGCCTTTCATATATGGGATTTAGGAATGTTCTTGACCTCAAATTTACATCTATTGTCATAATGTCCCGTATTACCACATTTATGACATTGTATATTGCTTAAGTCTTTCTTGGGTCTGTGTGTATCGTTAGAAGTCTGTCTGTTATTTGTCCTGTCATGGGGTCTAGGAGGTTGGAAACTTTGATAACAATATTTCCCTTGTTTGGAAGCCATAGCATTTATAAACTTTATGATTTTCTTAAAATGTTTGCTCATTAGGGAAATTTGGTTGTCAATGCTTTTCAGGTCATGGTCCTCATCTAAACTTAGGTCATAATTCGATAGAGTTTCCTTAGGGACACTAAATTTAGATGAATATACTACATTAGATCGAGATGATCTTTTACTATTAAAGGTCATTTGTTTCTTATATTCCAACTCCATTTCAACAATTCTAAATTTACTCCTTAATAATTCAGGAATCAAAGCTCTTATTATCAAACTTAGCAGGTAGGGATCTTAGTATCTTAAGCACTATTTCTTTTCTATCATAAATTATCCCATTATAGAATGCAATTTCATGATAATATCATTAAGTTTTATGTTGAAGTCGTCAAAGGACTTAGACTCATCCATCACAGGGGTATTGCATTGTTGTACTAACATTTGGATCTTTCCAGCCTTAACATGCTCATCACCTTCATGGGTAGTGACAAGGGTGTCCCAGGCTTCTTTAAAGTGTTACATATAGATATCCTCTTAAATTCATGTTCCTTTACAAACATAAAAATGTAGTTTTTACCCTTATTATTACTCAGGGACTATTGTTGTTCTTCCTTAGTGAACTCACTGAGATTTTTCTTGATACTTATAGTTATAGACTCTGTTAAAAGCTTGGTAGGGTGAGTGTAACCTTTTTCAATAATTTCCCAAACTTCATCACCCAGGGTTCCTTGAATGGATCACACACTCACAGTGGATGTAGGCCAAATTGGCTGAACCACTATACATCATTGTCTTATTCCTCTTATACTCATCTCCTTCTATACACACTTATACATATACATCTCTATGGCTGCCATAGTTACTACTGTTTGAGCTCATCATCACTTATCTGGTGGTGCTAAATCCAAGCATGATCAGTTTGGCGTCGTCTGTGGGAACGAGAAGACGTCTCTTCCTTCAATACAGCTTGACCTCACTGGGCACTCTGGAGGTGAGACAGTACTCCCCCTGTGTAGAGATGTTTCACCTTTAAAAGAGACCCATTAAGGTTCTCAAGTTTACAAACCTTCTTCAGTGCAGCTCTCCATAGCTCAAACACATGGAACCAGAGATGCCACCACCACCACTTCCCCCACCGAATGATGGAGGAGGACCCAGTTCTAGTCAGCCACCACCTCAGTCTGAGATGGCTGATGTGGCGGCAGCCTTGAAGTCTCTGGTAGCGAGCCAGCGGATCATGCAGGAGCAGTTCATAGCTCTGAGCCAGAACATACTAAGACCACCAGGGGTCTCACCTGAGATGATTACTCCGGCAGCAGCTCCAGGACAACATGAGGCTAGGGGACCACCCCAGGCACCACCCAAAGACCTGCCACCCCCTCAGCGGCGTAGGGATGTTGCTGACCCCCGGCGTCTACGCCTGGGGAGGCAAGGAAACCATTGCCCTGAAGACATGTATGATGATATGGAGGGGGAGGAAGCCTCCATAGAATGCTGGGAGCCGTATGAGGTCTCCAAAAATACCGTATGACCTCTCCAGGAGAGCAGAGGGAAGTGTGGAAGGCAAAATCCTGACGATCGCCCGAGAGGCTCTGCTTTCGATCGCCTGAGCAGGGGATCGGCCTTTGAGAGGCTGTGCCCAGTGAATGACCTGAGGGAAAAATTGTCTAGATCAAGGAGTGCTGCGAGGTCCAGAAGGGAGGCGGCTGATGGCCGACCCCATGGGGGCCGACCCCAAGGACAGGACGACGGTCAGGGGGAGGTAAACAGCCGACACAAGCCAGCTGCGACAGAACCCTCAGTCCATCTCAAAGAAGCGACAGGGGATAACATTGGCCAATCCGACCCTACGAGGCCTTTGAATGACTCGATCCAGCGATTAGAGGATAAGATCGGTGATATACTGAAAAGCCGCGACCCTCTTCAGAGAGGATATTCCATAGGCTCACCATTTGTGGCGAAGATAGTCAACTTCCCTACGCCATCAAAGTTCAAGCCACCTGTGGTCACCCCAAGATATGACGGGAGCACCAACCCTGTACACCATGTTGAGATGTATCAATCACCAGTAGACATATACTCTATCTCAAATGAGATGAGGTGTCGTGCCTTCTCTGGTACCCTGGCTAGGGCTGCACATGTCTGGTACACGTCTCTTCCAAAAAATTCCATTGGAAACTTTAAGTAGTTGGCAGACCGGTTCATCCATAACTTTTTCTTTGGGATGAGGCCACAGAAGAAGACCACCCACCTGCTCTATGTTAAGCAGGGGAAGAATGAGAGTCTGAGGGACTACATAGCCAGATTCAATAAAGAGAAGTTGGAGGTGGAAGACTATGAGGAGAGCATAGCTATGACAGCCCTGATTGGAGGAATCCAAAAGAGGAAGTTGTTATGAAAGCTTGCTGAAGACCCTCCTAGGACGATGGCTGAATTACTGTCAACAGTAGGAAAGGTGATGAATGCCGAAGAGGCGATGGCCGCAAAATACGAAGACGAAAAAGGAGGCGCTAGTGGGGGTAAATACCCTAAGAAGAACAAAGAGGGGAAGAAGAGGTCTACGGACGACAAGTTCGCTGGTTACACCCCACTAACGGTCAGCTGTGAACATATTCTCAATGAAATAAAGAGTGATCGATCCCTGAAGTGGCCTGAGAAGTTGAGGGCAACCCCCAACAAGAGGAACAAGAACCTGTGGTGCTAATTTCACCAAGACCACGGCCACATAATAGACAAATGCTTTGCTCTGAAAGATGAGATTGAGAAGATGCTGAAAGAAGGGAAGCTCAGAAAGTACGTCGACAAAGGTGCCTTCAAGAGGGGCCAAGGGGACGACCCCAGAAAGAAGCGAGGCGATGCATGTAGAGAAGGTCCTCAAAAAAGAGGGGACGACCCTTCTAATGATGAGGACGACCCTGACCTCCCACCGAGAGATGACCAAGGCCCTATCAAGAGGCTTAATATAATCTCGCTCGGAGTGGGAATGATCTCCGGGGGTCTAGCAGGAGGAGGGTCTGAGGTCGCTGACAGGAAGGCCCATGTGGCTGAGGCCAAGGCAGTGACGAAGACGGTACACTCAACCTCTCTGGAGGTCAAGTCAGAAAAGGGAAGAAGGTCGATATGGACACTCTGATAGTGGGGTTCTCGAGAATGGACTTTAAAGGCCTCCTAGCCCCACACGATGACCCACTCGTAATCACAACTAGGGTGCACGGGTGTGAGGTGTCGAGGATATTGGTCGATGGGGGAAGTTCTGCAGATGTAATGTTTTGGCCGTGCTTCAAAGCCTTAGGTCTCAGCCGTGCTAGACTCGTCCCATACCATCATCCATTGATTGGGTTCAGTGGGTAAAAGGTTCATCCCCTTGGAGTGTATGAGGCCGATGTCAGGATGGGGGACGAGTGGCTGAGATGGCTTATCAAGAAGGTCAGTTTCTTTGTGATGGATGAACATGTGTTTTCGGCCTACAACATCATACTGGGGCGTGTGGCCCTCAAAGGGTTTGAAGCTGTGCCGTCTACGGTCCATCAGATGATTAAATTTCCTACCCCTTACGGGGTGGGGGAAGTTCAGGGAGACCAGACGACAGCGCGAGAATGTTACTACAACTCCGCTGAAGAAAGAGAGGCACACAAGAGGGCTACAACCACTTACAATATTGATACCCTAGACCCCAGGGATGAGACGAAGATAAAGAAAGGAGAGGCCGCGGAAGAGGTAGAATCCATCATCCTCGATGAGGATGACCCGGAAAAAACCGTTCAAGTCGGCAAGTCTCTGAAGCCCAATATCAAGGAAGACCTCATTAAACTGTTAAGGAGAAAACAAAACGTCTTTGCGTGGAGTCATGTAGATATGCCGGGGATCGACCCTGAAATTATGTGCCACAAGCTCAATGTGGTAGAGGGAGCAAAGCCGATAAAGCAGAAGAGGAGAATTTATTCTCGAGAAAAGTATGAGGTCATTAGGGATGAGGTCAAGAAGCTGGAAGATGCTGAGTTTATCAGAGAGGTCATCTACCCTGAATGGCTGCCCAATGCAGTCATTATCCCAAAGGCCAACGGGAAGTGGAGAATGTGTGTGGACTTCACCGACGTCAATAAGCACTATCCCAAAGATAACTTCCCTCTCCCCCGCATTGACTAGATGGTAGACGCTATCGCAGGCCATGAACTCATGAGCTTTATGGATGCCTATTCAGGGTATAGCCAGATCTTCATGAACCCTGAGGACTCGGAGAAGACAGCCTTCATTACTGACAAGGGGACATACTGTTATAGGGTCATGCCCTTTGGCCTAAAAAATGCGAGGGCAATGTATCAGTGCCTCGTAAATAAAATGTTCGAAGACTAAATTGGGAAATCTATGGAGGTCTATGTAGATGACATGATGACTAAGAGTTTGAAGGCAGAGGATCATGTGGTAGACCTGGAGAGGACCTTTAATACGATGGAAAACTACCAGATGAAGCTTAACCCGGCCAAGTGTGTCTTCGGGGTCGGAGCAGGGAAGTTCTTGGGGTTCATTGTCAACAAAAGAGGCATTGATGCCAATCCTGAAAAGATAAAGGCCCTTATTGAGATGAAGACCCCCAAGTCCATTAAAGACATTCGGAGACTCACAGGGAGAGTTGCTGCCTTGAACAGGTTCGTGTATAGGGTCACAGACAGGTGTCTACCATTCTTCAAAATTCTTAGAAAAGCCTTTGAATGGAGTGAAGAGTGTGATGAGGCCTTCAAGGAGTTAAAATCATACCTGGGGTCTCCCTTGCTGTTGTCACAGCCCGTGCAGGGTGAATGACTTTATGTGTACCTCACCGTCTCAGAGTTAGACATCAGTGCAACCATTGTGAGAGACGAAGACGGAGTACAGAAGCCTGTGTATTTTAACAGCAAGGCACTCCAGGGGGCAGAGCAAAGATATCCAAGGATGGAGAAGTTGGCCTATGCCTTGATCCATGCATCGAGAAAGATGAAGCCATACTTCCAGTCCCATACAATGGTCATCCTCACTGACTCTCCCCTTAGGCAGGTTTTGCACAAGCCTAAAAAATCAGGGAGGTTAATGGTCTGGGCTATAAAGATGGGGGAGTTTTACATAGTGTATCAGCCTAGGACGGCCATTAAGGAGAAAGCATTGGTAGACTTCGTGGATGAGTTTACTTAGAAAGATGATGAAGCCGAGGGTGAGATCCTCGGGAAGATAGATACCCAACAAGGTGAGCTCACTGACACACCTGCAGATAAGGCTGAGACAAGCACCGCTAGAAGGAAAGTGGCTGAAAACGAAGAGGGAAGATATCTCTTTAGACAGGGGTCACTCACCGAGGGAAGTTTCTCAGAAGAACATACCGTGTGGAGTCTCTTCGTCGACGGGTCCTCTTACGAAAGCGGGAGTGGAGATGGATTAATAGTATCAGCACCCGACGGCACAGACATTGAGTACGCCCTGAGGTTCAACTTTAAGGCCTCCAACAACGAGGCTGAATATGAGGCCTTGATAGCAGGCCTGTCCTTGGCCAGATCTCTTAGTGTCGGCCATATTTTGGTTCATAGTGATTCGAGGCTAGTAGTGAATCAGATACTAGGAGCCTATGAGGCCAAGGATGAGAGGATGGCTAGGTACCTTGAGAAGGTGAGGTCGTTACTGAAGGGCTTCAGAGAAGTAAGGTTAAAGAGGATACCTAGGCTCAATAATGGTCGTGCTGACGCCCTTGCTAGGTTGGCCTCGGCAACTAGGACAGACATCAGGAGGACGGTCCCAGTGGAAATTTTGCTTCGGCCAACTATTGAAGACGCTGAGGGAAGACTTAGCAATTGCCTAAATGTTTCTCAGGAAGCTTCGTGGATGGACCCTCTAATCAGATACATTAAAGAGGGGGAGATGCCAGAAGCAAGGCAAGAAAGGAAGAAGTTGAGATACATGGCTGCAAAGTTCACTGTCATTGGGGACACCTTCTACAAAAAGGGATTTTTACTCCCCTTACTTAGGTATGTGCACCCATCTGAAGTCCCATCCATTTTACAAGATGTGCACTAAGGATCGTGCTCAAGCCACATTGGGGGAAGATCCTTAGCGAAGAGGGTGATCACCCAAGGATACTGGTGGCTGACCTTGGGGAAAGACGTCGCGGCATATGTAAAAAAGTGCGATAAATGCCAGAGATTTGCCACCATCCCTCACCAACCCCATCAGCCTCTTACCTCCATTACATCCCCATGGCCATTTGCAGTGTGGGGGATCGACCTCGTAGGACCCTTACCACGAGCAGTCAATAACTATCGGTTCCTCATCGTGGCGATTGACTATTTCTCAAAATGGGTGGAGGCCGAACCGATGGTCACGATTACAGAGCAGAAGACCTTCCAGTTCATCTAGAAAAATGTTATATGCAGATATGGTCTCCCCAACACCCTCATCTCGGATAACGGGACTCAGTTCAAGAATACCACTCTATAGAAGTACTGTGAAAGGGTGAGTATCAAACAATTATTCTCTACCCCGGGCCGACCTCAGGACAATGGGCAAACATAAGTTACAAACAGGACAATCCTAGATGGAATCAAGAAGAGGCTTGAGGAGGCAAAAGGAAGATGGGTCGAGGAGTTATATGCCATGCTGTGGGCATACAGGACGACAGTGAGGACCTCTACCGGAGAGACCCCATTCATGCTAGCTTATGGATCAGAAGTCTTCATCCTCACCAAGATTGGGTTTCCTACTCATAGGGTCCAAATGTATGACCCTCAGAGAAATACAGAAGAGAGGAGACTCGACTTAGACCTGATTGAGGAAAGGAGGGAAGATGCCGAGATAAGGCAGGCCGCCTACCAGCAGAAGACCGCAAGGTTTTACAATCAGAGGGTGAAACAGAGACCAATTGCGGTGGGGGACTTGGTCCTCAAAAATACTTGGCAAAAGCCCAACAAGCTCCATCCTAATTGGCATGGCCCATATAGGGTCATCGATGAAGTCGTCCCTGGGACCTATAGACTAGAAAACCTAGAGGGGGAACCCTTTTCCAACCCCTGGAATGCAGATCATTTGAAGAAATACTATCAATAGTTTTTTAAAGTCCTATCGAACGATAGTTGTAAGAGGTGTTGCTCTGATAGAACACTTAAAAAATTAATGAGAAATATCGGTGTTTCTTCTCATCTTGTGTTTGTCAGTTCTAGTACGCATGGAAACATCTTCGGAGGATGAACCTCGGCCTATAATGAGGGTCAATGGAGGGGACGACCCCACCATTGTCCTCAAGAAAGACGAGGGAAAACTTTGTTAAAAACCATTAAATTGGTAATTATAGCCCTCGGCCTATAATGAGGGTCAATGGAGGGGACGACCCCACCATTGTCCTCAAGAAAGACGAGGGAAAACTTTGTTTAAAACCATTAAATTGGTAATTATAGCCCTCGGCCTATAATGAGGGTCAATGGAGGGGACGACCCCACCATTGTCCTCAAGAAAGACGAGGGCAAAACTTTGTTAAAAACCATTAGTTTGGTAATTATAGCCCTCGGCTATAATGAGGGTCAATGGAGGGGACAACCCCACCATTGCCCTCAAGAAAGACGAGGGAGGACTTGAGCATTAATTAAAATTGATTAAAAACCCTCGGCTATAATGAGGGCCAACGCATGGGACGACCCCTCGTTCACCCTCAAGAAAGACGAGGGAGGGGTCAGTGATATTAACATAAGATTCACAATGCAAGCCATACGAGAGACAAATACAGAAGAAAAAGAGGCATTATATTACATTACAAAATGAAGATGTTCATCTGATAAAAGAATACAAAATATTAATTACACGAAGAGGGTATGGGCTACAGTCAGCCACCCTATTGAGCAATGTCAGAGGGCAGGGCCTCAACGTCGATAAGAGAGGTCTCCTCAATGACCACGACTGGCTGATCCTCAGACGTGCCGACACCCTCGGCATGCACCTGGGACTCCACCTGGGTTAAATCCTCAGCAATCAAGAGGTCATCCAGTTGAACTGCCTCTAGAGAAGGACGGACTGAAGAGACGACATCGCCGAACTTGAGGACGACCCACCGACAGGTCGTCCTGATCCCTCTCTCCAAGTATTCAAGACCGAAGCCTTGAAACTCATCTGAGAGTTTGTAGGCCTCCACAGCATCTACCTCTGCCTTCTTCATGGCCTCAGACAGTTCAATCTTAAATTGGTCCCCCTGATAGGTCATGGCTTCATCCTTCTCCTTAAGAAGCAAGTCCTTGGCTGCCATGTCTGTATCATGCTGCCTCGTCAGCTCGTCCAGGATCCTCGCATGCTCAGTCCTGGCGCTCTCCAACTCAGCCCTAGCAGTTTCGAGCTCTGACTATAAATCAACCTCGTGCTGAATGGCCCTCTCAGCCTCATGAAACTTTTCTTGATTCTCCACCATCCATTTGGTGGCCGAGGTAAAGGCGCATATAGACTGAACAAAAATAATAAACAAATATCAAGAGGCCGAGAAAACAGATATCAAGAGGCGAAAGAATACAACTAAGGGAAGGAGGTGAGAACAAATACCTGAGCTAGGGCGTGCAGACCATAGTCATACACTTTTGCTGGAGGCATCTTGGATAAAAAATCATAGTCAGCAGCCGAGGGGGCAGAAAACATGGACGCCCTTGCCGCTCTCAGGTTCGCGATAAGGGAGGATGGCTAGGCCTTCAAAAGCGCCAAATTTTGTGACCAAAAGTCCCCCATGCTGGAAGACGAGGCGGTCCCCTTAGACGCCTCGACCCTTGCCCTCGCCCGTGAACCTGGACGAGGGTCGACGGGAACCTTAGGCTCTTTCCTCTTTTGTCTGTCGAGGGTCGGCTCGGAAGGTGTCGGCCCCGTGGTCTGCGTCTTCCTCAGAGCTTGTTGAGGCTCCTTGCCTTTCTTCTTGGCTAAGCCTGATAACAAACTGGGGGCAGTCATTTCCCAAAGGTGGTCAGGTACACCAGCAGGACGACCTGAAAGGAGTACGACACGTTAGAAAAATGCAGAGGCAGATGAAACACTTCGAAAAAGTAAAGAACATGTAATAAAGAATGGATAAAAAATAATATAACTCACATAGTTCTGTCAGGGGTCCGACCCTCAGACCAGCTTCCTTGAGGAACCGAGGGGTCATCAGATCTTCAAATTTTGGAAGTTTAACCCCTCTCCCTCGTCCTCTCATATATTCAACTATGTCTTTCTCTTCCAGACTAAGTCCGGGGTTTGACCTGGCCTTCATTGAAGGGTTGGACCATCTTCTGGGAACCCTCGGACCATCGGCTATAGGTTGTGCCTCGGCAGAGAACTCCCACTCTCCAGAGACAAAGAAGAATCTCTTTTTCCAATCGTGGTTGGAGGTTTGTGCCACGTGGAGAAGTTTTTTATCAGACTTATTCTCACCCAGATGGTAGTACCCAGGTTGTTTGGACGAGGAAGTGATGTTATATCAAGCCAAGAACACATCGGAGGAAGGCTCATCAGTAAAGGCATTTTTCCATAGGGAAATGAAGCCGAGGATCGTCCTCCAGGAATTAGGAGGGTGCTGAGAGGGGGCTATGCCGAGGGATGACAAAATATCTATGGCAGCAGGATGTAAAGGGAGTCTGACACCTACCTTGAACATTTGTTCGTATACCGCTATCTCTCCCTCTTCACCCTCAAAGACCCTCTCGTCCTCAGAGGTAACCCTCATAGATATGGTAGGAGGAACACCATATGCATGCCTCCACATAAGAAGGTCACGATCCATGATCGAGGAAATATAAGACGAGGCATGAGATGTGTCAACTGGGTCATCTGAGTCCTCATCATCCTCAGTCCCCTCACCCTCGGCCTCGGCCTCATCACTTGTCAGAGGCCCTTTGGGAAAATCCATCTAGAAAGCGTATGGGGATAGGGTTGTCACAGTTACAGCCTCGGAAGCAACCATACCCTCGACCTGTCGGCCTTGGCTCAGATCAGACGTCTCTACTCTCCCAGAAGGTCCAGCTCCTGCTGGTGACGACGCCCTCTCATTCATCTCACTCGAATAACTCTCGGCTGGACGACAGGACGACCTGCAAGACTCAGAGGGTTTTATTATGGCAAGAGGGATGGGAAAGATGGGTCGTACCCAATTAGGGTCGGCCCCTCGTCTTCTCTCCTCCTCTTCCTCTATTCGTCTGATCTCAACAAATAACTTCTCTCTCAGGGAAGGGCTTTCTTCAGCTAAGCTGTAAAGCCTCCTAAGCATCAAGGGGAGACCCTACACTTGGAAGAGTTTAGGGAACCTAACTACAAACAAATCTCACAATTGACCAGGGTGGACTTTTTAATCAAAACCAAGGAATTGAAGGGTTTTCTATCAAGAACAATTCAAGAACAACTTACTAGAGGTCACATCGGAAAAGCTATGGAACAGCCTAAGAAAATCTAACCCTACGAACTTAAAACAGGAAAATAAACAGAAATGAAGATAAGGCACTAGGGTCGAGGTGTTACCTGAGGAGAAATAGCGAAGCTGCCAAGCTTGAAGGTCCGAAACTGCAAAAATGGCAAGAAGGCTGGAAGCTAGAGAGAGAGAGAGTTCAGGCACGAAGAGGAAGAAGAAAGAGACTTCAAAAAATTCTTTAACTACCTTGCCAATGAGTGGGCCCACTCACCAATGCAGAGCACAACCCACGAGGAGGGCATCATTAGGGCACAAAGCCCTAGGCAAAGTGTGCAGCCGCCATGCCTTGGAAACTGGAACGACAATGAGTACCTGCCTAGGTGTCATATCAGCTTAATAGGTGTCACTCACCTAACTCATTATACACCTATCTCAATTACAACACTATCCCTCAGCCATCTCAACAACATCTATGGCTAAGGGCTGGGGGGTGATTGATATGCCCATATATACACACGGCCAGGCTGAGGATACCCTACACCTAGATGGGGTCGGGGTGACCTCATCATCAGGCTCCAGACGACCCCTCAGGGGCTGACCCTTCATCAGGCTTGGTCGACCCTTCATCAGGCTCCAGACGACCCCTCAGGGGCCGACCCTTCATCAGGCCCGGACGGCCCCTCAGGGGCCGACCCTTCTTCAGGCCCGAACGACCTTTCAAGGGGCCGACCTTTCATCAGGCTCCAGACGACCCTTCGAGGGTCCAACCCTTCATCAGGCTCCAGACGACCCTTCAAGGGGCCGACCCTTCATCAGGCTCCGGATGACCCTCTGAGGGGCCGACAGTACGAGGCCTAAATTGGGCCTGACTCACTATCAGAAGGAACTTTGCCCTTGGCCTCGTGTTACAAGCCGAGGGTGACGTCATCACAGTGTGTGGTTTGGGAGACGCGTGGAACAGTGCGGGTGAGGCTTACAGGACACGTGGAAGACTGTTACAACCGAATCACCCCCTCACGTGAAGAAATATTATGTCATCATTTGGCATCTATAGGTGTCAGCAGGAGATTGGCTAAATCATCATTCACATGCACCATGCATACTTGGGGGGTATACTACACCCCCCAAGACCTATATATACTTGTCACCTACAACCCTACAAGGGGATCGATAATCATAACCCTAGCAAAAACTCTGCTTATACACACAGTAGAGAGAGAAAGTGAGCTTATGTGCATTGTATCGAAGGCCATTAGTGCCCATACTTAGTGGATCACACACTCACAGTGGATGTAGGCCAAATTGGCTGAACCACTATACATCATTGTCTTATTCCTCTTATACTCATCTCCTTCTATACACACTTATACATATACATCTCTATGGCTGCCATGGTTACTACTGTTTGAGCTCATCATCACTTATCTGGTGGTGCTAAATCCAAGCATCATCAGTGTGTACAAATAAACCTAACAACCTAAATCGTGAAAAAATGTATCACAGAGTCAGATCCTTGATTTTTACAAAGAAAACTAAAGCCTCTAACAACGTGAGGTTGTTTGTAATAGAGACAAGCTTTCAGAGTAAGGTGATATGAGAAAAAAATAACATTTAATACCCTCCAAACCTTACTCTGAAAATATTAATAAAACCCTAACAGAAATAAGCAACAAAACTAGTTTTTTTTCCGAAGAGGTTTAGAAACTAAGAAGGGAGATCCTTCTTTGATTTTAAAAAACCACACTCTTCTGTTTTGTAAAATGTTATCTATTTTAGAAAATGTTCCTTAATTTTTTCTCCCAGAAACATTTTTCTCTCTTTAGGCTCTCGTCTCTCTTTTTTGTTCTCTCTACAAATGACCAAAATCTAGAAATGTCGAGACGAAGCTCCTTTTTATTGGAGCTAAGGAAGGTTAAAATCAAGGGATACGAATGCATTGACTGGATTGACCTAAATCTAAGGGTTAAAATTGAATTGTCTTGAGTCATAGCAATCGTCTAATACCGGTTATAGGTAAATGACATTGATTGGTTAAAAGAGGTTTCACATGGATTAACACAAGGTTCAATTTTAAGCGTTGATTAGATTAGATCTACAGTCAACATTGTGTATCAAGTGTGTGAGTATAAACAAGCACACGACCAACCAATAAAATGACAGCAAGTGTAGTATAGGTGTCATAACCAAGGTAGCCAAACAAACGCTTGTAAATATGTTCCAGAAATATGAGTTTCTACCCCAATATTTTGTAGCAGTTTTAATATTGGCACAAAAGTTTTAGTTGGAGATTTTTTTTAAATCTAATAACTTTGAAAAATCATTTTAACTTTTACAAAATCATCTTTAAAATACTTAAAAATTCCTAAAAAAAATATAAAAAATTATTTTATCGTAATTAATGCAATATGAATGCATGTGTCCTAGAGTGTGCAATTTTTACCTTTTGTATCAATTATATTTCTCTCGTTGGAGTTGTTGATGATGCACTTGAATGTTGAACTTTATTGTACTTCTTGAGGGGAGCTCATGGCAACTATAAAAACCATCTTGTCTTCATATCCAAACTAGTTGAAACTCCTATATGGTGCAGAATCCTATCAAGGCAACCATGTAATGTGTTTCACTTACATACTGAGAATATGGTCGATCAATCTCTATACCTCCTCACAAGGGACTACATAGCCATTCGTATCCGTTCAAAAGTGGAGGATTGGAACATATCGTAATCTTAGATCAACTTAAAGAATTTGGGCTGAAATTGTCTAAAAAATGATGATCAGAGAAAATAACCGCGAGATGATCAACGCTATGTTCATGGAAGTCAGGAAGTGGGATAAAAAATTCAATGAATGGTTCATACTAGCGAAATAATTCAGTTTATATGACATTGTGCAGGTTATGTATGATCATGTTCCTCAAGAAGCAGGAAATATGTATTGCCCCTGAGCTGATCAAGGTCTTAAAACTCCAAGGGCATCTAGTCCCTTCCTTACATTGTTTCCCTACTAAATGGGAATACTTTTATGATTAGGATATGGAAGTTATGGAATGCAATTACTTTCCATGGAAAGATTACATTGTTTCCACTGAATGGGGTAATGATTTTGACAACTCAAATATTGAATTGAATACCTACTCAGTTTCCTCCTTACACGGAATGATTTATTTCAATGAATTATTAAAAAAGATCAATGAGGTATCCATCGCGCCTGAGGTCACTAAGAATATCAGGTTTTCATTTTTGCCTGCCTCTATAAATCACATGACTCGATTTGAGTGAAACTATATTATTTAATCTTACCATCAGTAGGTTCGGATAAGGGGAAAGGAGTCATTGAAGAACTTTGATGCCAGAAGTGATAGTCGAAGAGAGTAGGGTCCTCAAGAAACTTAAAAAACCCTAGGCCAATATCACTATGTAGGGGCTTTTCATGTCCTCTCAATTGCACATAAATGCTCTGATAAAACTTCTCACATGATCCATGTTCCTATCACTACCACTCCCAAAGAAGCTATTCATATAGTAGGATGTCTAGCTATAACAAGGCTCATCTCATTCTCCGAGGAGGAAATCTCCAAGATTGGTCCAGACCATTACGCTCTTAATATCTCAGTCAAATTTATGGGGAAAATAGTTCCACTATCAATTGTGACAATGGTTCTGATCTGAACGTCTACCCATTAAGGACTCTAAGCTTCCTGTGGATGAAGGTCAGTGACCTCACTCTAACTTCTACCAATATGTGTGCCTATGATAATACCTTTAGAGAGGTTATGGGATCCATAAAACTCACATTGAGGGATTTTCCTATTTTCCCTCAAGTCGAGTTCTAAGTCATCGATATACTTGCTCACTTTAAGTGGTTCCTAGGATGCCCTTGGCTTCATAGTATCCGAGGTGTATTTTCTTCCCTTCATCAATAATTGAAATTCTTTGCCAACGACTTGGTCATCACTATTC
Source organism: Sambucus nigra (assembly GCA_949130495.1). Taxonomy (NCBI): domain Eukaryota; kingdom Viridiplantae; phylum Streptophyta; class Magnoliopsida; order Dipsacales; family Adoxaceae; genus Sambucus; species Sambucus nigra. The sequence goes on from OX422220.1 coordinate 510,102,615, forward strand.
TCGGGGATGATGACAACTCTGATGGTGACAATACGTGCAACCTAGTAGCGAAAATCCATCATGGGGTTAACAATATGTTCCTCTTAGGCTTTAAGATTGATCTGCTTCCCATCCCAGCTAGGGATAATTTTAAAGATCGAGTCTACTCGAAATACATCCCACACGGTAATGTCAATATGATTCAGATGTTGAAAAATATTTATTTTATGCCCAGAATGGGGTTAGGTCACCATCAACAAGGGATCCTCAATCTAATAACTTTAAAGTAAGCCTTTCCCCTGCGTCCTGGGTTACCAACTATCTCCAGCTGAACTCAGAACACAGGCCCATCCATACAAAAATAGAATCTTAAAAAAAGAAAAATGATCGCATGAGATTCCTTAAATGGGAGATTTATTAAGGAGGATGAGGACTTTCTCTTCTTTGGATTCTTGACCCAGGGTACTGTAATACCCCGTATTTTTGTGATATTTATTTATGGGATTAATTGAATTAAATGGGTATTAATTGAGAATTAATCCGGATAAAATACTAACGAGATGTGAGTTGGTATTTGATTATAATGGGTATTATGTGATTATAATGAATATTGAATATATTGAATTTGTCGTGAAACTGAAATACGAATTTGTCGTGAAATTGAAATACGACAATTTGGAAATTTTGTTGGGACGCGCGTGACAGTCGCGTCAGGAATATAATTATTTGAATTAAAAAGTGAATTTTATTTTCATCAACCGTATGGTCATTTTGAGTGCGCCAACGTGTCCAGAAGGGTCGAAATAGTCAGAAAACACTAGCCGCGGGTTTAGTTTGGGTCCCGGGGCATTTTTAGGCCAAACCGGCAACCCAAAAGGGTAGTTTGGTAATTTCAAAAATTGGGTAATTAAAACCCACGAAAATCAGACTTTAATTATAACTTATCATTAAACCCACTAACCCATTTTCAACCCCAATCTAAGTAGTGGGCTATGGGAGAAGTTAAGAAAATATGTTTACTTGCCAAAAACCAACCCCCACCTCCATTGTCATCTTGTGAGAAGACCTTATAGAGAGAGAGAGAGAAAGAGAGGAGAATTCTGCAGAGAGAGAGAGAGGAATTCAACCATCTTCAACCAATAACAAATCTGAAGAACATAAGGCAAGTGGTTTAATTACGTTATTTACAACGAATGTTTCTTCCATGCTTAGACATTTATGATAATTACATTGTATTGGAAGACTTATAAAAACCCATGAGATTGGAGTTATAAATTCAGAATTTGATATAGGTTTGCATGTAGAATTGTTATTGGGTGATTGAACTAAAAGAATTACTACTTTTTATGTTGCAAAAACGGATTTATTTATGGAAATTGAAGACTTTAAATTTATAGGGTTCATGTTCTTAAGGTTTGGGAAAAATTGGGGAGTTATGATAATTAGATGATGTTTAGGAAGATTTGGCCCTATATAAATGTGAAGTTATGACATACGAATGTTTAGTGTGGATTAGGAACCTTAAAATACTGTTGGGACGAATTTTATATGGGATTAGAGGTGAAGAAAATAGAGAGAAACGAGATATAAAAATTCTGGGCTCGAAACTGGAATCTCGTTAGAAGACCTGCCCAGGTCGTTCGAACGAGCTTCTAACGAGTTGACAGTTTGCCTTCTAACGAGATGGATGTTCATTCGATGCCTTTCATTCGAACGAGATCTCGTTAGATGCCCACTTCGTTCGAACGAACTCTCGTTCGAACGAGCCTCGTTCGAACGAGACTTCTAACGAGTTGACAGTTTGGCCTTTTTGGCCTGATTTGATTTTTAGTGACCCGTAACCTTGTTTAATTGTGGATATAACATTCCCTTGATGACTAATTTAGATCGTTGGGATATTTGGGATATACCGAGGAGTAAAACATAGAAGTGTGAGTAAAACCAAATAATAATTGTGGATTAGGACGCGAGTGACTAATCACGTTGCGAGAATAATTGGTGACTTAATTACTTACGAACCGAACATATGAATTGCGTAACATTATAAGTTGGTATAAGAATGAGAAAAATACCACTAATAAGTTAAGGTAATTACTAAGATGTGTGCATGCTTAGTATATGTATATGATTTTATGTGTATGACATACCTACCATACTTGCTATCACGGGAGGTTTACGTTCGCTTAGGGCCATCTAATCTTTGTGTGCCCGGATTTAGATTGGTACCTTGAGGACATAGTTCAAGGGAATGACTTATTTGTGAGTTAATAAGTCAGCTGACTATGGAGCGTAGGTATGTATGTGACCATGGATATGTTGAATTATGTTCGCCTCCATTTTTGTGTGTGGTGCTTATTCCAACAATTCCTGAGAGATTCGGAATTTGTAATCCTTATGTACGTGATGTACCGGGATGGATAGCTGAGTATGTGTGCACCGCAGCTTAGCCTCGGGGTGCTTGTATTGTATAATTATGACGGGAATAATATACGGTTAAATGAAAAGGACTTTGTTATTTTAATTGCGAGTATAATTGTAATAACGTCGTGATAAAGATAAAAAGGGGAAAACCTGCTGTGAATAGTTTTGCTAATAATTGAGAATCCGAGTTTAAGTACAACCTCCTATTTAATTGATAACATTGGGAATCTATATATCTTGAGTCAAGTAGAAAGGTTATAACTTATGATGGTTTAGTTAGATAGGAATGTCACTTAGATGGGTATGGTACGTTATGAGTGCACAATTAGTCGAGAGGTGAGAATTTCATGTGAGTGCACGTCCTAACATATATTTTGCATTCATTGTTTTAATGTTGTTAAAGCACTTGCTGTTTTTAAAATATTCTCCACTTTCGAGCTCTGACCCGTTTTCTTTCAAATCTATTTTTGTAAATACCTTTTAGGTGCCCAGCCACAAGGACACCATGCATAGTATTTCCATTCAGGTGACGAGCTGTAGCTGTTGTGGAAGTTACAGGGCCTTGCTAGTAGACGCTTCTTTTGTCTTGACTCTCTATTTAGTTTTCATCATTTGTAGGGCATGTCGCCTATTTCTTTTAGAGACATTTGTATTTCAGTTATTCAGATTGTGGATTGTAATTAATTCAGGATTCAGACTTGCTTTATTTTATTCAGTTTTAGGATTGTTGTGAGGAGTATTTTTCCTCCAGACTTATTATTATGATTTGTTGGTCATTCTTTTAGACAGTATGGTGTATGGTGATGTTATTCCTTTACGTTTCATTTATCGCATGTTAACCAGATTTAATTTAAAATTTGACAACTTACTTTTTAAATACTAGGTGGTTAGTAATCATTAAATGTTTTCGACAGTGATGCTATTAACTGAACCAACTTGGCATTTTGAATTAATTTAATAAAGGAGTAGCTACCCGGTATTTAATTAGTCGGGGTGTCACAGGTGGTATCAGACCATCAGGTTCTAGTGTCCTTTAGGATCTGTACGGCTTATTATGTTTCCGCTGAGCTTTCTTTGATGTAGAGCCCTATATTTTAGGACTGTTGTACGCTCTTGTGTATGCTTCGTTCTTCAGCTATTTAAGTTTATAAGTGCGAACTTATAAACTTTATTCTTGTTTCAAATGCCTCCACGACGTGCACAGCGGGTTCCCAGAGATGCAACGCCAGAACCACAGCCCGCACCAGTTCAGGGCACGATGAATGCTGCCGAGGTTGCAGCCATTGTAGCCCAAGCGGTAAATGCCACACTAGCCGTGGTTCAGCAGGAACCACCTCAGGTGCCAGTAGCCGCGCCAGTTCAGACACATGCATTCCCGTCTGCTTGGGAGCGCGTACGAGATGCTTTTCAGAAAACACACCCGCCGGAGTTCGTAGGTAGCTTCGATGTTGTGGTTTCAAGTCAGTGGAGGAAAGACATTCAGCAGCACTTGAGGATGTATGAGTGCACCGAAGTTCAGAAGCAGGTTCTAGCTACTTTCAAGCTAGTTGGATCTGCACTGCAGTGGTGGGAGTCTATTACCATCGTGGAGGAGAGAGACACTCTCACGATACAGGAGTTTTGGGTGCGGTTTGACCGCAAGTATTTTCCGTCACCAGTTCACAAGGAAATGAGGAGGAAGCTAATGAATCTTAGACAGGAGGGAAAGACTGTGGCCGAGTATGAGGCCGAATTTACAAATTTGTTGAATATTGTTCCGGATGAAATACCGACAGAGGAGAAGAAAATCCAGAAGTTTACAGACGGGTTGACTTGGAGGATCCGTCAGCATTTGTTGGGGAATGTATCGTTGGCCACATACTCTGATGTGGTTAACGCTGCACTGTTACACTGCCAGGATCACCGCTTTCACATGGCTGAGAGCAAGAGATCAGGGGAGTCCGGCCATCAGGGCAGGACTGGAGGAAATGGTGCCAGTGGGGTACATTTTGTTCAGGGACAAAGGCAGGGTGACCAGGGTTCCCAGCAGGGGGATCATAAGAGGTTCAGATCGGGGAATTTCAGGCACGAACAGGGAGGTTTTAGGCAGGGCCATCAGGGTCCGAACGGCCATCAGGGCCAGCAGGGGCAGAATAGTCAACAGCAGTTTCATCACGGCCAGCAAGGCCAGGGCAAAAATGGTAACGGTCACCAGGGCCGTGGTCAGCAGGGGCACCGAGGGGGAAACTTCACGGGGAAGTGTTTCATTTGTGGTAAGATTGGCCACAAATGTCAGGATTAACCTGATAAGGGCAGGGACCCACAGCAGCAGCAGAAGGGTGCTCGACATGAGCCACAGAGGCCTATGTTTCCCGCCGCCCTCCCAGCACCACCACAGATGGCAGCATTACCACCCATTCCAGTGGTCCCAGCTCAGCAGGGACAACTTCAGTATGGGAGAGTATATCAGCTCCAGTAGGCCGCAGCCCCGCAGGATCCACCAGCCATTGAGGGTATGTTCTCTATTCAGGGGACTATGGGGCGTATTTTATTTGACACGGGGGCTACACATTGTTTCATTGCTATGAGATTTGCACGCACCATTGGGTTGTTAGACACCGCAGAGAGCACCGATACTTGTGTAGACTCACCGTTGAGTAGGGGTTCCATGATTTCGCTTATGTGTAGAGGTGTGGGTATAGAGATCGGGAGGTTTACTTTACCCGCTGATATGTTAGTGTTAGAGATGACAGAGTATGATGCCATTATTGGTATGGATTGGCTTGTTGCGTACCGAACCATGATTGACTGTTTTAGTAGGAGTATTATCTTTGCCATTCCCAGGCAAGAGATATTTTTGGTGGCGATGCCTCGCCCTGAGGGAGGATCGTCCACTCACTTGTACTATATAGAGGAGGAGACCTCTAAGGAAGTGGTGATACCACTTGATTCGATACCCGTTGTTAGTGAGTTCGCCGATGTATTTCAGGATATACCTGGACTACCTCCGAGTAGGGAGATAGATTTTGTGATTGATTTGACGCCGGCCACTCGGCCTATTGCCCGCGCACCTTATCGTATGGCTCCAGCTGAGATGAGAGAGTTACGTGATCAGATTGAGCAGTTATTGGGTCAGGAGTTTATCAGGAGGAGTACTTCGCCGTGGGTGCCCCTGTGTTATTTGTGAAGAAGAGGGATGGATCGTTGAGGTTGTGTGTAGATTACCAAGAGTTGAATAAGGTCACGATACGGAATAAGTATCCGTTGCCCTGAATCGATGACTTATTCGACCAGCTGAGAGGAGCTTCCTTCTTCTCAAAGATTGATTTGCGATCGGGATACCATCAGTTGCGTATAAGGGAGGAGGACGTCTCGAAGACTGCTTTCTTAATGAGATATGGGTCCTACGAGTTTCGGGTTATGACTTTTGGTTTGACCAATGCTCCAGCCGTGTTTATGGAATTGATGAATAGGGTGTTCAGAGAGTTCCTAGATCAGTTCGTCATTGTCTTCATTGATGATATTTTGGTTTACTCCCAGACAGAGAAGGAGCACGCCGAGCATTTAAGGCAGGTTTTGCAGACGCTACATCAGAACGAGCTGTATGCAAAATATGAGAAGTGCGGGTTTTGGCTGAAGGAGGTTCAGTTTTTGGGGCACATTATTTCCGACCGAGGGATATCTGTTGATCCGGGGAAGGTATCCGCGGTGAGGGAGTGGGGACAGCCCACGACACCGACTGAGATCCGTAGTTTCTTGGGCTTAGTAGGATATTACAGGAGGTTTATTCAGGGTTTTTCCAAGATAACGGGTCCCATGACACATCTGACTCGTAAGGGTGTGTCGTTCATTTGGAGTGATGCCTGTCAGTTGGCATTCGATAAGTTGAAGGACAAGTTGACCTCAGCACCTGTGTTAGCATTTCCGAGACCGGGAGTTGAGTATCTAGTTTACACCAATGCGTCTTTACAAGGACTTGGAGGTGTACTGTAGCAGGAGAGTCATGCCATAGCTTATGCTTCCCGTAAGCTTAAGCCTCACGAGAAGAATTACCCCACCCATGACTTGGAGTTAGCGGCGGTGGTATTTGCCCTTCGAATTTGGAGGCATTATCTTTTGGGGGAGAAGTTTCGATTGTTCACGGACCACAAGTCCCTACAGTACCTATTCACGTAGAAGGAGTTGAATATGCGGCAACGAAGGTGGCTTGAGTTTGTGAAGGATTATCAGTTCGATATCCAATATCACCCAGGGAAGGCTAACGTGGTAGCAGACGCGTTGAGCCGTAGGCCAGTAGATGAGGTGGTAGGGGTGTGGAAAGCTAAGTGGAAGGAGTTGGGACACCAGGATGCAGTGGCCCGATCATTCATGTTGGTGATGACTGTTACACCGCAGATTGTCACGAGAGTGGTAAAGGAGCAAGCAGATGACTCGTTCTGTCAGGAGCAGATAGTTTGATTATTAGCAGAAGGAGCCGAGTCCTATACCGTTAGCTCAGACGGGGGATTACGCTTCAATGGGAGACTGGTAGTTCCGAAAGGGGAGGAATTGCGACACGAGGTGATGGCAGAGTCGCACGGCTCACGGTACATCCCGGTGGGAACAAAATGTACCAAGACATGAGGCGTCAGTATTGGTGGAGCGGGATGAAAAGAGATACTGCCGTGTTTGTTTCTAAATGCGCCACTTGTCAGCTGGTAAAAGTGGACCATCAAAGACCGACAGGACTTCTACGGCCATTAGAGGTCCCGATGTGGATGTGGGAGGGCATATCCATGGACTTTATCACGGGGTTGCCTACGTCACAGAGAGGTCACGACTCCATTTGGGTAATTGTGGACAGGTTGACCAAAGTCGCTCATTTTCTACCCGTAAGGACAGACTACACAACGGGACAGTATGCCCAACTTTTTATTGCAGAAATAGTGAGACTTCACGGTGTGCCCCTAAATATCGTGTCTGACCGCGACAAGATATATGTTTCACAGTTTTGGGAGAGTTTTCAGGAGGCCATGGGCACGGAATTGCTGTTGAGTACGGCATATCACCCGCAGACCGATGGGAAAACCGAGCGTACAAACCATATATTGGAGGATATGTTGCGTATGTGCATCATTGATTTTGGGGGTGGATGGGAGCAGTATCTTCCACTGGTGGAGTTTACTTACAACAACTCCTACCAGTTCACCATTGGCATGGATCCATTCGAGGCGTTGTACGGTAGACCTTGTCGTTCCCCAGCATGTTGGTTGGAGGTTGGGGACAACAAACTACTTGGGCTGGAAGTGATTCAGGATACTTCGGCGAGGATAGAATTGATACGGAGTCGCATTCGGGTAGCTCAGGATCGGCAGAAGAGCAACGCCGATGCGAAGAGATTCTTCAGGGAGTTCCAAGTGGGGGAACAGGTTTTGCTCCGAGTATCTCCGATGAAGGGGATCATGCGATTTGGGAAGAAGGGGAAGTTGGCACCGAGATATGTGGGGCCATTTCCAATCATCGAGCAGATTGGGTCCGTTGCATATAGACTTGGGTTACCGGAATATTTGCACAGGATTCACGATGTGTTTCATATTTCCTCGCTAAGGAAATATCTTAGGGATGATTTGGCTCATTCTCACATTGCTTTGGAGGACATCGATATCCATCCCGATAGCTCCTACGAGGAGGGGCCGATTGCTATTTTGGACCGAAGTGAGCGGAAACTGCGGTCAAAGATAGTTCCGTTAGTGCATGTTTAGTGGCGACATCATAATGTCGAGGAGTCCACATGGGAGCGCAAAGATGAGATGCGCGAACGCTATCCAGAGTTGTTTTTACCAGGTACTTTTTAGTTCCGAATTTCGGGACGAAATTATGTTATTAGGGGGGAATTATGTAATACCCCGTATTTTAGTGATATTTATTTATGGGATTAATTGAATTAAATGGGTATTACTTGAGAATTAATCCGGATAAAATACTAATGAGATGTGAGTTGGTATTTGATTATAATGGGTATTATGTGATTATAATGAATATTGAATATATTGAATTTGTCGTGAAATTGAAATACGAATTTGTCGTGAAATTGAAATATGACAATTTGGAAATTTTGTTGGGACGCGCGTGACAGTCGCGTCAGAAATATAATTATTTGAATTAAAAAGTGAATTTTATTTTCATCAACCGTATGGTCATTTTGAGTGCGCCAACGTGTCCGGAAGGGTCGAAATAGTCAGAAAACACTAGCCGCGGGTTTAGTTTGGGTCCCGGGGCATTTTTAGGCCAAACCGGCAACCCAAAAGGGTAGTTTGGTAATTTCAAAAATTGGGTAATTAAAACCCACGAAAATCAGACTTTAATTATAACTTATCATTAAACCCACTAACCCATTTTCAACCCCAATCTAAGTAGTGGGCAACGGGAGAAGTTAAGAAAATATGTTTACTTGCCAAAAACCAACCTCCACCTCCATTGTCATCTTGTGAGAAGAGCTTATAGAGAGAGAGAGAAAGAGAGGAGAATTCTGCAGAGGGAGAGAGAGGAATTCAACCATCTTCAACCAATAACAAATCTGAAGAACATAAGGCAAGTGGTTTAATTACGTTATTTACAACGAATGTTTCTTCCATGCTTAGACATTTATGATAATTACATTGTATTGGAAGACTTATGAAAACCCATGAGATTGGAGTTATAAATTCAGAATTTGATATAGGTTTGCATGTAGAATTGTTATTGGGTGATTGAACTAAAAGAATTACTACTTTTTATGTAGCAAAAACGGATTTATTTATGGAAATTGAAGACTTTAAATTTCTAGGGTTCATGTTCTTAAGGTTTGGGGAAAATTGGGGAGTTATGATAATTAGATGATGTTTAGGAAGATTTGGCCCTATATAAATGTGAAGTTATGACATACGAATGTTTAGTGTGGATTAGGAACCTTAAAATACTGTTGGGATGAATTTTATATGGGATTAGAGGTGAAGAAAATAGAGAGAAACGAGATATAAAAATTCTGGGCTCGAAACAGGAATCTCGTTAGAAGACCTGCCCAGGTCGTTCGAACGAGCTCGTTCGAACGAGCTTCTAACGAGTTGACAGTTTTCCTTCTAACGAGATGGATGTTCGTTCGATGCCTTTCGTTCGAACGAGATCTCGTTAGATGCCCACTTCGTTCGAACGCACTCTCGTTCGAACGAGACTTCTAACGAGTTGACAGTTTGGCCTTTTTGGCCTGATTTGATTTTTAGTGACCCGTAACCTTGTTTAAATGTGGAGATAACATTCCCTTGATGACTAATTTAGATCGTTGGGATATTTGGGATATACCGAGGAGTAAAACATAGAAGTGTGAGTGAAACCAAATAATAATTGTGGATTAGGACGCGAGTGACTAATCACGTTGCGAGAATAATTGGTGACTTAATTACTTATGAAACGAACATATGAATTGCGTAACATTATAAGTTGGTATAAGAATGAGAAGAATACCACTAATAAGTTAAGGTAATTACTAATATGTGTGCATGCTTAGTATATGTATATGATTTTATGTGTATGACATACCTACCATACTTGCTTTCACAGGAGGTTTACGTTCGCTTAGGGCCATCTAATCTTTGTGTTCCCGGATTTAGATTGGTACCTCGAGGACATAGTTCAAGGGAATGACTTATTTGTGAGTTAATAAGTCAGCTGACTATGGAGCGTAGGTATGTACGTGACCATGGATATGTTGAATTATGTTCGCCTCCATTTTTGTGTGTGGTGCTTATTCCAACAATTCCTGAGAGATTCGGAATTTATAATCCTTATGTATGCGATGTACCGGGATGGATAGCTGAGTATGTGTGCACCGCAGCTTAGCCTCGGGGTGCTTGTATTGTATAATTATGACGGGAATAATATACGGTTAAATGAAAAGGACTTTGTTATTTTAATAGCGAGTATAATTGTAATAACGTCGTGATAAAGATAAAAAGGGGAAAACCTGCTGTGAATAGTTTTGCTAATAATTGAGAATCCGAGTTTAAGTACAACCTCCTATTTAATTGATAACATTGGGAATCTATATATCTTGAGTCAAGTAGAAAGGTTATAACTTATGATGGTTTAGTTAGATAGGAATGTCACTTAGATGGGTACGGTACGTTATGAGTGCACAATTAGTCGAGAGGTGAGAATTTCATGTGAGTGCACGTCCTAACATATATTTTGCATTCATTGTTTTAATGTTGTTAAAGCACTTGTTGTTTTTAAAATACTCTCCACTTTCGAGCTCTGACCCGTTTTCTTTCAAATCTATTTTTGTAAATACCTTTTAGGTGCCCAGCCACAAGGACACCATGCATAGTATTTCCATTCAGGTGACGAGCTGTAGATGTTGTGGAAGTTACAGGGCCTTGCTAGTAGACGCTTCTTTTGTCTTGACTCTCTATTTAGTTTTCATCATTTGTAGGCCATGTCGCCCATTTCTTTTAGAGACATTTATATTTCAGTTATTCAGATTGTGGATTGTAATTAATTCAGGATTCAGACTTGCTTTATTTTATTCAGTTTTGGGATTATTGTGAGGAGTATTTTTCCTCCAGACTTATTATTATGATTTGTTGGTCATTCTTTTAGACAGTATGGTGTATGGTGATGTTATTCCTTTACGTTTCATTTATCGCATGTTAACCAGATTTGATTTAAAATTTGACAACTTACTTTTTAAATACTAGGTGGTTAGTAATCATTAAATGTTTTCGACAGTGATGCTATTAACTGAACCAACTTGGCATTTTGAATTAATTTAATAAAGGAGTAGCTACCCGGTATTTAATTAGTCGGGGTGTCACAGGTACAACCCTGCGGTGTAAGAAAATATTTTCCATCACTGTCCCTAGCTTCTAGTTTACATCGAGTATGGCGTATCACGTTCCAACCGTCAAGGAAATTTACGTTCCCACATTTAAGAAGCCAGATCCGATTATTATCGTCACGTATATTTGGTATAACTTTGTTTTATGTTTCGTGGATTTTTTACTAAGTATCAACATATTTTGTTTAAACACTTTTTTGTCAATACAAGGAATTTTCAAACAGTTTTTCGAATAGTGTTTTTAAATCTTAAAAAATATATTTTTTACATTATTTCGTTAGAACAACATGCCCTAGTCATTCGAATGACTTGCTAATGTCGTTTGAAGGGTCGTTAGAAGATCTCTTCTAGCGAGATAACCATATCGTTCGAGGGACCTCCTGATATCGTTTTAATAACTACCGCCTCAAAATTTTGTTTGCCTATAAATATCTGCTTTCATGAAGAAATTTGATAAGACATTTTAATTACGCAAACTGCAGACCAACTGCTTTTTAGTCTTCACTTTTATAGGGCAAAACTTGTTTTTAATTCACTTAGACAATCCCAAATACTTTTGTGAATCATATTTAGAACCAAAACACTTCTATATTGAAGTTACACCTTGTAAAGAATAGGGGTGTGCAAAAAAACCGACCAAACCGACAAATCGACAAAATCGAGTCGGACCGAAAATTTTCAGGCCGGGTTTTTTTTAGGGTCGGTTCGGTTCGGTTTGATTAGGTATAAAACCGACAGGGTGGGTTCGGTTTTCAATTTTGGCATAAAAAAACGATTTTGAACCGAACTGAATTAATTTTTATACTTTTTAATTTTTAATTTTATATTATATTTATATTAGTGTTGACATATTATATTATATTTTTTTAATTTTATATTTATATTAGGTATTAAAAAAATATATTTTTTATTAAAATAAAGGAAAAAAACCGAACCGGCCCTGTCAAAAACTGATGGGCAAACCGAACCGACCCTGTTAAAAATTGACCATGTTCGGTTCGGTTCTTCAACAGTTTAGGTTCGGTTCTTCTCCTCCAAAATCCGACATGGCCGGTTCGGCTAAAAAAACCCGGCCAAAACCGAACCGACCGACCCGTGAACACCCCTAGTAAAGAAGGAGTCTCAGTTGTAGATCTTATGGAACTCGAGGGTATTCACTGTTAAAGGAGGAGGACTGCGATTGTTGTGATTCTTGAGGGAATCATTGTTTATTGAAGGTTGTGGTCTTTATGAGTTCTCATGGGAATTCATTGTTGTATTTCTCTATCGTGTTGTAAGTTATGATTTAACAAAACTTTAGTGAAATAAAAGGTTTTTCCCTTTCGTTTTTTTCTTCTAAAATTGCGTTTTCTTGGCATGCTTTATTTTAATCACATAGTTGCATGTTATAGGATTAATTAAATTGATTTGAGGATTGACGTCTAATTAAATAAGTTTAATCCATTGAAATATTCCGCATTATCAAATTAATATCACGTGCACCCATCCTCTTGTTTTACATGTGGAGAAAAAGATGAAGCCAGGATTGGAAATTTTCTTTGGGTACAAGGTTACTTTGGATGAAGAACAAAAGCATGAGCGGAGCCTTTAACCATCAAAGCCTAGAAAGTGCCAAAAAATCCTAAGGCAGTGACAACGATGAACCGTTACACCTGCATACACTGGAGGTGGATCTCTGCATGATCCACATGAGGGCCAAGCCATCTGACCCGTCTAAAAAGATCACCACAACTCATAAACAAATCCTCAGCTGGCATGCCATCACTGTCAAGTCTGCCCAAGTCAATGTGAACCCTGATGTTTTACCCCCTCCAAAAAGTACTGGAACCTACAACTTTTTCTTATATCACTGATGTAACTATAAATGAGGCCTCCTTTAATGAGGTCCTCACCGTTGTATTTCTTGAAAATGCTTTGAATGAAATCAACGATGATTTTGAGTATCTTATTGTGCCTTATATTAAATGTCTTGATTCCAGTCAAACAATTGATGAAGATGATCTAATAAATGAATAATTTTTAATTGACCTTAATAAGGTAAAACATTAAATAGCATAATCGTACTCAAACAAATGATGATGAGACTATTGTTATCAATATCAGTCTAGTAGCGATCCTTATGATATTAGGATAGGTCCCATCCTCGATGAGAATGAGTGGTCGTAATTTGAAGAATTTCTCAAGGAATTTGTGGATGTATTTGCATGGTCCTACAAGGACATGCCCAGAATTGACCCAAAAATCAAACCAAAACAAGATTCCTACATTCCCAAAATGAAAACCTATCAAGCAGAAGCAAAGAAAGCTCCATATGGAGTGGTCTCTAGAAGTTAAAGACAAAGTGGTGAAAAAATTGAACATAGGATTCATTAGTGTGGTCGAATACCCTACATGTCTTTTAAACATTGTCCATGTCCCTCAATCAGGAGGGATAGTCCACATGTCCATTGACTATCGATATTTGAACAAAGAGTATCCAAAGGATGACTACCCTTTACCCAATAAATATGATCATTGATAACACTGCCATTCATGCCCTCAAATTATTTGTCGATAATTTTGCTAGGTATAATCACATAAAGATTCATCTTGACCATCATGAAAAGATCGCCTTCATCATCCCATGGGGAACCTTTTACTACACCATCATGTCGTTCGATCTAAAAATGTCTGGGATACCTATCAAAGGGCCGATACAACCATTTTACGCGATCTTATCCACAAGGAGGTTGAATTCTATGTCAAAGATATGATCATGAAGTCTAAGACTCGATGTAGACACCACATTATAGAACCCCCTAGGTCTATCCTTAGGTCCTTAGAAGTTCCCCATTTCACCAGACCCTAGGTCACACTCCGAGTACCGATCTAGAGGATCGGGTGCCTCCGAGCCCCATTTGACTCCGATCAACTCTATAGTCAGAGAAAAATCTCTTTGAATACTTTAAGGGTTTCGAATACCCTTTCTAAAGGTCCACTCCATGCACTAGTCACCATAATGGTTCGGATTAACAGACCATTTTACAACTGAAAGTCGATTTGGAGGCCACTTGGGGCCCCCGGGCCCCGAATTGACCCCAATTAACATCACCGTCGAAGAAAAATCTCTTTGAATCTTCAAAGGGAAATAAAATCCCTATCCAATGGTCTTCCCCATGCGCAAAATGGCATAACCGTTCAGACGAACGATCAATTTTCCCCCAAAAATTGATTCGGAGGCCACCGGGCACTCCCGAGCTCCGTATGACCTAAGTCAACTCTTTAGCTTGAATGAGACTGAATGAATACTCGAAGGTCACTGAATACCCTTTCTAATGGTCTGCCCCATTCATGATTATGATCTACGTCATGGACGAACAATCCGTTTTCCCCCGAGAGGTCACTAGGTACTTTCGGCCCTCGGTTGAACAAGGTCAACTTTTAGAATTGAGAAAACTCTTTGGAATGTCGATGTACATCTCTTAACCTTTCCAACTATCCGCTCCGTGCGTGGTTCTAACTTACCATGCGGATAAACAATCCATTTGCGTCCGACGATCTCCCGTCCAAAGGATCGACGTGCCCTTTCGAGCCACATTTGACCCAAAGTCAACTCTCGGACTCGAAGCAGACTCTCGAAGGTCTCAAAAATACCTTTCAAACGGTATGCTCCGTCCGTGATTTGGATCAACGGTTTATGCGCAAAGATCGTTCTTCCAAAAAGTCCTCATAAGACTGCCAATCGGCAGGTCTTGAGCCCTGCCAATCGGCACAGTGTCCATAGACACATACCGATAGACACCCCCTTGGGTAGGACGATCGGCACCCCCTTGGCCCCATAAATAAAAGCCCTGACCTCATTCTCAGATTATCAACACTCAACATCAAATACCATCTATGCATCAGCATCTGTGATCTCGGAAACTTGAGAAGTTCCACATGGAGAACTCCATTCAAGATTAAATCCCCATCCTTTTCACACCCAATTTGGAAAAATTATTTCTCTCTCATCAACATTTATCAAGATCCAAAGGAGCTCACTCAAGATCAAAGTTCAAGCTTCAAGGAAGGTCCAATTCCTTCTCCCTCTCTTTTAATTCCTTATTTTTGCATAAACTACATTAGATCCATGATCTAGTTTTACTGTAGTTCATACACATTAAATACCCAACCTTTTATTAGTATATATCACATACTTTATTTACTATAAAAAAACCCAAAAACAAATAAAAGAGGGTTATATTCATAAATTCTGAACGGAATTGTCCTTCACACATTTTTCAAAACAAAAAAAACTCATTTTCTACACATTACACATATAGTACACTACACCAAATCTGTAAATTGTTATGGTCATTGACCCTGACAAGTTCAACTTGTCGCGATCAATGACCGTGATAATTCTGGGCAAGATAACTTTTTTTGTCACGATCATGGACCGTGACAAGCTCGTTAGAATTGTCACGGTCCCGGACCATGATAAGCCCGTGACAGTTTATAAAAAATTATCACGGTCAATGACCGTGACAAGTCCGTGACAATTATCCTTTATCACGGACTTGTCACAGTCATTGACCGCGACAATTCTGGGCAGAATTGAAAAAAAATATGCTGGGCAGTATGGCCACTGCCACTGCCCAGCAGTATATTTGTACCTGTTATAGCAACGTTGTACCTGTTCAAACATCATATATCCAAATAAACTAGAGATAATGCAAATATACATTCGAAATAGAAACAATATGCAAACAGGACAGCTTCGCGTCATGCTATATTTTTTTCATTTCAATGTTCTTATTGATTTACTTATTTTACTAATCATGTGCTTTGAACACTTTGAAAGCTTTAATTTTTCAACACCACCCTTCATCTTTATTATAGTCTTATCCAAAACTTTGGCATTCTACGCAAAGTACCTCAACTGTTCAACTCCATTGTTCGAACCCAATCCCGTAATTTCAATTGTCTTTAGGTGTGATCTCAAATAATCAGGTACATACCATTCCAACCACGATGTCTCGATTTGTTCACAACAAAATGAAAAACCCCAATATAAGAAGAAACAACATCACCATTAATTATCTCAAATCTACAAACTATTTAGCTGGAAGTGATGTTATGAAACCTTGACGTACCTCAAAGATAAGAACCTCTATAAGAGGACAACTTTTGAGAAAATCCAACACCAATTTCCAGTTCCAGTTCCACTATAAGAATCAGCCACTACAAGACACTGTACAAGAGAGATTTTATAAATGAATTGAAAAGTAATAAATCTAAAAAATATAGTCATTTATGCAAGCAACAATAGCAGAGATATTATAGCTTACCAACATGGTAGAACATGATAATGAAAGAGACTTTACGTTGGAAATCCTTCAAAGAAGCTTAAATAAACATGTGGCATAACCAAGGGCGGAGCCAGGATTATCATAAGGGGTGGGCTAACAACAAGCAAATATTCATAATAATAGAATTAAGCTAAAACAAGAAAACAATTGACAAAGCATAGTTTAATATTATAATTCATTCACAAAAAAAATTAAAATGTATCGAAATTGTGCATGACTAATCTTACAAGAATTCAAATTAATCGAGTGCAAAAAAATTCTACCAAAATTGGGCAGACGAGTCTTTTACGATTCATATCCATCGATTACAGAATTTAAATCCACAGTCAAAGTAAGTTACCGTTAAAGAAAGAGAGACAAGAATTCGGCAAGAAATTCATTTCGCATTGAGTTGCGATTCGATTTAATAAATCCCTAACCAAACACAATCATAAATAAAATTTAATAAATGAAATTGAAATTAGAATAATATAATCTAAATACAAAATGAAATTGAAATTGAAATTGAAATTGAAATTGAAATCGAAATCGAAATCGAAATCGAAATTGAAATTGAAATATTCATATAAATATAAATATAAATATAAATACATTACCTGTAATGCCACCCAAACAACTAACTTGAGCTCATATGGCACCTCCTTCTAACTAATGTACCCCGGGCAATCGTGTCAAATATAATTCCCTTCATATCTGAATACTAAGAAATGCCATAATACTATGGAGTTAAGATGTGCAAATTCCTTCCAACCGTTGTGTAGCCAAACATCACCAGTTGAAGTTGTCAATTCCACTTTCAATATTTTCCCATGTTTTGATAGAGTTTACAAGTGGTGGGGTATGGAAAGTGGAATTGACAACTTCGACTGGTGATGTTTGGCTACATAACGGTTGGAAGGAATTTGCAGAGCATCACTCCATAGGATTATGGCATTTCTTAGTGTTCGTATATGAAGGGAATTCTCGCTTCATTTTTTGAGCTAAAGGATAGACAAAGAGATTCAATTTCCTCTCCACAAATAGGACACCACAAATAACTATGTATTAATCACCTATTAAAGGTAAGAAGCGTATATTCATGGATTAGTATAAACAAAACTTAGATTTGTAGTATGTTTCATTTAATTATGTCTTATTTATATTCGATTTTTAAATTTCAAATTCAAATTCAATTTATAATAGAAAGTTCCTCCAAAAGTAACAACTTTAAGCCACTAAGAATATTATACAGAAATTAAGCAGACCCAAACTGTCCAAACGGAACAATTCGAGGATCTCATTACAGGGGTAATGACTCTTGAACGGGTCTAAGGGCTATAGAATGTGTACGCATAAGAACTAGAAGGCTAGTATCTATGCGCACTATATGTAATTTCAAGTATATTTCATTTAATTATCATATTATATATATATTGTTCGATATACAAAGTAATTTAAAAAAAAATTGAAAAATACCACCCCCACATGGACAATAATCCAGTGGTCAAATATTAATTAAAGTATACAATTATTAATTTACTAATGTACAATGAGGGGCAATCCTACTTTCATAATTAATCATATATTAATTTACTAATTTACAATGAGGGACAATCATATATTAATTTACTAAAAAAATAATAATTAATCAATTCGTTTACATGGGACACTACGCACAAACACGCACATACACGCACACTACACACACATGCAACCCCCCACCCCCCATCCCTGCCCCCTCCCCCCCACCCTACCCACCCCCTTCCCCCACCACACACACAAAAACAACCCCACCCCCTCCCCACTCCCCACCCCCACCACACACACGCGCACACACCCCCTGCCCCACCCCCTTCCCCCTCCACTGTGGCGGATCTAGAAATGTGAGTAAGAGGGGGGCAAACAATATATATCAATTTTTGTGGGGGCTAAAACTATAAATATATAAAAAAATCTCAAAATCTTAAAACTATAGGGTTAAATTTTGAATTTCCTAGAAGTTTGGGGGGCCAAGGCCACCCTTCGCCCCCACCTTGGATCCGCCTCCGCACACACACACACACACCCTGCCCCACCCCCTTCCCCCACCACCACCACACACACACACAGACCCACCCCCTCCCCTCCCCACCCCCCACACACGCACACACACAAGCACATATATATACACATACACATACACATATATATACACACACACACACATATATATAAATGGAAGAGAGAGAGAGAGAGATAGAGAGAGATAGAGAGAGAAACTAACCTGAAAGTAGAGAGAGAGAGAGAGAGGGAGAGCAGAGTAGAGAGAGAGAGAAAAAAGGAGGGAAGAAATCGGTGGGGGGAAAAAAGGAGGGGCAAGGGTTTTTTGCTGCGAAATTTGTCACGGACATCTCACGGTCATTGACTGTGACAAGTCTTTGTCATAGACTTGTCACGGTCAATGACTGTGACAAAGCTAGCCACCGGAAGGGTGCTAATTTATCCATTTTGGTGTATCTCGTTTACATCGAGTATGGCGTATCTCGTTCCAACCGTCAAGAAAATTTACGTTCCCACGTTCAAGAAGACGGATCCGATTATTAAGAATGTTTAACATCTCCACGTCATCACGTATATTTGGTATGAACTTTGTTTTATATTTCGTGGATTTTTTTACTAAGTATCAACATATTTTGTTTAAATTGATTTTTGTCAATACAAGGAATTTTCAAACAGTTTTTGGAATAGTGTTTTTAAATCTTAAAAAATATATTTTTTGCATTATTTCGTTAGAACAACATGCCCTAGTCATTCGAATGACTTTCCAACGTCGATTGAAGGGTCGTTAGAAGACCGCTTCTAGCGAGATAACCATCTCGTTCGAAGGACCTCCTGATATCGTTCTAACGACTGTCGCCTCAAAATTTTGTTTGCCTATAAATATCTGCTTTCATGAAGAAATTTGATAAGAATTTTTATTTATGCAAACTGCAGACCAACTGCTTTTTAGTCTTCACTTTTATAGGGCAAAACTTATTTTTGATTCACGCAGACAATCCCAAATACTTTTGTGAATCATATTTGGAACCAGAACACTTTTATATTGAAGTTACACCTTGTAGAAAAGGAGTCTCAACTATTGATCTTGTGGAACTCGAGGGTATTCACTGTTAAAGGAGGAGGACTTCGGTTGTTCTGATTCTTGAGGGAATCATTGTTAATTGAAGGTTGTGGTCTTTGTGAGTTCTCATGGGAATTCATTGTTGTATTTCTCTATCGTGTTGTAAGTTATGATTTAACAAAATTTTAGTGAAATAAAAGGTTTTTCCCTTTCATTTTTTTCTTTAGAAATTGCGTTTTCTTTGCATGCTTTATTTTAATCACATAGTTGCATGTTATAGGGTTAATTAAATTGATTTGAGGATTGACATCTAATTAAATAAGTTTAATCCATTGAAATATTTCGCATTATCAAATTGATATCACGTGCACCCCTCCCCTTGTTTTACATGTGGAGAAAAAGATGAAGCCAGGATTAGAAATTTTCTTTGGGTAAAAGGCTACTTTGGATGAAGAACAGAAGCAAGAGTGGATCCTTTAACCATCGAAGGCTGGAAAGTGCCAAAAACTCCTAAGGCAGTGACAGTGATGAACCGTTAGACCTGCATACACTGGGGGTGGATCTCTGCATGATCCACATGGGGGCCAAGACATCTGACCCGTCCAAAAAGATCACCACTACTCATAAACAAATCCTCAACTGGCATGCCATCACTGTCAAGTCTGCCCAAGTCAATGTGAACCCTGATGTTTTACCCCCTCCAAAAAGTACTGGAACCTACCAATTTTTCTTCTATCACTTATGTAACTATAAATGAGGCCTCCTTTGATGATGTCCTCACCATTGTATTTCCTGAAAATTCTTTGAATGAAATGAATGATGATTTTGAGTATCTTATTGTGCCTTATATTAAATTTCTTGATTCCAATCAAACAATTGACGAAGATGATCTGATAAATGAATAATTTTTAACTAATCTCAATAAGGTAAAAAATTAAACAGCATAATCGTGTTCAAACTAATGATGATGTGACTATTGTTATCAATATCAGTCTAGTAGCGATCCTTGTGATATTAGGATAGGTCCCATCCTCGATGAGCATGAGTGGTCACAATATGAAGAATTTCTCAAGGAATTTGTGGATGTATTTGCATGGTCCTACAATGACATGCCCAGAATTGACCCAAAAATCAAACAACACAAGATTCCTACATTCCCAAAATGAAAACCTATCAAGCAAAAGCAGAGAAAGCTCCATATGGAGTGGTCTCTCAAAGTTAAAGACAAAGTGGTGAAAAAATTGAACATAGGCTTCATTAGTGTGGTCGAATACCCTACATGTCTTGTAAACATTATCCGCGTCCCTAAATAAGGAGGGATAATCCACATGTCAATTAACTATCGATATTTGAACAAAGAATATCCAAAGGATGACTACCCTTTACCCAACAAAGATGATCATTGATAACACTGCCATTCACGCCCTCTAATTGTTTGTCGACAGTTTTGCGAGGTATAATCACATAAAGATTCATCTTGACCACCAGGAAAAGACCGCCTTCATCACCCCGTGGGGAACCTTTTACTACACGATCATGCCGTTCGATCTAAAAATGTCTGGGATACCTATCAAAGGGCCGATACGACCATTTTACACGATCTTATCCACAAAGAGGTTGAAGTCGATGTCGAAGATATGATCATAAATTCTAAGACTCAATGTAGACACCACACTCTAGAACCCCATAGATCTCTCCTTAGGTCCTTATAAGTTCCCCATTTCACCAGACCCTAGGTCACACTCTGAGTACCGATCTAGAGGCCATCGGGTGCCTCCGAGCCCCATTTGACTCCGATCAACTCTATAGTCAGAGAAAAATATCTTTGAATCCTTGAAGGGTTCCGAATACCCTTTCCAAAGGTCCACTCCATGCACTAATCGCCATAACAGCTCGGATGATCAAACCATTTTACTACTAAAAATCGATTCGGAGGCCACTTAGCGCTCCCGGGCCCCGAATTGACCCCAATCAACCTCATCGTCGGAGAAAAATCTCTTTGAATCTTAAAATGGAAATAAAATAACTTTACAACGGTCTTCCCCAAGCGCAAAATGGCATCACCGTTTAGACGAACGATCAATTTTCCCTCGAAAATCGATCTGGAGGCCACCGGGCACTCCCGAGCTCCGTATGACCTAAGTCAACTCTTTATCTTGAATGAGAATGAATGAATACTCTAAGGTCTATGAATACTCTTTCTAATGGTCCGCCCCATTCACGATTCTGATCTACGGTACGGAGGAACGATCTGTTTTCCCCCGAGAGGTCACCAGGCACTTTCGGCCCTTGGTTGACCAAGGTCAACTTTTCGAACTGAGAAAAACTCTTTGGAATGTCGAAGTACATCTCTTAACCTTTCCAATTAACCGTCCCGTGCGCGATTCTGACTTACTATGCGGAGAAACAATCCATATGCGTCCGACGATCTCCCGTCCAAAGGATCGACATGCCCTTTCGAGCCACATTTGACCCAAAGTCAACTCCCAGACCCGGAGCAGACCATAGGAATCTCGAAGGTCTCAGAAATACCTTTTAAATGGTATGCTCCATCTGTGACTCGTATCAATAGTTTGTGCGCAATGATCATTTTTCCAAAAAGTCTGCACAAGACTGCCAATCGACAGGTCCTGAGTCCTGCCAATCGACACAGTGTCCATAGACACATACAGATAGGCACCTCCTGCGGTAGGCCGATCGTCACCCCCTTGGCCCTATAAATAGAAGCCCTGACCTCATTCTCAGATCGTCGACACTCAACATCAAACACCATCTATGCATTAGCAAGAGTGATCTCGGAAACTTGAGAAGTTCCACATGGAGAACTCCATTCAAGCTTAAATCCCCATCCTTTTCATACCCAATTTGGAAAAATTACTTCTTTCTCATCAACATTTATCAAGATCCGAAGGATCTCACTCAAGATTAAAGTTCAAGCTTCAAGGAAGGTCAATTCCTTCTCCCTCTCTTTTAATTCCTTATTTTTGCAAAAACTACATTAGATCCATGATCTAGTTTTACTCTAGTTCATACACATTAAATACCCAACCTTTTATTAATATATATCACATACTTTATTTACTATAAAAAAAAACTAAAAACAAATAAAAGAGGGTTATATTCATAAATTCTGAACGGAATTGTCCTTCACACATTTTCCAAAATAAAAAAAACTCATTTTCTACACATTACACATATAGTACACTACACCAAATCTGTCGAATTGTCACGATCATTGACCTTGACAAGTTCAACTTGTCAAGGTTAATGACCGTGACAATTCTGGGCGAGACAACTTTTTTGTCATGGTCATGGACCGTGACAAGCTCGTTAGAATTGTCACGGTCCCTGATCGTGACAACTTTAGTCACGATTTAGGACCGTGACAAGCCCGTGACAGTTTATAAAAAATTATCACGGTCAATGATCGTGACAAGTCCGTGATAATTATCCTTTGTCACGAACTTGTCACAGTCATTGACCGTGACAACTCTGAGCAGAATTGAAAAAAAAATCTGCTAGGTGGTATGGCCACTGCCACTGCCACTGCCACTGCCCAGCAGTGTATTTGTACCTGTTATAGCAACGTTGTACCTGTTCAAACATCATATATCCAAATAAACTAGAGATAATGCAAATATACATTCAAAATAGAAACAATATGCAAACGGGACAGCTTTGCGTCATGCTATATTTTTGTTGTTTCAATGTTCTTATTAATTTACTTATTTTACTAATCATTTGCTTTGAACACTTTGGAAGCTTTAATTGGTCAACACCACCCTTCATCTTCATTATAGTCTTCTCCAAAAATTTGGCATTCTCCACAAAGTACCTCAAATGTTCAACTCCATTGTTCGGCCGTAATCCCGTAATTTCGATTGCCTTTGGGTGTGATCTCAAACAATCAGGTACATACCATTCCAACCACGATGTCCCGATTTATTCACAACAAAATGCAAAACCCTAATATAAGAAGAAACAACATCACCATCAATTATCTCAAATCTACAAACTATTTAGCTGGAAGTGATGTTATGAACCCTTGACGTACCTCAAAGATAAGAACCTCTAGAAGAGAACAACTTTTGAGAAAATCCAGCACCAATTTCCAGTTCCAGTTCAACTGTAAGAATCATCCACTATAAGACACTGCACAAGAGAGATTTTATAAATGAATTGAAAAGTAATAAATCTAAAAAATATAGTCATTTATGCAAACAACAATAGCAGAGATATTATAGCTTACCAACATGGTATAACATGATAATGAAAGAGACTTTACGTCAAAAATCCTTCGAAGAAGCTTAAATAAACATGTGGCATAACCAAGGACGGAGCCAGGATTATCATAAGGGGTGGGCTAACAACAAGCAAATATTCATAATAATATAATTAAGCTAAAACAAGAAAAAAATGACAAAGCATAGTTTAATACTAAAATTCATTCACAATAAAAATTAAAATGTATCGAAATTGTGCATGAATAATCTTAAAAGAATTCAAATTCATCGAGTGAAAAAAAATTCTACCAAAATTGTGTAGACGAGTCTTTATCGATTCATATCCATCGATTACATAATCTAAATCCATAGTCAAAGTAAGTTACCGTTAAAGAAAGAGAGACAAGAATTCGGCAAGAAATTCATTTCGCATTGAGTTGCGATTCGATTTAATAAATCCCTAACCAAACACAAACATAAATAAAATTTAATAAATGAAATCGAAATCGAAATCGAAATTGAAATATTCATATAAATATTCATATAAATATATATAAATATAAATATAAATACATTACATGTAGTGCCACCCAAATAGCTAACTTGAGCTCATATGGCACCTCCTTCCAACTAATGTATCCCGGGCAATCGTGTCAAATATAATTCCCTTCATATCTGAATACTAAGAAATGCCATAATCCTATGGAGCTATGCTGTGAAAAGTCCTTCCAACCGTTGTGTAGCCAAACATCACCAGTTGAAGTTGTCAATTCCACTTTCCATATTTTCCCATGTTTCGCTAGAGGTTCCAAGTGGTGGGGTATGGAAAGTGGAATTGACAACTTCAACTAGTGATGTTTGGCTACACAACGGTTGGAAGGAATTTGCAGAGCATCACCCATAGGATTATGGCATTTCTTAGTGTTCAGATATGAAGGGAATTCTCGCTTCATTTTTTGAGCTAAAGGATAGACGAAGAGATTCAGTCTCCTCTCCACAAATAGGACACCCCAAATAACTATGTACTAATCACCTATTAAAGGTAAGAAGCTTATATTCATGGATTAGTATAAACAAAACTTAGACTTATAGTTTGTTTCATTTAATTATGTCTTATTTATATTCGATTTTTAAATTTCAAATTCAAATTCAATTTATAATTGAAAGTTATAATAGTGAGGCAATTCACGTACACTCAGGTATAATAAATGGCTTGTCCACACGTATCGATTGCCCTTAAAAGCAAGACGTATATCGTGGAAGTCACGCCAAAGGGGCGAACACTTTATAATTAACCTAACCAATGCATACCCGCATATAGGTGTCAAGCTTAGGACACACAAGCTAGATTGTCAATTTCTACCCAAAACTCTGCCAAAATGACGAATCGGCATGCTGCCCAAATTTTTTGCACAATTTTTAAAACGGGACCCTGCCCGTAAGCCTGTTTACAAGTCCAACCGTAGCTTTTCCTATGTTGCAAATCCTAATTTTTATAGGCTTGGGTCCCGTCCGGCATTCGTTTTTGCATTTAGGAGAACTTAATACAAATGAGAACCTAATAAACATAATAATTCTGCTGAGACCCGCCTCTCGTCTTTTTCCTCTCTTTTTTTCAAAAAAATGTCGAAAAACATTTTTCCCTCTTGTGTCAAAAATATCAAAAACATTTTCTTTTCATCCAAAAACCATTTTATCCTCATATTTTTCAAAAATGTCAAAAACACTTTCCCTCATTTTCTAAAAATAAACGAATTTCCTTTTTCTTTTCAAAAATAAAAATCATTTTTTCTCCTTCTCAAGTCGATCACATACCCTTGGCTTGGCTCCTTAATAGTGTAACACCCCGTATTTTTTATGATTTAAATAATTATGTGATGAATTATTATTGTGGGAATAAGTATGTGATTAATTATTGTTATTGGATTAATTAAATTATAATGCGAGAAATTAATTTGTTATTAATCCAAATTAAAATAATTATTAACTAGCGTACCAAAGGTTAATACTTATTATTGAGAATTATTGAATATTACTGTGTCATATGTAATATCGAATTATGAAATTTGATAATTTGTCGAGAGTGAAATATTACGGCAGTTTGATAATTTAAGTCTGACACGCGTGTGAGTCGTGTCGGGACTAATTGATTGGGATAAAAGAAGAATTTATTTTTATTAACTCATATGGTCATTTCAAGTGCGTCGTTGAGTTCGGTAGGGTTGAAATAGTCAGAAGACACTATCCTGGTATTTTATTTGGACTTCGAAGTATTTTAGGCCAAACCGACATCCCGTAGGGGTAGTTTTGTAATTTGAATTTTTGGGGGTTTAATTAATGACGAAAATCAGTAATTAAATAAGAAAGGTACGTGGGTAAGAAATTTTCCATCAGATTCTAAACCTAAGTGAGAAAGAGGAAAAACCTAAGAGGGAGAAGAAGGACTCCATAGGTGTTCTTGGAGAAAGGCTCAAGCTTTTACACCGAAAATTCCACCAACGTGTAGATCGCGAAGAGAGGAACGCATCTATACCAACATCACCAACGGATCATACCATCATATTCGAGGCAAGTGTTTATTACTTGCGTCTTTTAGTAATAATTGTGTTCATGTTAGAGTAGGTGATAACCCCTCAAATTTATGAGAATTAATTTGATGGAAATTTGACGATTTGATTTTTTTGGGGACTAAAATTTTAAGAGATTAAATTCCTTCATGTAGATAGGATTACATTCAAGGATTTATGATAATTTTCCATGACCAAATCTGGGTTAAAATGGTTGTTGAATTGAAATTGAAGAATTAGGGTTTTATTGGTTTAATTTGGGGATTTCAAAATTAAATGATGTATGGTGAGGATTTAATGATTCTAGGTTGTTAGAAATCATCTAAATATATTAGAGCATCAATTGGATATGTTGTTTGGGCGTTTGGGATTCAAAAATAGAGGTTTTAGAGGTGAAAATGGTGGAAAACGCTGAAATTTTGGGGAAGAAGACGAGACAGAGAGTCTCGCGCGAAGTCGCGCGTAGGTCGTTTGCACGAGATAAGGATCTCGGCCAAAGTCGTTCGAACGACACATGGCAGTCATTTGAGCGATAGCCCATTCTGGTTCGAGCAACAGGTTCAAATTTCTGGGAATTTCCATTTTACCCCCAGATTAAGTTACGCAATAAATTGGGGTGAGAAAACTGTTATTCGATGGACTTAGTCTAGTGCAGAATTTTTGGAAAGTATTTGGGAGATAATACTTTAAATAATTGGAACGGTATGTTGGCCTTGGAGATTACATGAGCGAAAGTAATCAAATTAAATATACCCTACGTAGTGATGAGATTAAAATACGTATGAGAGGTATATAATTAGGTGGGGTAAATGCCTATGAATTTTAATAGGATGTGTGTATGCCTATTATATACTATGATTGTTAAGCGTACTAATGGGTGATGACCCGGGGTTACAAGAATATTATTGTTAAATGTACTAATGGGTGATAACCCGGGGGTACAAGAATATTATTGTTAAATGTACTAATGGGTGATAATCCGGGGGTACAAGAATATTATTGTTAAGTGTACTAATGGGTGATAACCCGGGGGTACAAGAATATAATTGTTAAGTGTACTAATGGGTGATAACCCGGGGGTACAAGAATATTATTGCTAAGTGTACTAATGGGTTATAACTCGGGGGTATAAGATTATTATTGATAAGTGTACTAATGGGTGATAACCCGGGGGTACAAGAATTACATGAGTGATAGTAACTGTATTTAAAAATACCATACATAGTGATGAGAATAAAATACGTGTGAGATGTATATAATTTAGGTTGGGTGAATACCTATGAATTTTTAATAGGATGTATGTACACCTATTATATGATATTGTTATTAACCGCACTAAAGTGGTGTAAACCTAAGGGTGCATGATTATTATGGTTAGGGGTGTAGACACCCCATTCTGTTACCCCCTAACTCTCCTTAGGTTCCTAGTACCTCCCGTCATCACTACAAACCTAGGTCACATCTCGAGTACTGACCTGGAAGCCATCGGGCACCTTCCGGCTCAGTTTGACCCAAAAATCAAACGCTTCATCTCGACCGAGACTCAATGAATCTTTGAAGGGAACTGAATACCCTTTCAAATGGTCCACCCCGTGCACGATTCCGACTTACCATGCGGACGAACGAGCCTTTTACGTCCGAAACCTGACCCAGAGGCCACCGGGCGCTCCCGGGCTCTATTTTACCTTTGTCAACTCTTCAGATCGATCGATTATGAATGAATCTTTGAAGGTCACTAAATAACCTTTCCAACGGTCCTCCCCGTGTGCGATTCCGACTTTCCAGGCGGACGAACGATCCGTTTGACTTCGGGAGGCCACCGAATGCTTCTCGGGCCCGGTTGACCAAAGTCAACTCTCCAAACTGGGTCAAACTCTTTGGAATGTCTAAGTACATCTCCTAACCTTTCCAAAGGTATGCCCCATGCGCGATTTGGACTTACCATGCGGATGAACGATCCGTTTGTGTCCGCACGATTCCCCATCCAATGGACCGACAAACGCTTCCGAGCCATATTTGACCCAAAGTCAACTCCCAAAATTGGTAGAGGTCCAAAGGAATTTCGAAGGTCTATAAATTACCTTTCCAACAGTATGCCCCGTGCGCAATTCTGACCAACCGTTTGCCCTCGGCGGACGATTTTCCGAAAAAGCCTGAAGCGCACTGCCAAATGGCAGGTCCCAGACCCTGCCTATCGGCACCTGCCGATAGGTGGTGCCATGGCAATGCCGATCGGCAGAACCCTGGGCCTATAAAAAGGAGGCCTTGGCCTCATTCGCAGGGAGAGCTCAGATCAGAAGGAAATCACTCTCAGCAAGTCCCAGAAACCTCTCTCGAAGGCAGCGTGATTTCAACTTCCAAATCCCTTTTTCACTTCCACTTTTCATCATACCTTTCATCAAAGTTGATGAATTAATCACTCTCCATCATCATCCAAGTGCAAGGGCTATTTTTCAACACTCAAGATCAAGCTCAAGATCTTCAAGAAGGTCCAACTTTCTCACATTTCTCTTCAAATTCTCTTGAATTCTCAATAACTTGTTTTCTTACTTAGCACTTTTATTATCTCATTTCACACATCCTAATATAATTTTTACTTAGTATTGTTTCACATCTTTTATTTTCATAAAACCCAAAAAACAAGAAAAAGATGGTTTGCTCATAAATTCCAAATAAGGGATTCTCATACTTTTCCACACTTTTCTCACAACTAAAACACTTTTTTCTACACACACACACACACACACACACACTCACAAATAAGAGATTCCCCATTTTGGATTTATGGGATAAACCCCACCCCTTTGCTTTGTATGCGAACTACGTGGACTTTGATGCCTTTATAGGCTATGTAGGCGTCTCGGGGTAAAACTCGAGACTCGAGTCATTTCTCTCACTTTTTCTCTCAGTTTCTATTTTCTCTAAATCCATTTTTCTTATATTATATATATACTTATTCTTAGTGACGCATTACTCCATATGCGTTATCGTTCCCTTATAACGATCAACGTAGGGGTAATCGCATAAATCTTATTTTTCTAATATTACTTTTATATTTTCCTACGAATGACTCGCTTTATCTTTTCCATGATACAAGTCGAGGATTCCTACCTCCATTCTATATATACACATGCACACATATCACGGGGGGTAAATATAAAGGAAAATAGCAAATATCCATGAGAGACTGAAAGGGCGGAATGGGTGCCTAACACCTTCCCATTTCATAACTAAGACTCCGAACCCTTCTCGAATCATCTTGGTTTCGCATGCACCAGTATGTCTTTGGATGCCACTCTTCGGGGTGGCTTACCCTTTTTCTTTTGTCTGTTTTGAGTAAAATAGACTGGCGACTCTGAATCTCTCTACATTTTTCACCTCAAAAATCGACATCGGCCGAAGCGCTCTCCCGAGAGGGGATGCGCAGGACACGAAGGATCCTTTTCCCTCCGCGGCGGGGATCGGGGATGGCCACAGTGGCGACTCCGCTGGGGATTTGTGTTTTTGTGGGCTTGAATCTATTTACATGAATGCTATATTTTCTTATGTTTCCCCCCCATATCTGCGTGTTCCCCTTCCTCACATGTGTATCCCATGCTTATGTTTATATTCACACACTTGTAGAAAATTCTCCATGTACACTTCACACCACGTGCACCTAGGATCACATGTATATCCCCATGTTGCACGCATCACCCATCCATACTTGGTGTACCTTTTGGGTACTCGTACTTTGCTCCCTGTTTGGCATAATCAAGAAAGACATTCTCATCATAAGATACTAATAAGAGAATCATGCATGATTCACACGATATCACCAAAGAGCATTGCTATTGACCAAATTTTACCCAGTAACTGGAGGGTCACTTCGTGATGGGCGCTGGTCCGGCAGGTCGTAGTTAGCCTAAGCGATATGACTCTCACCTTCCATTGGCCAAGTACCTTCGACGTATATCGAATGGTTCCCCCGCATCGTACCGCTTGACCGAAGTCATGACAGGAGTTATATCGGAGGGAATTCATTCACATACACCGAGTATATCGAATTCGATCTCACACGTACCGTCCCCACGAGGTATATGGTGAGGCAATTCACGTGCACTCAGGTATATCAAATGGCTTGTCCACACGTACCGATTGCCCGCAAGAGCAAGACTTATATCATGGAAGTCACGCCAAAGGGGGGACCCCATGCCGATTCACCCAACCAACTGCATACCCGCATATAGGTGTCAAACCTAGGACACACACTTTAGATTGTCGGTTTCGACCCGAAACTCTGTCGAAATTTCGGGTCGATCTTCCGCCCAATTTTCGCGCATTTTTAAAATGGGACCCTGTATGTAAGCCTGGTTACAACTCCAAACCATAGCTTTGCATATATTAAGAACCCCACTTTTTCAGGCTCGGGCCCCGTTCAACATTGCATTTAGGAGAATTAAATACAAGTGAAAACATAATAATCATAATAATCATATTGAGTTCCGTCTCCAAGAACATTTCTCCCTTCTTTATCAAAAATCCAAAAAGGTTTCTCCCTTTTTATCAAAAATCCAAAAATAGTTTCTTCCTTTTTTCTCAAAAATAAATCTCACCCTATGCCTTCTCAGGTCAATCTCACGCCCTTGGACTGGCTCCTTATTGGCTTCGGTCTTCAGTCAAATCACCCCGGAGTTTTATCCGTTCCTCTACTACTTCTTTCGAGTCCGGAATCCATCCATCTTCCATGGAGAATGTAGATCAAGCACCAGTCATACAACCAGATCTGTCGATGGTCCTAGCTCAGCTCGTGGCCAAGATTGACAACCTCCAAGCTGAGGTCTGAGAAATGCAACGAAACCAAGTTCCTATTCCTCAAGATCCCGAGGCCCTATTTCCTCATGCTATGGGTCCACCCGAGCCTATCTGGGTCCCGGAAGAATATCAGCACGCTCCACGTGCCCCTCCGGCTAATGGGCCGCCGCCTGCCCAACTTCCAATGCCAAACATTGCCCAGCCTATGGCTAACTTGTCTGTGGTCGCTGATCCAAAGGAGGAGGAGTTGAACAAAGTCAAGGAGGATCTCAAAATGCTCAGCAAGAAGTTTGACCAAGTCAGGATCTCTGGAAATTACATGGACTACACCCACATGTCTCCTTATCCTAAAGCGAGGTTACCCGAGAAGTTCAAGATGCCAAATATCGAGAAGTTTAGGGGGAGTGGTCCCCCAATTGTTCATCTTCGCAGTTATCATCGTTCCATGACTCTACTATGGGCTTCTGAAGAGGTAATGGCCCAACTATTTCAGCAAACTTTAAAGGATAGTGCCCTCCGATGGTTTTTATCTCTTGAGGAATCCAAAATCCGTAGTTGGGAGGATGTAGCCCGAGAATTCATGTCGCAGTACAAATACAACGAAGAGCTTGAGGTCACCCACCGTGATTTAGAGCTGCTCAAACAAAACTCTGGAGAATCAGTCAGTAACTTCATAGCCCGATGGAAGGAAAAAGCAGCTACCATGACCAATCGGCCATCTGAGGAAGAACAGGTCAACATAGTGAAGAAGAATTTCTTTCCCCATGTCCGAGAAACCATGGGAGGACAGTACTATCCCCACTTTCGAGCTCTCAGAGAAGCAGGAGTAGAAATCGAGAAAGGTCTTGCCAAAACAGAAGTTGAACCGAAGAAGGTGTCCGGACAGTTCACCTCCAGAAAATATGACAAGCCTGCCAATTCTACAGTCTCAACCATCAACAACATCTCTCAACCAACCACATTATGGGCACCAAAAAGTCGTCCTCCCCCCATCCGAAGGGAATACACTGAGCTCCATGCTCCCCTCTCCAAAGTTTACCAAGACCTGTTAAGCCGAAACCTCATCAAACCCTTGGATCCACGTCCATTGCCAAATCCACTCCCGAGAAACTTCAAGACTGATGCTCATTGCACCTTTCACCAAACAGCTGGCCATACCACCGACCAATGCTTCCACCTTCGAAACGTAATCCAAGATCTCATTGATCGGGGTACCATCACCCCACCAGCCAATCCTAAGCCAAACACTACACACAATCCACTCCCAAATCACACCAATGCCATCTTCTTGGAAGAAAACCCAGATTTCGATCCATCAACCCAAATCACACCCCTATACCCTCCTAAACCTCTTCAAATTTGCCCATATTTCCTCCTACACCCTACTAGCCTCGCTGATCAGGCACTGTCACTCCTTATCAGAGCATGCATCGCTGTCCGTACCCGTTCTAAAAATGGAAGCATGGAATTGTCAGAGGTCTTAAACCAACTCCTAGAGTTCGGGCTGAAATTGCCCTCAAGGATGAATATCGACTGCCAGAGGTTCAGTGCGTTATTTTTGGAAGAGCAAAAATGGGCCCGAGAATCAGATAGTTAGGTGGTATCTACCGACGAAGTCAGCTTAGATAATGTTGTCCAGACTATGGAAGAATTATTCAGATAAACCAACAGCATTTGCAGTATCACTGAGTTATTTGGTGTTTTGAAGCTACAAGGGCTCCTGCTCCCTTCACCCTTACATATCCCCACAGAATGGGAGAACTTGTATGAAGAAGCCGTTGAGGTTGTGGAATGCATCGACTTTACATGGAATGATATAATTGTTGCCACCGGATGGGGGGAAGAATTCGAAGATTCAAGTGAAGAACAAGATTCATGGAGAACTGGCCCAGTAACCGACATATGTGGGATGATATCATTTGAAGAGCTCCTCGATAAAAATAAATAGGGTGGAAGCACAACCTGAGATTGACGAGGAAACGGGATTCATATTCTTTCCTTCTTCAGTAAATCACATGACCAGATCAGGGAGACATTACCAGGTTCCAAGCTCACTACCAGCAAATGACAAGGGGAAGGGCGTTGAAAACCTTCCTATGCCAGAAATGACCATCGAGGAGAGAAAGATCCTTGATCAACTGAAGAAAACTCAAGCTAACATCACTCTATGGGGACTTTTCATGTCTTCCCAGCTACACAGAAATGCTTTGATCAAATTGCTCATTGGACCCATAGTTCCTCCCTCTACCACACCAGAAGAAGCGGTAAATCTGGTCGGATCTTTGACCTCTACTCGAATGTTATCATTTTCTGAAGAAAAAATCCCCAGAATTGGGCCGAATCACAATCATGCACTCAACATCTCCATCGAAGTTATGAGGAAGGTCGTGCCACTCTCTCTTGTCGATAACGGATCTGCCTTGAATGTCTGCCCACTGAGAACCTTCAAATGTTTAGGGCTGAAAGAAAGAGACCTCGCTCCCACCTCCACCATCGTGCGTGCCTATGATAATACCCTTCAGGAGGTGATGGGATCCATAAAACTTGCAATAGGGATTGGACCTATAAACCCTGTCATCGAATTCCATGTCATTGATATCCCGGCCTGTTTCAACCTGTTGCTCGGACGACCCTGGATCCACAATATAAAGGGTGTGTCTTCCTCACTCCATCAGAAATTGAAGTTCTTCGCCGACGGGCGAGTCATCACCATTTTGAGCGACGACAAAAATATCGAGGGTGCAAGCATCAGCAGTCCAATTCTTGAGATACGACATGAGTCCAATGATATGCTCCTATCAGGATTCCAAGTTGAGCCATCCCTACTCCCGGCAGGGGATGATTTCAAAGAAAGGGTTTGTCCAAAATATGACCCTCATGGCAATGTCAATGTGATTCAGATGTTCAGAAACATGCACTTCATGCCCGGACTGGGGCTAAGACAAAGGCAGGAGGGGACACTTGAGCCCATCGAACTGAAGAAAGCTTCCCCTCCTTGTGGCTTGGGGTATCAGCCATCAGAACAAGAGCTCATAATGATCCACCAAACTCAACCAAAGAGAAGATTAGACTGCATCCAGATTCTCCCAGGTGACTCCCTGAATGGACGATTCATCAAAGAGGGCGAGGATTTCCCCTTTTGCGGTTTTCCAGAACCATGGTACGACCGCACAGACAAGAAAATAAAGCCTGGAATGGAGATATTTTTCCAAGATAGTTACCCATGGGCTAAAAATTTCCCACACCGCGTACAACCGCTCATCAAAGATACCGAAAAAACTGAGGAAAGTGATTTCGAAGATTCCTTCAACTTGTAGACACTGGGGCTGGCACTCTGCATGGTTCATTCAGGCACCACATCACTGGACCCCTCTCATCTGATCAAGGCTGCGGATGCACCTATCCTCAACTGGCATGCTGCGCCAGCTCTACCTCTTGAAATCTCCCCTAACCCAAATGTTTACCCTATTGTATCTACTGTTGTCTATCCTTGCTCAAATGTAATCGAGACCTCTTTTGATGAGGTTCTCAATGCTGTTTTTCCTATCAATGAAATAAACGAAGATTTTGAGTATCTTGCTGTGCCTTACATTAATTGTTTAGATTCTAATCGAACTTTTGATGATGATGATTTTACAAATGAACAATTCTTAACTGATCTAAATAAGGTTAATAATAAACAACATAACCGCATTTAAGTTAATGAAGAAGAGACTGTTGTTATTAATCTCGGTTCTAGTAGCCAACTGCGCGAGATTAGGATAGGGGCCACCCTTGACGAGCATGAGTGCGCACAACTCGAAGAATTGCTAAAGGAGTTCGTGGATGTCTTCGCATGGTCCTATGACGATATGCCCGGTATTGATCCTGAAATAGCTCAGCACGAGATCCCCACTCTCCCAGATTACAAGCCGGTTAAACAAAAGTTAAGAAATCTCTGTATCGAATGGTCGCTCAAGGTCAAAGAGGAGGTGGTCAAATAGTTGAACGTGGGTTTCATTCGAGTGATCGAATATCCCATATGGCTAGCCAACATTGTACCTGTACCGAAATCAGAAGGAAAGGTTCGAATGTGTGTAGATTATCGAGATTTGATCGTGGAAAACACAGTCAGTCATGCTCTCAAGTCATTTATCGACGGGTTTTCCGGATACAACCAAATCAAGATGCACCCAGACCACCAAGAAAAAACCACATTCATCACCCCATGGGGAACCTTTTGCTACACCGTTATGTCATTCGGTCTCAAGAATGTTGGGGCTATCTACCAAAGGGCTGCCATGACCATCCTGCACGACCTGATTCACAAGGAGGTCGAGGTTTAAGTGGATGATATGATTATCAAGTCCAAAACTAGAGAAGGTCATGTTCCCGCTAGAAAGTTCTTCGAACGACTACGGCAGTATCAGATGAGACTCAATCCACAGAAATGTGTCTTCGACGTTATAAAGGGAAAACTATTAGGATTCATGGTCAGTGAGAAGGGGATAGAAGCAGATCCTGCAAAGCTGAAGGCCATACTTGAGATGCCACCACCCCGAACAGAGAAAGAAGTCCGAGGTTTTCTTGGAAAATTACAATATATCAGCCGGTTCATCAGCCAGCTAACCTCCATCTGTGAACCAATCATCAAGCTCCTCCGAAAGGATTTAACCAAGGTTTGGAACGAGGCTTGCCAAGAAGCTTTTGACCGAATCAAACAATATCTGACCCAACTTCCAGTTCTCATGCCACCACAGCCTGGTCTCCCTTTGCTCCCATACCTAACCATAACCGACATTGCATCCGGGGCTTTGCTAGCCCAATACCTTGAAGAATCCCACAAAGAAAGAGCCATCTATTATGACAGTCGCAAATTGGCTGGGTACGAAGTCAACTACACTGCTTTGGAAAAATCATGTGTCGTGCTTATCTGGGTCACCCAAAAGTTGCGACACTATATGCTCGCCTTCCCCATCAAACTTGTATCCCGAATGGATCCCATCAAATACCTGCTTGAGAAACACGCCTTATCTAGCCGAATGGCCCGATGGTTGATGCTCCTAACCGAGTTCGATATCGTGTACGTCACACAGAAAGTTGTTAAAGGAAGAGCCATTTCGGACTACCTCGCGGATTACCCCGTAGAAGAAGCTAATGTCTGGATCTCCGAATTCCTAGATGATAATATCCTTTGCACTGCCCAAGGCAACCTCCTATGGCAAATGTTCTTTGACGCCGCCACCAATAAAAAGGGATATGGCATTGGGATACTCCTGGTTGCCCCGGATGACTCTTATACTCCCTTCGCCATCAAGTTGAATTTCTCTGCACCAATAACATGACAGAATACGAGGCATGCACAGTGGGCCTCAAGGTCGCTCTCAAGAAAGGTATTCAATACCTTGATGTATATGGGGATTCTTCCCTTATCATCGGTCAAGTGCTCAGAAAGTGGAAAGTCAAGGACGAAAAGCTCCAACCCTTTCATGCCCAATTAGAAGAGTTGGCCTCCCAATTCTGAGATATCACCTTCCATTACCTACCCCGAGCAAAAAATAACCTAGCCGATGCTCTCGCTACCTTGGCCTCCATGGTCGACATGCCCGAGGGAACAACAATGTCCCCCTTCCTAGTTCAAAAGCAAGACAAACCAACCCATTCCTACCACATTGAGCTCGTCACCACAGAAGATCCTGAACTAGTCAACTACTGGTACTATGATATTTGGTGCCTCCTCAGGTACGGTAGGTATCCATAGGGTTCTAACAAGAACAACCGAGCTACCCTTCGAAGGCTAGCCGCCCAGAACATCATCTGTCATAAAGCACTACTCAAGAGGAATTTTGATGGAACTCATTTGCACTGTATCGCAGGGGCTGACATTGAAAAGATAATGAAAAAAATCCACAGCGAGGAATGCGGGCCCCACATGAACGATCACATGCTTGCCAAGAAGATCATCCGACAGGGCTACTACTGGACCACCATGGCCCAGGATTGCACCGCTTATGTTCAGAGGTGCCCTAAATGCCAACAGTTCTCCAATATCCAACATCTCCCTCCGCGGGAATTATATGACATGACTTCTCCCTGGCCGTTCTCCACCTGGGGTATCGACATCATAGAGAAGGTTACGCCAAAGGCATTAAATGGGCATGAGTTCATCCTAGTTTCCATTGATTACTTCACCAAATGGGTCGAAGCTGAGTCATATGCAGTATTAAATGCCAAGAAGGTGGCCAAATTCATCAAGAAGAATATCATCTGCCGATATGGGGTCCCGCACGAGCTAGTGTCAGATAATGGTTTTCACTTCGAGGCAGAAGTCACAGAAATAGTCAACGAGTACGGGATTCAGAGACACAAATCT
This sequence comes from Sambucus nigra, assembly GCA_949130495.1. Lineage (NCBI taxonomy): Eukaryota > Viridiplantae > Streptophyta > Magnoliopsida > Dipsacales > Adoxaceae > Sambucus > Sambucus nigra. The sequence continues at coordinate 510,140,190 of OX422220.1, forward strand.
TCTCCCTACCGACCTCAGACCAATGGTGCAGTTGAAGCTGCCAACAAAAACCTCAAAGATATCATCAGCAAGATGATCGAAAGTTGTAGGGATTGGGACGACCGGATCCCGTACGCCCTCTGGGGCTATCGAACCTCAATCCGAACCTCTACTGGGGCTACCCCTTACTCCTTGGTCTACGGCATGGAAGCAGTCCTACCTGTGGAGCTGGAAATACCTTCGCTACGCTTCATTCTCAAAAGCAAAGTTAGTGAAGAAGACTAGTGCCAAAGCCGTCTTGATGAGCTAGCCCTTCTAGATGAAAGAAGATTAAAAGCCCTTTATCACATACAGGGATGGATACCATCGCCAAATAGCGCGATCATTCAACAAGAGAGTCAAGGACCGCGGTGTCCGAGAGGGGGATTTAGCCCTCAAGGAGATAATAGAACCCATCTGGGACCCCAGAGGAAAATTCAAGCCCAATTGGAGCGGCCCTTACATTGTGAAGAAAATCTTATCTATGCTCACTGACCTGGATGGGGAAGAGATGGCTCGTCCAGTCAATCTGGACCATCTCAAGAAGTTCTATCCCTAGTCCGAAATCTCGGCGCACTACGACTCTTCTCATCCCCCTTCTATTCTAAAAAAAAAAAAAAAAACTCTTCATTTCCCTCTACCCAGAACTACGTGGGCCTGATCCTCTAAAAAAAACACTTTTAAACAAAAAATAATTTTAAAAACCCCAGAGGTACGTAGGCATCTCATACATCTCTAATGAGCACGGCCCCTTCTTTTTCACAAAATATATTCTTTTCTTACCTCCGAGAACGGCGGTTCATTCTAAACATCTACTTGAACAAGAGGATTATGTATACCTTAGCGATCGGTATAGATAATTCAAAATACAAAATTCATCGAAAGGCATAGCTGGATGATCAAAAACTTGTTTATTTCATTAATAAGAAAGTACAGTATGGATTACATAAGAAAAGGGAACGGATGACTCCCTTCCCCCTATTGCCATAAAAAGCCAGATAAAATCCCCACATCTGTTACACAAAATAAACTCCCCAAGAGTCCTACCCACAGCTACCAGAAGATCCTACGCCCTCATCATCCACGTCCTGAGGACCCCAAGTCTCCCCTTCCTAAATAGAGTGTCGCAAACATTCCATGGATCGATGAGCCTTGACCATCTTCGAAAAGACCACAACACCCCCTTCCATGGAGTCAGATAAAATAAACCACCTTTGACCAGTCTCTATAGCCAACATCTTGCTGACTACTTTCCTCCACAACCACCTCATATAATCTTTGGGGACGTGGCAAACCTTACCGACAGACTGAGAGGGACGGGTCGACGGACGCCGATTTTCCCACAGAGATCCAAGCAACAGACGCAGGCGCTCAGTCAAATCTTCTACTGGAAAGAAATTTGAGGTCCGAGGGGGTACGACCTGCGCCCAGCCAAATTGGTGCAGAAGTCGCCAAGGGAAATAAAAAGAGGTCTGTCTGAGACCAACCAGCCGCACATATGAATACTCCCCTAGCTCTAGAACAGGCTGCAACTATCCCCACCAAGGCACGGACCAATACAACCCACAAGCCCCGTGCTCCACAAACCAATTCTCCCAGTTCTCAATATACAGGCCAACGCGGATGAAGTAGCACGAAAAGAAGTTAGGAACGGCCGACAAAGGATATTCTGGAGGAGTCGAAAAGCGAAATCTTTCAGACAACCACACGAACAGCATCACAGGGCTACCCCTTAAAAAGTCAGAACGACCTTCTCTCTAGGTATCCAGGCCATTCAGGGTCTCCTCCAATATCACTGCCGCAACATTACGACGGTATGACATCCATGAGGTAATAGCTGCAAGTTGAGGGTCCACTTGCACCTCCCAGGTCACCAGCAGCAACTTTGAAACTAGGCCCAGAACCACGGCTCCAGCATACCCAGCATCACCTACTTCCCGCAAATGCACGGACTACAGCACCGCCGGGAGGGAGATCACCCCTCCAGCAACCAGTGACCTGGCCGTCGAAGGCGAGATATGAAGAATCCCGACCAATAAATCCCTAGGAGAGCGGGAAAATTTGGGTAAAGTCGCGGCAACACTGGGATTCACACCCAGTATGGCAGAAAATTCCTCGTAGGTAGGACAAACTTCTTCCAACCCAAAGCTGAATACATGGTCTTCGGGGTACCAGAATTACACCACCGCTCTCAGCATATTCCACTCAAAAGGCCGATTACGCCACAAGGATACTCGACGCATGCTGAAAGCATCGTAGTCGACATTATAAGAGCACATAACTTCCAAGGCTTCGAGGAAATTGGCAAACTGAATGCTACCAGGGAGGGCCATCTTGCAGGGCTAAAAGATAGTAGGCAAGTGGATAAGAATGCAAAGGTGTGATGAAAACACTCCACCCTTCTCCCTTTTTATACTAAAAAATCCTCACAAGGGACATAATTCCTGCAGAAATCGGAAGGAATCCTACCCCACAAGGTACTAAAGGCTGAGGAGGGTACCAATCAAGGCCTTCAATTGATGGGACTGGACTGAACTGCCGATAGGCAGGTCAGGGTGCTTACCGATCGGCAACCCCCACCCCCCCCCCCCATTTTGGGAAATTTCCCTTTTTCCTCTTTTGTCAAATCAGAAAACTCAAATAAAAACAGAATTTCAAAATCCCTTTTCCTCATATAATTTCCCTTTTTAAAAATTAAAAACTTTCATTCACAAATTTCCAAAAATATTCCTTTTTTACGGTCTCAGCAGCAAATTAAAAAGCGCATGCATTCATTCATCATTAAAATAAAAGGTAGTAAAAAACTACACTGCATTACATATATATGTTTTCTGTGTTACATTATTTTGCAGGAAATATAAAGAAAAGCCAAAAACAATGGGACTCAGCCCAAACCCACATTCTCTCTCTCTCTCTCAAGAGCTTCCACCCCTGCGACGCGCTCTCTTCCCCCTATGGCGAGACGACGCGCCCCCACTACCCGAGCCAGAGTCGTCCCCTGACGACACTGATGGCACCAAGCAAGAAGGAACAGGGATAGCATCTCGAATATGGGCAGTCGCCGATGATATCCAGTCTCTAATGTCTCTCAGCCAAGTGGTCGAAACCCGGATTTGCTGCAAGAAAAAGACAGAATCAGTATCAAGCAAAAGAAATCAAAAAGAGGAAAAAGACCGAAAGGTTTACCGCAGGACGAAGGACCTCCTCTGTCAAACCCAGCTCCTCCGGATCCATCGCAAGAGGATGGTGTAGCATCGGCACTATCCCTCCATCGGCCCGCCGGATGTTGTACGAAGGAGTGTGCAACCGCACGAAAGGAACCTCCGAGGTCGCTGCCGCCACAGGTGCCGACGGACCACCACCACTGTGGGAAGACCCCACCGCCCGACTCGAACCCGCAGGAGGGAAAGGAAAGGTGTCATGTATGCTGGGCGCCATCAACCAGCTCGTCACAAAGTCCATATAGTCATACGGCGCAGCCGTATCGGTGTACAATGCATAGGACTCGCCTATCATCGCCGTGATCCTCTCATCCTCCAACAGCTGTCGATCTCGCCTCATAGACGTGGGAGGCTGCGCAGGTGGCACCACCACCTCCTCCCCAGCAATCTGGCGAACCACCCTCTCCCCAAGATACCAGGAATGGCCGAATTTATGTGCCAACAAATGTCTCATCTGCGCATTCACCCCAGTCATCCTCGTATCCTGAATGGATGTCCCCCAAGGATAAAAGGTCACCTAAAAATCGCCAAGCAGGCATGAGTCAACACAAGATCAGAAGGTGCAAAAACCAAGACTGAAAAGGAAAGGACCTTACTCAACCACTGGTCAGGTCATTCAAGACTTGACGCACCGCCTCCAGGGAGAGAGATCCCTTCGACTTCCGGTTGGCCTTACGCCATCTATACAGTCAGCAGAAGTCCCCAACAGTGTCATCCTTCAGAGCAATCAAAGGGGTATTGCACCCGATTACCTCATAGAACCACGTCTGAATTCACAAGCAAAAAGAGATGCATAAGGAAAATGCGAATGCATGAGATAAAAATGTGCAAAGTAAAGAATACCTCAAGTAGGTACGTGGCTCCAGTAAAATTCTGCCGGCAGCACCGGCTGAATGCATCCAAAGAAGAGTAAAGGGTCGCCAAGGTCAGACTCCCCCAATCATAGAAAGGGATATTCGAAAACATCCTCAGGTACGGCAGAACCAACAAATGGACGACGTCGCCGCTCGACGCCACCATGAAACCTCCCAGAACCAACAAGATGAATAACTGGACCATCTGCCTTACTTGCATCCCGTCCTCCACATCAACCACCCCGCTCAGCGAAACATCCTTCAGCAAGGACAGCTAGATGGAATCTGCAGAAACTATCCTCCTCACATCACCAAGTGCCGCATGCATCGCCTCCGGCCTCACCCGCAAGGAGCGATCCGCCTCTATCTTCTCCCCGTCACAATCCAACCCCAACAGTTGTTGCACATCTATGGGATTCACCGTAATCTCCCCGAAGCCAAAATGGAAAGTGTGGGTAGTGTCCCACCACCTTTCCCCCAAAGCGCACAGGAGCACTGTCGAATGAGGCGTCTCATCCAGCGCATCCGCCAACCTCCCAAAACCCGCTGATGATACCATCCAGCACACCACGGGTGGAAGATGCTCCCAAACATCCTTAAGCCCCGTCGTCCTGCGGGCACGCATGTTCTTCAAAGAAATATCAGACTGGCAAAAAGGAAAAATCTCATTAAGAGTCAATAAAGAAAGAAAAATCACCCAAAAAGAAAGGAATGCCAAAGGTCAGGCTACTTACATAACCTTCGGGAATCACTCTCGAAGAGCGATGACGCGATGGCTCCCACAGCAGGGTCCACTCATCCGCAATCGGCTCGAATGCATCAAAGGTATTCTCGTTCCCCAAAGCAAGGGGCACCCTGTCCCTCCAATCCACATTCGCCCAATCATCAACAGTCAACCACTCCCGGTGGACAGTAGTGCTCACAAAGGCGGCCATTTCTTGAAGATCGAAACATTAGAACAATTCGCAGAGAGAAATCGCAGAAAGAGAGAAGGCAAGAAGCTGTGAAAAATGAAGGGGATTCGCCCCCTTTATATAGGATGCCAAGCGCCATGCCGATCGGCACCTCACCCTTCCATACCGATCGGCGCTGACCCCTCACCTTCCCGAGGCAGCCCAAAAGTTCGTGCCACTGCCGAATGGCACCCCTCAGTCTATGCCGGTCGGCACACCCCTTAAAATTCCGTACAAAAATTCCTGGAAAATGCCAGAAAACCCTGAAAAATCCTCAGAAAATTCTTAAAAATCCCAGGAGGGATTCGGAACGTTTTCATTAAGAAAATTTCCCACTCCTTCAGGCGAAACCTCTTTTTTCCCAACGGAACCCTCAAAATCCAAGCGAATGACCTCTCGAGCAATGCGCCTGGACCACTTAATCACCTCCTCAGCAGAATTTACAACCTCAAACTGGTTACCTCCCGAACAATCAACTCCTCCGCTCAAATCAAAGACACAATACCTCCCCAGCCATCGGCTACCCAGTGCGAAATAATATCACATGGTATTCTCCCCAGCGGAATTCAGAAGAATCACTTGCCCCAGGCAATCTCTCCCAAAGGACGATCCGAATCTTCCCCAGCTCATCCATCGTTCCCTAGCGGAATCTCAGATCCAAATTCTTATCCCCAGCGGAACATCAAATCCGATTCGTACCCCCAGTGGAACTCTTTTCTTTTCCTAAGAAAATGCAACCACTCTTGGGTCAGAATTGATCCCGGTCTTGGATCGTCACCTGAGTTAGGTCAGAATTGACCTCGGTCCTCGGTCGTCACCACTTTTGGGTCAGAATTAACCCCGGTCTTGGATCGTCAGCTGAGTTAGGATAGAATTGACCTCAGTCCTCGATCCTCACCACTCTTGGGTAAGAATTGACCCCGGTCTTGGATCGTCGCCTGAGTTAGGTCAGAATTGGCCTCGGTCTTCGGTCGTCACCACTTTTGGGTCAGAATTGGCCCCGGTCTTGGATCGTCACTTTAGTTAGGTCAGAATTGACCTCGGTCCTCGATCGTCACCACTCTTGGGTCATAATTGGCCCCGGTCTTAGATCGTCACCTTAGTTAGGTCAGAATTGACCTCGGTCCTCGATTGTCACCACTCTTGGGTCACAATTGGCCCCGGTCTTGGATCGTCACCTTAGTTAGGTCAGAATTGACCTCGGTCCTCGATCGTCACCGCTCTTGGGTCAGAATTGACCTCAGCTATCAGGCATTTACCCTAAGCCCGCAGATTCGGCTTTGATCCACAGCACACTCCTTAGATCCTCAGAATCGACCTCGACCCTCTGAATCGGTCGTACTCCCTCAAAAGCATCATGTGGTGTCTATTCGATGGTCATCATTTGTTCCAAACTCACCCATTGAGGGGCTCTGTAGACACCCCATTCTGTTACCCCTAACTCTCCTTAGGCCCCTAGTACCTTCCGTTATCACTACAAACCCAGGTCACGTCCCGAGTACTGACCTGGAAGCCATCGGGCAGCCCCCGGCTCAGTTTGACCCAAAAACCAAATGCTTCGTATCGATCCAGACTCAATGAATCTTTGAAGGTCACCGAATACCCTTTCCAACGGTTTGCCCCGTGCGCGATTCCGACTTACCATGCGGACGAACGAGCCGTTTGCGTCCGAAACCTGACCCAGAGGCCACCGGGCGCTCCCGGGCTCTATTTGACCTTTGTCAACTCTTCAGATCGACTGAGACTGAATGAATCTTTGAAGGGAACTGAATACCCTTTCCAACGGTCTACCCCGTGCACGATTCTGACTTTCCAGGCGGACGAACGATCCGTTTGACTCTGGGAGGCCACCGAATGCTTCTCGGGCCCGGTTGACCAAAGTCAACTCTCCAAATTGGGTCAAACTCTTTGGAATGTCTAATCACATCTCCTAACCTTTCCAACGGTATGCCTCATGTGCAATTTGGACTTACCATGCGGACGAACAATTCGTTTGCGGCCGCACGATTCCCCGTCCAATGGACCGACAAGTGCTTCCGAGCAATATTTGACCCAAAGTTAGCTCCTGAACTCAGGAGCGGTCCGAAGTACTTTCGAAGGTATCTGAATTACCTTTCCAACGGTATGCCCCGTGCGCGATTCTGACCAACTATTTGCACTCGGCGATCGATTTTCCAAAAAAGCCTGAAGCGCACTGCCAAATGGCAGGTCCCAGACCCTGCCTATCGGCACCTGCCGATAGGTAGTGCCATGGAAATTCCGATCGGCAGAACCCTGGGCCTATAAATAGGAGGCCTTGGCCTCATTTGTAGGGAGAGCTCATATCAGAAGGAAATCACTCTCAGCAAGTCCCAGAAACCTCTCTCGAAGGCAGTGTGATTTCAACTTCCAAATCCCTTTTTCACTTCCACTTTTCATCATACCTTTCATCATAGTTGATGAATTAATCACTCTCCATCATCATCCAAGTGCAAGGGCTATTTTTCAACACTCAAGATCAAGCTCAAGATCTTCAAGAAGGTCCAACTTTCTCACCTTTTCTTCAAATTCTCTTGAATTCTCAATAACTTGTTTTCTTACTTAGCACTTTTATTATCTCATTTCACACATCCTAATATAATTTTTACTTAGTATTGTTGCACATCTTTTATTTTCATAAAACCCAAAAAACAAGAAAAAGAAGGTTTGCTCGTAAATTCCAAATAAGGGATTCTCATACTTTTCCACACTTTTCTCACAACTAAAACACTTTTTTCTACACACACACACACACACTCACAAATAAGAGATTCCCCATTTTGGATTTATGGGATAAACCCCACCCCTTTGCTTTGTATGCGAACTACGTGGACTTTGATGCCTTTATAGGCTACGTAGGCGTCTCGGGGTAAAACCCGAGACTGGAGCCCTTTCTCTCACTTTTTCTCTCATTTTATATTTTCTCTAAATCCATTTTTCTTACATTATATATATACTTATTCTTAGTGACGCATTACTCCATATGCGTTGTCGTTCCCTTATAACGATCAACGTATGGGTAATCGCGTAAATCTTATTTTTCTAATATTACTTTTATATCTTCCTACGGATGACTCGCTTTATCTTTTCCATGATACAAGTCGAGGATTCCTACCTCCATTATATATATACACATGCACACATATCACGGGGGGAAATATAAAGGAAAATAGCAAATATCCATGAGAGACCGAAAGGGCGGAATGGGTGCCTAACACCTTCCCATTTCGTAACTAAGCCTCCGAACCCTTCTCGAATCATCTTGGTTTCGCATGCACCAGTATGTCTTTGGATGTCACTCTTCGAGGTGGCTTCCCCTTTTTCTTTTGTCTATTTTGAGTAAAATAGACTGGCGACTCTGAATCTCTCTACATTTTTCACCTCACAAATCGACGCCGGCCGAAGCGCTCGCCCGAGAGGGGACGCGCGGAACCCGAAGGATCCTTTTCCCTCCGCGATGGGGATCGGGGATGGCCACAAGGAGCGCTAATGGGTCTTAGCCCGGTGGTGCAGAAATAGTATATATATATATAGGGGTGATGTGACGATATGTATATGTGTATATAAGAACTTGTAAATATTTCTACGGTGTGAAACTGGTAGATATAGTGATAATAATAAAATGCTTTGCGCCAAGTGGTGTAAACCTAAGCGTGCAGGATTGATATGTATATATATAGGGGTGATGTGACTATATATATTTATGAAAATAATTGGGAACATTCTACTTTGTGAAATTAGTAGATTTTGTATAAATGAGAAATAAAATAATCTTAGTGGGTAAAAGATTAACCATTTAAACGGTGAATAATGGAACTTTTATTTATGTGAGATAAACTATTTCTTTTACGTATTGTATGGACGATATGGGTATACTACTGGAGATTGTAGATGATGATATATGATTTCGAACTAGTTAGGTCGGGTAGCTTAGCTAGTGTGGGTTAGATGTACGTTAGGCGTGCACAATAGAGGAGAGGTGAGAATCTCATGTGAGTGCGATATCTAACATGCACATAATACTTGCTTCATTGCAGTTTTAAATACTTGCTAAATATTTTTAAAACCACGGGATCTGAACCGTCTCTTGCATATCTTCTCTTTTGCTATATATATGTATCATATCAGGTGCTCAGCCACAGGGATACCAGAACTAGAGAGTTGGATTGTTCTACGTCCTGCAGCTGTTGTGGAAGCTGTAGGTCTTTGCAGTTGATGCCTCCATCATTTCCATTCAGTAATCTAGACATCTCAGTTTGGGCATGTGTCGCCCATATCAGAGTTATAATTCAGTTTACTTTGCAGTTATTTTAGTTGGATGGAATCTTACTATGAGTACGTAAATTTGGAGTTTTGAAATGGGAGGTTTTTACCCAGTCTTATTTATTCTAGTGTTTGATCCATGTTTAGTATATTCATGTGTATGATTAATGGTTTACATTTTCATAATTAAATAGAGAAATGGTTTTATTTGGTTATATGTAAAAAGTAAAAAGTTTTTGACTCCTAGCTTAATTCTATATTAGGTGATTAATATGTTTATATGTTTTTTGATAGTGATGTTAAGAATGAGCCAACTGAACATTCTGTTTTAAATTTGGTAAAGGACTAATCACCTTATATTTTATTGGCCAGGGTGTCACAATTGGCTTCGGTCTTCAGTCGAACCGCCCCGAAGCTCTGTCAGTTTCGTTATTTCCTCTGAGTTCGAGATTCACCCATCGTCCATAAAGAACACATATCGAGCGCCGATTGTACAATCGGATTTGTTGACGATTCTGGCTCAACTTATCGCTAAAATTGACAACCTTCAAACCGAGGTTCATGCGATGCAAAGAAATCGGATCCCTATCCCCGAAGATCCCAAGGTCATTTTCCCTCGCGCAATGGGTCCGCCTGCACTCGAACCTATTTGGGTCCCTGAAGAATACCAGAATGCTCCACGTGCTCCTCCTGCTAATGGGCCACCACCAGCCCAACTTCCATGCCACACCTTGCTCAGACCAGGGCTAACTTACCCATGACTGTTGATCCGAAAGAGGAAGAACGAAACAAGGTAAATGAAGACCTCAAGATGTTAACCAAGAAGTTCGACCAAGTCAGAATCTCTAGGAACTACGTGGACTACAGCCAATTGTCTCCCTATCCTAAAGCCAGGTTACCCAAGAAATTCAAAATGTCTAATATCGGGAAGTTTGGAGGCAGTGATCCACCAATTGTCCATCTTCACAGCTACTACCAAACCATGACTCTTTTAGGGGCTTCTGAAGAAATAATGGCTCAGATATTTCAACAAACTTTGAAAGACAATGCCCTTCGTTGGTTCCTATCCCTCGAGGAGTCCAGAATCCGCGGTTTGGAAGACATTGCCTGTGAGTTCATGTCACCGTATAAGTACAACGAGGAGATAGAGGTTACTCGTTGTGACTTAGAGATACTTATATAGAATCTTGGGGAATCAGTCAGTAACTTCGTAGCAAGATGGAGAGAAAAATCAGCTACCATGACTAATCGGCCTTCTGAAGAAGAACAGGTCAACATTATAAAGAAGAACTTCCTTCCCCACGTTCGAGCCACCATGGGAGGACAATATTACCCTCACTTATAAGCCCTCCGAGAATCTGAGGTGGAAATCGAATAAGGTCTCGTCAAGATAGAACTTGAACCAAAGAAAACCTCTGGACAGTTTGCTCCTAGAAAGTTTAAAATGCCTGCTAGTACCACCGTTTCTACCATCAACAATATCTCTCAGCCTATCGCTTCGTGGGCATGAGAAAGTCTTCCTAACCCGATCTAAAAGGAATATACCGAGATTCAAGCTCCTCTCTCCAAAGTCTATCAGGCCCTCTTGAGCTAAAATCTGATCAAACCCCTGGACCCTCGTTCGATAGCAAACCCACTTCTGAAAAACTTCAAACCTGATGCCCATTGTGACTTTCACCAAACTACTGACCATACCACTGACCAATGTTTCCATCTCTGAAACACAATCCAATGCTTGATTGATCGGGGTATTATCGCCCCACCAGTCAATCCTAAAACAAACACCTACTCATAACCCGCTCCTGAATCATGAAAATACCATCTTCCTAGAAGAAGACCCATAATTTGACCCATCTACTCAAATCATACCAAGTAAATCACCATTTATACCCATATACTCTCCTAAAACTCTCCAAACATGCCCATATTTCCTCTTACACCTTACCAGCCTTGCCGATCAAGCCTTGTCACTCCTCACCAGATCATGTATTATCGTTTGCACCCATTCTGGAGGTAAATATATGGAATTGTCAGAAGTGCTGAACTAACTCCTAGATTTTGGGCTGAAATTGCCCCCCAGATGACCATCGACTGTCAGAGATTCAGTCGATTGTTCTTAAAAGCACAAAAATAGGTTCGAGAGTCGGACAACTGGGTAGTACCGACAGACGAAGTCAGCCTAGATGATATGGTCCAGATCATGTCAAATTTATTTCAACAGACTGGTAATGTTTATAGAATATCCAAGATGCTTGATGCTTTGAAATTACAAGGGTACTTGGTCCCTTCAGTTCTCCATATCCCAACCGAGTGGGAGGAATTATACGAAGAGGTTATAGAAGTTGTAGAGTGCATTGACTTCGTATGGAAAGATAGTATCATTGCCATCGGATGGGGGAAAGATTCCAAAGATTCAGATGAAGAATCGAATTCAGAAAAGACTATCCTGATAGCCAACCTATGCGGGATGATATCATTCGAAAAGCTACTAGAAGAGATCAACAAAGTGGATAAACAACCTGATATCGATGAAAAAATAGGGTTTCTATTCTTCCCCTCTTTTGTGAACCACGTGGTCAGGTCTGGAAGACATTACCCAAACCCAAGCCTACAACCATCAGTAAGGGATAAAGGGAAAGTTGATGAGAATCTCCCGATGCTAGAAATGACTCTTGAAGAAAGTAAAGTCTTGGATCAGCTGAAGAAAACCCAAGCCAACATCACTCTATGGGGACTTTTTATATCTTCCAAGCTACACCGAAATGCCCTAATCAAGCTACTCAAAGGACCCACAGTTCCTCCCTCAATCATGCTAGAATAAGCAGTAAACCTAGTTGGATCACTAACCTCTACCCGAATGATCTCCTTCTCAGAAGAAGAAATCCCCATGATGGGTCCCAACCATCATCATGCTCTCAATATCTCTAATGAAGTCATGGGAAAAACTGTCCCCCTCTCTCTCATTAACAACGGATCAGCTCTGAATGTATTCCCATTAAGGACTCTGAACTATTTGGGATTGAAAATAAGTGACCTCGCTCCAACTTCTGCTGTCGTATGTGCCTATGACAACACTCGTCGAGAGGTAATTGGATCCATCAAGCTTATAATAGGGGTTGGACCTATAAACCCCATCGTAGAATTCCAAGTCATTGACATCCCAGCCTGTTTCAATTTATTTCTTGGACCACTGTGGCTCCACAACATCAAAGGGGTGTCTCCTTCCTTTTATTAGAAGTTGAAATTCTTTGCCAACTGACAAGTTATCACCATCTTGGGAGACAGTGAAAACATCGGGAATGCAAGCACCAATAATCTGATACTTGAGATACAACATGGGGTAAAAGATAATGCTGCTATCAGTTTTCCAAGTCGAACCACTCATACTCCCAGTAGGGAATGACTTCAAAGATGTCCAGAATGCGACCTCCATGGAAACGTCAATGTAATCCAAATATTCAAGAACATTCACTTCATGATCGGACTGGGGCTTGGACAAAGACAATAAGGGATAACTGAACCTATTGTGTTAAGGAAAGCATTTCCTCCTCGTGGCTTAGGCTATCAGTCGTCAAAAGAAGAACTCGGATTGATTCGCCAGCTTCGAATTAATAGAAAGTTGGAATGCGCTAGAACTATCTCAGGAGATTCCGTAAATGGTAGATTCATCAGAGAGGGTGAGGATTATTCCTTTTGCGGCTTCCTTGAACCTTGGTACAATTATGTAGATAAGAGGATGAAACCAAGAATGGAAATCTCCTTTCAAGACAGTTACCCATGGGCCTAGAACTCCCAACACTGTGTGAAACCATTCGCTGGAGAGACCATAGCTGATATCAAGGGTTATAAAGAAAGTGACTTCGAGGATTCCTTCAATCTGCAAACATTAGGGCTGGCACTCTGCATGATCCACTCAGGGGCTACATCACCAAATCCATCATGCCTCATCAAAGATGTTGATACACCATTTCTCAACTGGCACGCTGCACCTATACTGCATGCTAATGTTCAAACTAATCCCAATGTTTATCCCCTTTCCCCTTTTGTTACTACTCCTAACTCTGATTTAATCGAGACCTCCTTTGATGAGGTTCTCAATGCTATTTTTCTTATTAATGAAATAAACGAAGATTTTGAGTTTCTTGTTGTGCCTTACATTAACTGTCTTCTCTCTAATCAAACTCTTGATGATGATGACTTTGCAAATGAACAATTCTTAACTGAACTAAATAAGGTTAATAACAAACAACATAACTTCATTCAAGTTAATGAAGACGAAACTGTTGTTATTAATCTCGATTTTAGTAGCCAAATGTGCGAGATTAGGATGGGGGCTACCCTTGATGAGAAGGAGCGCACATAACTCGAAGAATTATTGAAGGAATTCGTAGTGTCTTAACCTAGTCCTATGATGATATTCCTGGTATCGACCCTGAGATAACATAGCATGAGATTCCCACTCTCTCGGAATGCAAACCCGTCAAACAGAAACTGCGAAAACTTCGTACCGAATGGTCACTCAAAGTCAATGAAGAAGTAGTCAAGCAATTAAATGTGGGATTCATTCGAGTAATTGAATATCCTACATGGTTCTCTAACATCATACCCGTGCCGAAATCAGGAGGGAAGGTTCGCATGTGTGTCGACTATCGAGACTTGAATAAGGCCTCTCCAAAGGATGATTACCCGCTACCCAACATCGATATGATTGTGGACAACACAGCTAGTCATGCTCTCAAGTCATTTATTTATGCACCCTGATCATCAAGAGAAAATCGCATTCATCACCCCTTAGGGAACCTTTTGCTATACTGTCATGCCATTCGGTCTCAAACACACAGGGGCTACCTACAAAGGGCTGCCACAACCATTCTGCATGATCTGATACACAAGGAGGTTGAGGTTTATGTAGATGATATGATTATAAAGTTCAACACCAGGGAAGGTCATGTTCTCGCTCTCCGAAAGTTCTTTAAACGACTGCGACAGTACCAGATCCAGCTTAACCCACAGAAATATGTCTTTGATGTCACCAAAGGAAAACTCTTGGGATTCATGATTAGTGAGAAAGGGATAAAGGCAGACCCTGCTAAGTTGAAAGCCATACTAGATATTCCACCACCTCGAACGGAGAAAGAAATCCGAGGATTCCTTGGGAAACTACAATACATCATCCGGTTTATCAGCCAGTTGACGTCCATCTATGAACCCATCTTCAAACTACTCTGAAAGGATTCAATCAAAGTCTGGAATGAAGCTTGCCAAGAAGACTTCGACCGAATCAAGCAATACCTAACCTAACCTAACCTAACCTAACCTCCAGTACTTATGCCACTGCATCCTGGTCTTCCCTTACTCTTATACCTAATCGTGATCGATATTATAGTCGAAGCTTTGCTAGCCCAGTACCTTTAAGAGACTCGCAAAAATAAATCCATCTACTATTCCAGTCAAAAATTGGTCGGTTACGAAGTTAACTACACCACCTTGGAAAATGCATGTGTCGCTCTCGTCTCGGTTACCCAAAAGTTATGCCACTACATGATCGCCTTCCCCATCAGACTCGTATCCCGTATGGATCTTATCAAGTACCTACTCGAAAAGCCTACCCTGTCCAGCTGTATGGCCCATTGGTTGATGCTCCTAGCTGAGTTTGATATTACCTATGTCACTGATAAGCACCCAAAACTGTACATTTTATACCCCGAATAGATGTATTTTAGTTGCTAATTCTCGACAATTTGGGTCTTATGCGCTTAATTGTGCAATATGCAGGCTTAATTGCAGTTACGGTGTCAAAAGTTATATCTCCAGGCATTTGCAGTTAAAATTGAGCTAAATACCTTGTCCCATAACCCTAGCTTACCGTAAACCGTCCCTAAACCTATCCCAAACCATGTGTGTGATTTGTTGTGTCTTTTTATATTTTTTAGATTTTTAGTTTGAGTCATTTTTATTTTTAGGATTTATTTAATATTTTCTAGGTTTATTTTCAATTTTTATTTTTATTAGTATATTTTTATTTCATCTTTATTTTTTATTAGTTATTAGTCTTATTTTATTAGGATTAGATTTTTTAGAATTTATTTATTTTTAGTTTATTTTGATTTTACATTTTCTTTTTAGGATTTTAGTCTTAGTTTAATAGATTTCTATTTTTATTTTTATTTTCATTTATTTTTAATTTTATTTGAGTCTTTGTTTTATTTTAGAATAGGATTTTATTTTTTTAGGCTTTTATTTTATTTTATTATTTTTATTAGTTAGTTTTATTTTAAGGGTCCAAATTACACACACACGCACCCTACTCCCATACACCATCCTACACCTAAACAATACACCCTCACCCACACCTCACTCCCCTACACCCTCATCATACACCAACCCACCCCCACTTCATCTTCTTCCCTACATCTCTTTCTCTCTCCACAAACCCATCTCACCCCTACCAACCTCCATTAACACCCACACAAACCCGCATCTTCCAACACCAAACACACACACCCATATCTCATCTCTCACCTCAATCATCCAAACCCCCACCTCCATTAAAACCAAGCCACAACCCTTTTACCTTCCTGTCCGTCCAGCTCCGGCGACCCATCTGACGCCGGCGGAAAACCCATTCCGGTGAAACCCGCGACCTCTTCGAACTAGAGATAGGGGTTTCTTAAGTGGTGTATTATAACTTGAATTTCAACTCTAAATTTATTTTCTAAGATTTACATGAATTTTAATTGATCGATCCTAGCGGGTGATTAATTAAAAGGAGTGTAGATCTATTTTTCTAGAGTTGTGGGGTGTTAAACTTAAATTTCTAAAAGATTACTATTATAATTACACTTGCAACGAGAGTTGGTTTGTAATTTTGATATTAATTTGGGAGAATTCAATTAATTAAATTCATTATCTAGAATAGCTCAAATTTGTGGTGTTCTCACAATTATTTACCTCACTTTATCTAGAATTCAATATCTTGATTCATTATCTAAATTCATTATCTAGAATTCAATATCTTGATTGTTCTCACAATTATTTACCTCACTTTATCTCTTATTTTAGTGTTAGACTTTTGTGGGTACCCGGAAATTAGTGCTACAGGCCTGGACGAGTAGCCCAGCCCTAGCGGCCCAAAGTCCAGGCCCCTCATCTTTTGTATTGATCTAATTTCCCCACGATCCCATGAAGGGAAGTTATAGGGAAGCACGATCCCATGAAGGGAAGTTATAAGGGAGATGGCTAATATGGAGGAACCCATCATCTCCATTAACTAACCTATACATATATAAATTAGACCCTAGGTCCGGGGCAAAGGACAAGTTGTATTCTCGGTACTCATTCCCCAGAATATTGAGAAATAATACTGACTGCACCACAGTGGACGTAGGCACCTCTTTGCTGAACCACGTACATCTGTTGTTGTGTGATTGGCGTTTTATTTGTCCTTTCTTGGTCATTACTTCTCTCATATTTATTTTTGTTGCATAATCATTGTCTCCACAATTGGCGCCGTCTGTAGGAAGCGTTCATCTTTCCCTGAGAAGAGCCCACGCCAAGAAAAGAATCTAAGATATTTGGTCACAGCAGCAACGCTCCTTAAGCAGGAGATATTCAAGAGCCACCTGCTCCTCGCAGGATTAGGTCTGAAGTCCGACGTTCAGATCGTGGGGCTCGCTTGGAAAGGCCAGCCTCAGAAGAAAGTCAAGGACCAGCAAGGTCCACGCAGATATCCAGATTGATTGATGCATACGAGGCAAGGCTCCACGAGCAGAGGGAGTCTTCTCGCAGATACGAGGCTGAGAATGCCCGCTTGAAAAGCAGACTGGAAAGACTGGAGAAGGAACTACGTCCTGATACCAGGAGACACCCCTATCGCACTCCTAGCCTCAAGCGAGCAAATCTCGCAGCCGAGGAAGGAGCCCTAGGCGGGAATATCAAAGGGTCGAAGGTGGCAACTCAGACGACGACCTTCGTGAACAACTAAGAAGAGCTCGCCACTACCAGAGCCCTGCTCGCAGCGACGAAAACATACAGAACCTGGTCCGCAGAGAAATGGACCAACATGCAGCTCACCGCGGCACCAGGTCGACCAGAGAACTCGCCAGGAGACCCTCAAGACCCAGATGAAGTCATCATTCACGAGGTAAATTGAAGAGGAAGAGGCTCCCAAGAAATTTGCCATTCTAAGGTTCAAGATTTACGATGGGAAGACTGATCCCATTGATCATATCAGGCAGTACCGGCAGGCCATGACCCTCTGGAATCACCGGGATGCACTGATGTGCCGTATTTTCCCCTCGAGCCTCCATGATGTGGCCCAGAAATGGTTCGAAAAAATCCCTCACCGATCCATCAGAAATTTCAAATCCCTGGCCGAGCTCTTTACGGCCCGGTTCATCACCAGCAGATACCATCCCAAAAGGATGGATGCTCTATTAACCATGAAGAAAATGCCTCAAAAAACACTCCGAGACTATGCGAAGAGGTACTGGGAGTTATTCAACGAGATCGAGGACTGCGCGGAAGAGGTGGCAGTGGCTTCCTTCAAAATTGGGTTACCTAGCTCTTCCCTCCTTTACCAGTCCTTGACGAAGAAGGAAGCTATGACCATTGACGACCTGATGGCCCGGATTGAGAAATACGCAAAGGTGTAAGATGTCACCCGCCTTAATGTAGGAGAAAACGGTCGAGCCAAGCTCACTACCAAGGGAAGTGAGAAAGTTGAGAACCAGAAGAAAGGAGGAAAGAGTGGGGGAAAGAATGGCTCCCGAAACGGAGGGAACCCTGACGTAACAAAATCATTCCAGGCGGTCAACACCGTCTTCAAAGAGCTAATTTACAAAATTCTCGCGAAGATCAAGGATGAGCCGTTCATCAAATGGCCCCGGAAAATGGGAGGAGACCCCTCGAAAAGAAACAATGCATTAAGATGCGCTTTCCACAAAGAGGGAGGGCATAAGACCGAGCACTGCAAGGCTCTTAAGTCCCACCTTGAGGAGTTCGCCCAGTTTGGGCATTTGAATGACTTTGTGGAAAAGAAGGTAGAGAAAGTGGCTGCCCACAGAGAGGCGAAACCCGACAACGTGCTGGAGGATGATGCCGGACACGAATTCGCAGTAATCCATGGAGTATCTGACGTCAAGCAAATATAAGGGAACTCAGCTCGAATGGAGGTAAAGAAACTGACAGCGGTAATGCAAGCTTTTCAGATTGATCCAGCAAAATCACAGTCAGGGAAACATCGGCGAGCAGAGGACATCAACTACAACCAGCATATTGTTTTCACGAATGAAGACCTTGTGGGAGTAAGGACCCCACATCATGATGCCTTGGTCATTACACTCAGGATAGCCAACTTTGACATCGACAGGCTGCTCGTCGATCAAGGAAGCTCATCCAAAGTAATGTACATCGACCTGTTCAGGAAATTGAAGTTGAGCGTCGCCGACCTAAAGGGAGCTACTGTCCCTCTGGTCAGCTTAGCTGGAAAAATGATCATGCCCCTGGGAAAAATAGTACTGCCAGTGCGCGCTGGAAATGTTTCCAAGATGATCGAGTTTTTGGTGGTCGACATTGATTCACCGTATCAGGCCATCCTCGGTAGGGGATGGCTTCATGCGATGAAGGCAGTCTCCTCGACCTACCATCAGAAGCTCAAATATGTTACCGAGCGAGGAGTAATGGAGCTACACGGCTACCAGGCGATGGCAAGGAAGTGCTTCATAGCGGCCATCCGACCAAAGCCAGAGAAAAAAACCGATCAACCCAACGAGAAAGTGGAGGAAGGTGAAATTCCTTCCAAATAGCAATTAAAATATGGAAGGCCTGGAGTGGAAGATACCAGGCTCCTCCCCTCCGAGCGTGTCGTCGAGGACCTGGTAGAAGTGGCGGCTAGGGAAGGCGACAACAGCAGAGTCTTCCTGATCGGAGCGTCACTCACTGACCAAGAGTAAAAGGAGTTGTCAACCTTACTCAGAAGCAACATAGATGTTTTCGCTTGGGAACCTTATGAGCTGCCAGGAATCGATCCCAATATGGTCTGCCACCAGTTGCACGTCGATCCCACATTCAAGCCAATAATGCAGAAGGCACGACGAACTGCTCCCGAGAAGGCCAGAGCAATAGAAAAAGAAATCGAAAAACTGCTCGATGCAGGATCCATACGGGAAGTGCAATTCCATAAATGGTTATCCAACCCAGTGGTAGTTCCTAAAAGCAACGAAAAGTGGAGAGTTTGCATAGACTTCACTGACCTCAACAAGGCCTGCCCCAAGGATAGCTTCCCTCTTCCAAAAATAGACCAACTAGTAGATGCCACCGCAGCTCACGAACGAATGAGTTTCCTAGACGTGTACTCAGGATATCACCAGATTCCCTTGTATGCCCCATATCAGGACAAAACGGCGTTTATCATGACGGTTTGTTTATATTATTACAAGGTCATGCCTTTTGGGCTAAAAAATGCAGGGGCAACCTATCTGCAGCTAGTTACTAAAATATTCAAGAATCAAATGGGAGACACAATGGAGGTCTACATCGACGATATGCTCATCAAGAGAAAGGAGAAGGAGAATCACCTCTCAGACCTGTCAAATACCTTCGAAATCCTCAGGAAGTACCGAATGAAACTTAATGCGAGCAAGTGTTCCTTCGGTGTCCAGTCAGGGAAGTTTCTTGGGTATTTGATCAGCAAGCGAGGCATAGAGGCTAATCCGTACCAGATTGATGCAATCAACAGAGTGCAACCTCCTCGCACAATCCGGGATGTACAGAAGCTCACTGGAATGCTCACTGCTCTAAATCGTTTCATTTCTAAATCCTCCGAGAAATGCAAGCCTTTCTTCCAACTCTTAAAGGGCAGCAAAACAGTAGAGTGGAGCCCAGATTGCTCGTGAGCATTGGACGAGCTCAAGTCCTACCTAAGCACTCCACCACTTCTTGTCATACCACAGCAAATGGACTCTTTGTACCTCTACCTCTCTATATCCAGTCACACTGTCAGCTCGGCGCTAATGTGCGAAGTTACAGGAATCCAACATCCCGTCTATTACGCGAGCAAAACCTTATTAGATGCCGAGCAGCGCTACCTAACATTGGAAAAGCTCGCATTCGCCCTAGTAATAGCCTCGAGGAAGCTGAAGCATTACTTCGAAGCTCATACGATCATCGTCCTTATATCACACCCCCTCAAGGCTGTCCTAAGGAAGGCGAATTTGTCAGGCGGACTGTCTAAATGGTCAGTCGAGCTTGGCCGGTTTGACATCTAATTTCAACCAAGGACAGCTATCAAGGGTCAAATCCTTGCTGATTTCATAGCTGAATTCACAGGCGAAGAACCCTCCGACCAGCCTAAGCCAACAGAGCAAAACAACCAAGCTACAGTGGAAAGCTGGAAACTATTCGTTGATGGAGCCTCCAACTCAAAGGGGGCAGGGGTGGGAATTGTTCTCATCACTCTAGAAAACACAGTCCTTGAGCAAGGAATCAGACTGGGATTTGCAGCCTCCAACAATGAAGCAGAATATGAAGCCCTAATAGCAGGTCTCCAAAAAGCACAAACTCTGGGAGCAAAGCGTTTACAGGTATTCGGCGATTCGCAACTAGTTTCCAACCAGATAAGTGGAGACTATAACGCAAAGGATGAAAGAATGGCAGCCTACCTCTCCCGGGTGAAAAACTTAATGACGAGCTTTGAAGAGATCAACATCCTGCAGTTTTCCAGGGGGCAAAACAGCCACGCTGATGCGTTAGCAACCCTGAGTTCGGCAGTAGATTCAAGCCTTAAAAGGGTTATCCCTATCAATTTCCTCAGTTTCCCAAGCATTTACCCCAACTACGAGCTGCCCAACGCGGAACCAATACTCCAATTAGAATCAGCCCCCAGCTGGATAGATCCCTTGAAGGACTATTTAAAGAACGGAACGCTTCCAGAGGATAAGAGAACTGCCCACCAGATAAGGGTCAAAGCTGCTCGCTTTCACTTATCCACAAGAGGCGACTTGTATAAAAGATATTTCTCCGGTCCCTACCTTAGATGCGTCCACCCAGGCGATGTCAAGGCAGTGTTTCACGAGCTTCACGAGGGAATCTATGGAAGTCATGTCGGAGGAAGGTCTCTAGCTTTCCGAGCAATGAAGGAAGGCTATTGGTGGCCACACATGCAAAAGGACTCCGCAGTATATGTTCGCAAATGCCTGAAATGCCAACTTCACGCTCCTATGGTCCACCAGCCCGCCAGCAAATTAAAATTCCTGACCAGCCCCTGGCCCTTCGCCCAATGGGGAATGGACATAGTGGGACCACTGCCCACCGCTGCCGGCAATCGCAAATACCTGTTGGTTGCAACTGACTACTTTACCAAGTGGATCGAGGTTGAACCACTGGCGAACATCCGAGATGCTGACATGATAAGGTTCGTATGGAGGAATATAATCACTCGATTAGGAATCCCCAAAACCATCATCACTGACAATAGAACACAGTTCGAGAGTGGCCCTTTTCAGGACGTCTGCAACGAACACGGGATCAGGCATCGCTTCAGCTAGGTGGCCTACCCTCAAAGCAACGGACAAGCTGAAGCTTCCAACAAAACAGTGATCGCTAGATTGAAGAAGTGGTTAGAGAGAGCCAAAGGCTCATGGGCAATCGAGCTACCGCATATCCTATGGGCATACAGAACGACTCCTAGGCGAGCAACAGGAGAAACGCCATTCTCACTAACATATGGTATGGAGGCAATCATCCCACTAGAGGCGGGATTGCCAACAATGAGATCCGACCTTGTCGAACAAGGCGAGAACGATGAGGCTTTGCTCGCTGAACTCGACCTAGCCGACGAGTGCAGGGAACTTGCCCTAGTGAAACTAGCGAGCTATCATCAACATCTCGCGAAGCACTACAGCAAAAGGGTCAACCCGAGGAGATTCAAAGTTGGGGACTATGTTCTAAGAAAGGTCCTGGGCAACACAGTGAAGCCATCAGACGGTAAGCTGGGCCCAAACTGGGAAGGACCTTATAAGATAATTAGAGACGACCTGCAGGGTGCCTATCATTTGGAAACGATGGAGGGCAGAGAGATACCACGAGCATGGAACGCGGCTAATCTCAAGAAATTCTATTTTTAGGAATTCTATTATTAAATCTTTTATTGTATTCGTTATGTGAAAGGACAGTTCATTTCTCATCTCACTAATGAAAATCTCTCCGTTGATCACTCTCTAATTAGTAACAGTTATATTTTATTACACATCCCTTCCAAATCACAGGCATAATGGTCGACATAGCAGGGGAACACCCCTCCTCAGGTCATCGTCATGAAGCACGACAGACCTCTTAGCATTGCCCCTGGAAATATATGAAGCCCTACAGAGTATTCTTAGGCATCAAACTTACTTTGGTTAAACAAAATCCTGATCGGATGAATACATCCAATATCAGGTGTGTCCTCGCCAATTTCCCTACTTAGGCCTAAGGGAGTGTGACGACACAACCTAAAAGGTAAAGTGAGGGCACAATGGTATTCTTGCATTATACTGGACTGGGAGGACACTCGCATGACAAAATAAAAAAGATTATGAAGCAGCAAAAATATTAAAAGATTGGATGAACACGTTTAGTCGGCAAAATTGCCCAAAACGCGAACTTTTCATTAATCCTTTATATTTACAAACAATGATAATACATGTTTAGTCGGCGAAGCTCGCCCAAAGCATTTACATTATCAAAAAGAACAAAAATAACAAAATCTCCAGGAGGTGGAAGCCTCCGAACAAGATAATCAGCAACTTTAGCTCTTCTTCCATCATCAGGAGCGGGGGCTAGCTCTTCCACGACCTCATTTGCGTCCAACTCCAATAGTTGCCGGGGAAGAGCATCAATGGGGATCCATCGATCATCCCTCCTGAATGGATTGGGCATCAGAGTGGAGGAGGACATCTCGTGTCGATACCATAACACCGAGTTCCTCATAACCTGCAGCTCTTTCAGGGCACTCAACCACCCTCTGATGAAGGAAAGTTCCTCGAACTCTGATAGTCTTGTTGGAGCATCCATCCAGCCTTGATCGTAGCTATCAGACCACACTTATCGAGGGCCCTTCTTGAACAAATGCCGTAGTCGGGTGACGTCCCTCTGGAGCCCAGCAGCAGTTACATAAGCTCGTCGAACATCGTCGCGCAGCTCCTCCATCTCCCTCTCACGCTGTTCCTCGGCTTCCCTGTTCCTACCCCTGGCACTCTTGCCAGCACGCGGAAGGGGAGGCCGAGCAGCTCGCGACGAAGAAGAGCCTTGCAGAACTGCCGAAACGGTGCTCGGCGAATGCTCCTTAAGCTTTAGGACCTCCCTCCTCAAGTCTTCATTCTCCTGCTGCAGGAACTCCCCAACCTGGTTAATCTCGGTGGCCTCCAGCAACCTTGCTCTCAGTGCACTGACTTCTTCTTGTACTGAGGCGCCAATTTCTTCCATCTCCTGGAGCCTGTCCTTCAGCTTGGCCACTAGCTCGGACTGATCCTTATATTTTTGGTTCCTTGACTTAGCAAACCTGCAAAGTCTAGCAAAGGCCTGGCGAACAACAGGGATTGCATTAGGACCAAGAGTCCTACCCAGTTGGGAGGTAACAGGAATATAGTCATCAACATCAACCAACTACAAGTAAAAGAAGAAGAAGAGAAAGAGATCAGCATAAAAAAAATGAAGTCTTTTCATTAATAAGGAACGAGGTTACATCAGATTGAAAAAGAAAAAATTACAAAGGAAGCCCTATCAACTAGCAACCTCGAGTGTCCCAGAGGTGGATGGTCCCTTGTCCTTATCAGCATCAGTAGGGGCATTACCCTCTGCAGGGGTGTCCTATGTCCTCTCAACCAAAGGAGCGTCAGCAGGAGTCGCCTGAGAGACAGGATTAGTGCTTTTAGCAGTTGGGGCAGGGACCTCATCTACGACTGGCCTCGGCCCTGGATCGTGCTCGTCGAAAAGTGGGGATGCAACGTCCACTCCAGCAGCCATGAGAGCCTTATTCCACCCTTTCTTGAAGTTCAGACGGTTGATATAGCCTATCTGAACTTCAGCGTCCTCATACACAGCAGCCCAACCAGAGTTGTACGAGTCCTCCTTAAGGGTGGCTGCCTGGGCTTTCTCCGCCTCCAGTTGCTCGGCCAGAACCCTGTTCTTCTCTACAAGGTCCAGCTTGCTCGTGCACACCAGATCATAAGCCTTCCTCAGCTCGCCCAGCTCCCTGACCGCATCATCTCTCTCGCGAGCAGAATTGACAAGGGCCAGGTCAGATGAAACTCGAGCTGCATCAGCAGCCTTCAGGTCGGCCTCCAGCTGAGAGCCCCTGGCTTCCAAAGCAGATTTTTACTGTTCCAGCTCACCATTCCTCCTCACCAGCTCGTTGCGAGAGCGATAGAGCACAGCGAAGTCGGTCACAAACTGCAAAGAATGAAGAAGAAATCAGGAAGAAGAAACCATCAAGACTTGTTAAAAGAAATTGAGAATTCAAAGAGAACTTTACCAAGGCAAGCCTCTGGCTAGCTTGCAGAGCCAGCAGATCGGACCCCAACGCCCTCTGGCGGTCCGCAGGAAGGACTGCTCTCTCGAGCAGCACAGGGGCTAGCTGAGGAGAAGTGGCCACCGAAGCCCCCTCAGGCAAGGTAGATACTGGGACCAGGGCTTGACCTGTTTTGGTCCTCGCCTCCAGCTTCCTCCTCTCCTCCTCCTTTTCTCTCTCCCTTCTCTTTCTCTCCTCCACTTTCTTCTTCTCCTCCACCTTCTTCCTCTCCTCCTCCTTTTTCCTCTCCCTCTCTCTCACCTGCTCCTCCTCTCTCCTCTTCTTCTCTTGCTCCTGAGAAGAAGGCCGTGAACCAGTAGCTATAACCCCAGATGCAGACTTCAATTTCTTGGACCTCTGTGCAAGAAGCACATCATCATCATCGTCATCATCTCTGATCAAATTCTTCCTGGGAGGCATCTCTTCACCAGAACTGTTGGAAGTGCTCGACGATCCTTGAGCTTCTGAATCCTCCTCAGAATTAGAAGAACTGCTACTGACAAAGCTCCCTCCACCAAGATTACCGACAGGCTCACTTTCAGAACTCCCCTCCTCTTCGTCCAACTGGATTAGCTCGGCAGTAGTCTCTTCGAAGGAAGCAAACTCTGGAACATTATCCACAGGCCGTGCTATAAAGCTAGAGCCTACGTTCTTATACTCTAAAAAGAAAGCGGCAGATCTGGGATGCTCGCCATCACCCAAAGGCTCTCTGATGTTCCAAGCTTTAATCAACTCAAAAATTTGGACCTCGCTAAGAGCGGGCTCCAAGTTCCGTGACCTCGCTGCAAAAGAAAACGCAGAAAGGAGTTAGAAAAGTCATAAGTCAGCAGAGATTGAAGCAACAGTACAAATATCTACCTATATATTCTTCCCCATAAAAGGGAACAGTGAATCTTTCAGACCTTGACCCTTCAGATTGGGGAGAGAACTGCCAATTCCTAACAAGAAAACCTTCCTGCCAGTAGTCCTTATGGGAATCAGGTAGATTTACTACCAATACCCTATCAGGGCTCCTAGCTTTGAGGTACAGGACACCTGAACTAGTTCGAGAAAAGGAGTAACAGAAGCAGACCTCGGCAAGCCCTAACCTTGTGCCATACAATTGATTTATCCTATGCACGACGTTCACTATTTTCCATACATTGGGCGAACATTGTGCAAGTACAATACTAAAATAGCTAAAGAAATGCAGAAACAAATCATTAGGGGGAAAAGTAAGTCCCCCCTGGGAGAGAAACAAAACATGAATCCAGTGGGCATCCTCTATATCCCTAACGTTCCTAGGAGGCGAGGCACAACACTCAATCTCTACCCACTCAGGAATGTTGTAGAATTTTCTAAATTCCGAGATTGACCTATTTCCAATCTTCGCCATTGGGAAAATACAAGAAAAGCTACAAACCGAAGAGAAAATACAAAGGGCACGAGAAACTTACAAGACAGAAGATCAGGTCAAATGACGAAGAAGCAACGAGAATGGAGATCGAAAGCAGAAGGTACGAAGCGCAAGAGTTCTCAGAAGATAGAAGAGTGCTGGAAAAGCTGAAAAGACGAAAAGAAATGAGACTTATTCCAACAAGCCTTCAAAATCTAATCATATCGCACAGTAAGCGAAGCGGCTGCTGCCAGAAATCGACTATGCAGCTCCCGAGGAATTACGACACGGCCATTATGGCTAATCATTTAAATTTGTTGGGCCCACATGCCTGGCACAACAAATTTAGGGGCAATTGTGGGTACCTGGAAATTAGTGCTACAGGCCTGGACGAGTAGCCCAGCCCTAGCGGCCCAAAGTCCAGGCCCCTCATCTTTTGTATTGATCCAATTTCCCCACGATCCCATGAAGGGAAGTTATAGGGAAGCACGATCCCATGAAGGGAAGTTATAAGGGAGATGGCTAATATGGAGGAACCCATTATCTCCATTAACTAACCTATACATATATAAATTAGACCCTAGGTCCGGGGCAAAGGACAAGTTGTATTCTCGGTACTCATTCCCCAGAAAATTGAGAAATAATACTGACTGCACCACCGTGAACGTAGGCACCTCTTTGCTGATCCACGTACATCCGTTGTTGTGTGATTGGCGTTTTATTTGTTCTTTCTTGGTCATTACTTCTATCATATTTATTTGTGTTGCATAATCATTGTCTCCACAACTTTGTTTTCATTTTAATCACTTTCTAGTTAGTTATTTTCATTTTAGTTTAGTTTAGTTTAAATCATCACTTTACCCATTTGTTTTAATATTGAAAAAAGCTAAAAAAATTAGAAAAGTGAAAAAGTACAAAAAGAAAATAAAAAGTGAATTACAATTTTGCTCCATTTTCTTTACAACCCTAGGATGTGGATTGATGCCCTTACTTACCTCTACACTTTAGATTGTTATATTTTGTAGGTAATTGAGGTTTTGACTAGAAGGACTTTTCAAGCAACGACAAATATAAGCAAAAGTTCTTTCATCAGTCACGCAGAAAGCCATGAAAGGAAGAGCCATCTCTGACTACCTTACGAACTGCCCTATGGAAGAAACCGATGTCTAGATCTGTGAGTTCCCTGATGAGAATATCCTTTGTGACTCCTAAGAAGATCTTCGATGGAAAATGTTTCCTTCTAACTACCCCTGATGACTCCCACACTCCCATTGCCATCAAATTGGATTTCCTCTGCACTGACAACATGAATGAATATGAGGCATGCACGGTAGGCCTCAAAGTTTCCCTCAAGAAAGGAATTCGATACCTCGATGTCTAAGGGCATTCAGCCATCATCATTGGCCAAGTAATCAGGAAATGGAAAGTAAAAAATGATAAACTCTTACCCTTTCATGCCAACCTTGAAGAGCTAGCCTCCCAATTTCAAGAAATCACCTTCCATTACCTACCCCGAGAAAAGAATAACCTAGCCGATGCCCTTTCTATCTTAGCTTCCATGATTGACATACCCGAAGGAATATCCATTGCCCCTTTCCTTGTCTAGAATCAAGACAAACCAACCCACTGCTACCATGTCGAGATCTGCACGGAGGAAGAACCCGACATAGACGACTGCTGGTACTACGATATTTGGTGTCTCCTTAAACATGGTAGGTATCCCCAAGGATCTGACAAGAAAAAATGAGCAACTCTCTGTAGACTGGTTGCCCAGTATATTGTCTGTGATAAAACATTATTTAAGAGAAACTTCGATGGAACCCATTTACACTGCGTTTCAGGGGTTGACATTGAAGAAATGATGCACAACGGGGAGTACGGACCCCACATGAACGACCATATGCTCGCCAAAAAGATCATCCGATAGGGTTACTACTGGACTACCATGGTTCAGGACTGCACAACCTACGTTCAAATAGAGCTGGCAATTTTTGACACGATAACCCGTTTATGGTAATAACCCGAAATGACCCGAACTTGACACGATTAGCTTGTATAGATTTAAAAATACCCAAAACTTATACTCAAATAAAAATCAACGCGACTCGAAAATGACACGACTAACCCGAATTGCCACCCCTACGTTTAAAGATGTCTCAAATGCCAATAGTTCTCTAACTTGCAACCCTTGCCTCTACGAGAAATATACAACATGACCTCCCCCTAGCCGATTTCCACATGGGGCATCGACATTATAGGAAAAGTTACACCGAAAGCATCTAACGGGCACGAGTTCATTCTAGTCGCCATTAACTACTTCATCATATGGGTCGAAGTCGAGTCTTATGCAATTCTGAATGCCAAGAAAGTGGCCAAGTTCATCAAGAAAAATATCATCTACCGATATGGGGTTCTACACGACCAGGTATCAGACAATGGGTTATATTTCGAGACAGAAGTTACAGAAGTGGTTAAAGAGTATGGAATTCAAAGACACAAATCCTCTCCATACCGACCTGAAACCAATGGGGCAGTCCAGGCAGCCAATAAGAGCCTTAAAGCCATCATCATCAAGGTGATCAAAAGTTATCGGGACTGGGCCCGACAGGATCCCTTACACCCTCTGGGGCTACCGCACTTCAGTTTGAACCTCTACTGGGGCTACCCCTTACTCTCTAGTTTACGGTATGGAAGCAATCCTACCCGTGGAGCTAGAGATCCCTTCTATGCGCGTCATGCTTAAAGCAAGGTCAATAAGGAATACTGGCACCAAAGTCATCTTGACGAACTGTCCCTCTTAGACGAAAGGAGACTGAAAGCTCTACGCCACATACAAGGGTACCATCGCCGTATATCGCAATCATTCAGCAAGAGAGTAAAGTACCGCAGTGTCCGAGAAGGGGACCTAGCCCTCAAGGAAATAGTAAAACCCATTTGGGAACCCAGGGGGAAATTTAAGCCTAATTGGAACGACCCCTACATTATGAAAAAGATCCTGTCAGGCGGTGCCACTGTGCTCACCGACCTAGATGAAGAAAAAATGGCGTGACCAGTCAACCCGGACCGTCTCAAGAAGTTCTACCCCTAGTATGAAATCTCAGCGCGCTACGACTCTTCTCATCTCTCTTCTATTCTTTAAAAAATAAACTCTTCATTTCCCCCTTACCCAGAACTACGTGGGCCTGATCCTCTAAAAATATTTTTTCAATTTTTTTTGAAAACCTCAGACGTACGTAGGCAGCTCTTCCCTTTACATGAGCGCAACCCCTTTTTTTTCACAAAATGCTATTCTTTTATTACCCACGAGAATGACAGCTCATTTTAACATGTACATGAACAAAAGGATTATGTATGCCTTAGAGGTTGGTATAGATAATTCAAATGCAAAAGTTATCAAGAGGCACAACTAGATAATCAAAAACTTATTTATTTCATTATTCAAAAATTTCAGTACAATTACATCAGGGCAAGAAGCCAAAAGACGTCCCTCGCCATCCTACACCTACTATTCCTAAAACAACCCCGCTACTCCTAAACAAACAAAATCAACCACCACAAACAAAACCAAAACCATATAAAAGCTTCACAAAAACTACTCACAACTGCCAGAAGAACAGCCTCTACATCCCACATCCAGGGGCCCCCAAACCACTACTGACTATAGGGAATGCCGCTGACGCTCCATTGAGCGATAAGCCCGGACCAGTCATAGAAAAACCATAATACCACCCTCCAAGGTATCAAAGAAGGCAAACCACATTTTCCCACTCTCTACAGCCAGCATCTTGGCAACCACTTTCCCCCACAACCACTTCATGTAGTCCTCTGAGACATGCCAGACTCACCCAACAGATTGGGAAGGATGGGTTGACAGACGTCGACTCTCCCACAAAGAGCCCATCCACATGCGCATGCATTCCGTCAAGTCCTCCACAGGAAAGAAATCTAATGCCCGTGGCGACACGATTTTCTCCCAGCCATACTAACGCAGAAGCTGCCAGGGAAAGTAAAAAGAGGTCTGTCTGAGGCCAACCACCGAGATGTATCGATACTCCTCGAGCTCCAAAATGGGAAACAACTCCCCCCATCATGGCACAGACCAACGCAAGCTCAGAGCCCCGCGCTCCACAAACTAATTCCCCAACTCTCAACGTCCAGGCCTACACCAGTAAAGTAGCGCGAGAAGAAGTTTGGAACCACCGGCAAGGGATATGCAGGTGGAACTACCGTGCAAAACATCTCAGACAACCACATGAACAGCAACACGGGGCTCCCCCTCAAAAAGTCAGAATGGCCCTCCCGCCAAGGCCTTCCACTACTCAAAAATTTCAGAAAACTCGTTTTCCTAGTTTTTCTCAAAATAAAGCTCTTTTTCATCCTAGCCTTCGAGGTCATTTTCCACTCAAACATATTCCAAATTTTCCGAAGAACACTCTTTCTACTCTTTCTCAAAATAAAAACTCAGTAGCAAATTAAAGTGCATGTAGAGTAAGCCAATAAATGAAGATAATCAAACAAAATGAGCATATCTTTTTGAATTTTTTAGTCTCTTTTCAGGTGCAAAGCCGCTACATCAAGCATTCGAACACCAAGATCTCATAGTTAATAATGAATCTTCCAGAATTAGATGTCACCTCATCTTCCCCATAACCCTCTCTCTTAGGTACCAGACATACCCAAACTTGCACACCATCAACTGTCGCAACTACGCATTCCCCCAGGGATAAAAGGTCACCTGCAATCCCCAGTAAGAGAAAAAGATCAAAAGTCTTACCCACTCGCTCGTCAGGCCATTTAAGACCTGATGCACCGTCTCAAGAGAAATAGTCTTCTTCGACTATCGATTGGACCTCTGACACTGGTACATCCGGCACAAGTCCCCAACGGCACTGACCCTTCTCCTTCTCGAGGTACCCCAAAAGACCATGCCAATGCCGATTGGCATCCCTCAACCTGTCCCGGTCAACACGCCTCTTAAAATTTTGCACCAATAATTCAAAAAAAATCCAGGAAGTCCCAAAAAATTCCTAAAATTTCCAAATCCATTCTAGAGGCTCATTTATTGAGAAAAACATTTTTCACATCCCCAACGGAACCTAAAATATAATTTTCATCCCCAGCGGATCTTTTAAATAATCATTCTCCCCAAAAACGTCTCCAAGAGATGCTCCCAATCTTTCCCCAGCTATAAATCCTCAGATCATTCCCCATTCCCCAGTGGAACCCAAAGTCCATTCCTTGTCCCTAGTGGAGTCCCCAACTACCCAAAAGGAAGTACACCTTTCTTAGGTCAGATTGACCTCGTTCTTGGATCGTCACATTAGTTAGGTCAGAAATGACCTCGGTCCTCGGTCTTCACCTATTCTAGGTCAAAATTGACCTCGATCTTGGATCGTCACCTTAGTTAGGTCATAATTAACCTTAGTCCTGGATCGTCACCTCTTTTAGGTCAGAATTGACCTCGGTCTTGGATCGTCACCTTAGTTAGGTCAGAATTGGCCTTGGTCCTCGATCGTCACCTCTCTTAGGTCAAAATTGACCTCGGTCATGGATCGTTACCTTAGTTAGGTCAAAATTGACCTCGATCCTTGGTCGTCACCTCTCTTAGGTCAGAATTAACCTCAATCTTGGATCGACACCTTAGTTACGTCAGAATTGACCTCGGTCCTTGGTCGTCACCTATTATAGGTTATAATTTACCTCAATCTTGGATCGTCACCTTAGTTAGTTCAGAATTGACCTCGATCCTCGGTCGTTACCTCTCTCGGGTTAGATTTGACCCCGACCCTCTGAATCGATCATCCGTAAAGCTAACCTCCCTTTATCATGTGGTGTCTATTCGATGGATATCACTTATTCCAAGCTCACTCGTTGAGGGGCTCTACATACACCACATTTTAGAACCCATTAGGTCTCTCCTTAGGTCCTTAGAAGTACCCTATTTCAACAAACCCTAGGTCGCACTCTGAGTATCGATCTAGAGGCCATCGGGCACCTCCGAGCCCCATTTGACTCCCGTTAACTCGGTAGTTATATAAAAATCTCCTAAAATTCTTGAAGGGTACCCAATACCCTTTCCAGCGGTTTGCCACATGCACAAATCGGCATAACAGTTCTGACGAATGGACCATTTTACTACTAAAAATTGATTCGGAGGTCACCAGGCGCTCCCGGGCCCCGAATTAACCCCAATTAACTTCATCGTCAAAGAAAAATCTCTTTGAATATTCGAAGGGAACTAAAACACCTTTCCAACATTCTTCCCCATGCACAAAATGGCATAATCATTCGGACGAACGATCAGTTTTCCCTCAAAAATTATTTCAGAGGCCACTGGGAACTCCTGGGCTCCATATGACCTAAGTCAACTCCTCAGCTCAAATGAGGATTAATGAATCTTTGAAGGTTACTGAATACCCTTTCTAACAGTCTACCCCATGTGCGATCCTGATTTACGATACGGACGAACGATCCATTTTACCCCGAGAGGTCACCAGGCGCTTCTGAGTCCCGGTTGACCAAGACCAACTTTCCAAACCGAGAGAAACTCTTTGGAATGTCAAATTAAATATCCTAAACTTTCCAACGATCCGCCCCATGTGCAATTCTGACTTACCATGCAGACGAACGATCCGTTTGCATCCGGCGATCTCCCGTCCAAAGGACCAACGTGTGCTTTCGAGCCATATTTGACCTAAATTCAACTCCCAAACCCGAGAGTGAACCAAAGGAATCTCGAAGTATCTGAAATACCTTTTTAATGGTATGCTCCGTTCACGATTCGGATCAATGTTTTGTGCACAATGATCATTTTTCCGAAAAGTCTGCACAAGACTGTCAATCAACAAGTCCTGAACCCTGCCAATCGGCACGGTGTCTAGAGACACATGTCGATAGGCACCCCTTGGGGTAAGACAATCGTAACCCCCTTGTCCCTATAAATAGAATCCCTAACCTTATTCCCTTATCATCAACACTCATCATCAAATACCATCTATGCATCAGCATCAGTATTCTCAGCAACTTGCGAAGTTCCACATGGAGAACTCCATTCAAGCCTAAATCCCCATCCTTTTCACACCCAATTTGGAAAAAATACTTCTCTCTCATCAACATTCATCAAGATCCAAAGGATTTCACTCAAGATCAAAGTTTAAGATTCAAGGAAGGTCCAATTCCTTCTCCTTCTCTTTTAATTCCTTATTTTTTCATAAACAACATTAGATACATGATATAGTTTTACTCTAGTTCATTCACATTAAATACCCAAACTTTTATTAGTATATTGCACATACTTTATTTTCTATAAAAAAAAAACAAAAACAAATAAAAGAGGGTTATATTCATAAATTCTGAACGGAATTGTCCTTCACACATTTTCCAAAATAAAAAAAACTCATTTTCTACACATTCCACATATAGTAAAATTTCGTCCAAATTTATCGGTTAAACCCCACTCTTTTGCAACTTTCGAACTACGTGTACTTTGATGCCTTTATAGGCTACATAGGCGTCTTGGATTAAAATCTAAGACTCGAGTCCAATTTTCCAATTTTCCAATTTTCCAAGTTCTCAAAACTTCTAAAAATTCGTCTTTCCCATAATTACCATGATTTTATAAATAATATGTCTGTTCGCGTTTCATCCAACATATGTTATCATTTTCCAGTAATGGTCAATATCATGATAAACACTCATATTTTATCTGAGGGAACATTCCTATGGATGACTTCGCTCTACCTCGTCCATGGTATGGGTTGAATGATTCTAATATACATTATATATAAACACATACACACCCTTTACGGGGATATAAAGGGAATATTAAAACTTGTCCATGAGAGACCGAAAGGGAGTGATGGGTGCCTAACCCCTTCCCATTCCATAACTTAGCCCCTGGACCTTCGATCTATTGGTTTCGTATGCAGCAGTTTGCCCTTGATGCCGCTCTCGAAGTGGCAACATGTCCTTTTGCATGTTTTGTGGAAAATAAGCTGGCGACTCCATCTCTTTACATTCACCCCACACCGACGATGGCCGAAGCACCCTTTCCAAGAGGGGTGTGAGACCACAGTGCGACATATTGTGACCTCTCCTTCCCCCGAGGGATCCGTATTTCCCCTCCTTTTCCTCCAAACGGACCAGCCGCCGACCCGCGCGTCCTCTCGGAATGGCCACACTAGAGAAGGTCACATCCCTACCTTGAGGAAATTCTTTGAATGATTGTGCAGTATGAGATGAGCCTCAACCCATATAAATGCATGGTTGTGTTAAGAAAGGAAAACTCCTCGACTTCATGGTCAGCGAGAAAGGTATCGAAGAAGACCCAACCAAACTAAAAGAAATTCTCAAAATGCCAGCGCTCTGGATGGGGAAAGAATTTCACAGCTTCCTGGGCAAACTCCAATACATCAGTCGGTTCATCAGTCATATATCCTCAATATCCGAGCCTATTTTCAAAACTTCTTCGGAAGGATTTAACTAAAGTTTGGAACAAGGCAAGTTAAGAAGCCTTTAACCAGATCAAGCAATACCTTACCTAACCTCTGGTGCTCATGCCTCCGCATCAAGGTCTTCCCCTCCTCATATATCTCACCGTTATAGACACCACAATAGGGGATATTCTAGCCTAATACATCAAAGAATCATGCAAAGAAAGATCCATCTACTACGCTAGTCGAAAGAGAACTGGGTACGAGGTGAACTAAATTACATTAGAGAAAGCATGTGTCACGCAGAATCTTCGGCATTATATACTCTCATTCTTATCAAATTGGTGTCCCGAATGGATCCAATGAAATCCATGTTGGACAAGACTAGTTTTTTAAGTCACATGGCTTGATGGTTGATGTTACTAGTTGAATTCAACATCACATATGTTACTCAAAAGGCTATAAAAGGAAGAGCCATTTTTTACTACCTTGCAGATGATCCCATGGGGGAGATGAGGTTTGGATTTTTGAATTCCCAGATGAAGTCATTCTCTAAGCCTCTCATGAAGAGCTCAAATGGCAGATGTTCTTAAGCAGAGATGCTAACAAGAAAGGATATGGTATTGACATACTCCTGATCGCTCTTAACGATTCTCACGCGCCCATCACTATCAAATTAGACTTCTCTTGTACCAACAACATAACGGACTATGAAACATGTACCATGGGGCTCAAGATCTTCCTCTAGAAAGGAATCAAGCGCATTAACATCTATGGAGATTTAACTCTCATCGTGGGGAAAATTCTCAAAAAATGAAAAGTCAAAGACAAGAAACTCCTACCTTTCCATGCTCACCTCGATGAGATTGACTCATAGTTTGATAGTATCACCTTCCAATACCATCCTTGCTCGAGAAACAGCTTTGCTAACGCATTATAACCTTAGCCTCTATGGCCGGCATGCCCGAGGGAATAATAATGGCCCCCTTTCTGTTCGAAAATAAGCAACACACATTCACTGTAACCACATTGAGATCGTAACAGATTAAGGCCCTTACATAGTAGGATTTTGGTATTATGACATTTGGTGCCTCCTCAAGTATGGTAGATATCTTAAGGACGCTGACAAGAGAGATCGTGCGACCCTTCACTGGTTGTTTGCTCAATACATTATCTGTAACAAGGCACTCTTCAAAATAAATTTCTATGGAACCCACTTGCATTGCATAATAGGGTTTGGGGTCGAAGATGTGATGCAAAAAATCCATAAGTGAGGAATGTGGACCCCACATTAATGGTCATATACTTGCCAAGAAGATCATCCGTTAAGGATATTATTGGACCACCATGGTTCAATACTTCACTGCTTAGGTCAGAAAATGCCTCAAATACCACTAGTTTACCAACCTTCAGCACCTCCCTAAGAGTTGTACAACATGACTTCTCCCTGTCCCTTCTCCACTTAGAACATGGCCATAATGGGGAAACTGTCTCTCAATGAATCAAACGTGCATGAATTCATCCTAGTCTCCATTAATTACTTCACAAAATGGGTTAAAGCTGAGTCATACGCAGTGTTGAATGCAAAGAAAGTAACCAAGTTCATCATAAAGAACATCGCTTACTGCTATGTAGCTCCCCATGAGCTGGTATCAGACAATGGGATCCATTTTGAAGCTGAGGTCACAGAACTAGTTGACGATTATGGAATTCAAAGGCACAAGTCCTCTCCCTACTGACCACAAATCAATGGGGATATCAAATTCGCCAACAAAAGCATCAAGATCATAATTAGCAAAATTACCAAAAGTTATAGAGATTGGGGAGACTGAATCCTATACGCTCTCTGGGGCTATCATACCATCATCGGGACACCCACTGGGGCTACTTCTTACTCTATGGTATATGGCATAGAGGCATTTTTATCTGTCAAACTTGTAGGTTATGCTCGAAGGTCAGGTCAGCGAGGAAGATTAACAGTAAAGGCGTTACGATGAACTCGTACTCTTGGATGGAAGAACATTAAAAGACCTCTATCATATATAAGGGTACCATCTCCATATTGTGCAATCATTCAATAAAAAAGTCGAGGGCCACAGTGTCCAAAAAGGAGTACACCCTCAAAAGAAATCATAGAACCCATTTGGGATCCAAGAGGAAAGTTCAAGCCAAACTAGAGAGGGCCCTACATCACAAAGAAAATTCTTTTAAGTGGCATCGCTATGCTCACAGATCTCGATGGAGAACAGATGACGCATCCAATCAATTTGGACTATCTTAAGAAATCTTACCCCTTGTCCAAACTCTCTTCGTGCTACGACTCTTCTCACCTCCCTTCTATTCTAAAAACAATTCTCTTCTCTCTACTTAGAACTATGTAGGACCTGATTCTCTCAAGAAATCACATTTTTAAAGAAACACGCACAATTTTAAAAAATGCACAGAGGTACATAGTCATACCATAAAAATACTTTGGTCACGGTCCTTTCTCTTTCATAAAATGCTATTTTTTGTCCCACCAAGAACGTTAGTCTCTCTCAACAGTTAAACGAACAAAAGGATTATGCATGGCTTAGCGATCGGTATAGATAGTTCAAATAAAAGTATATTCTTCAAAGGTACAATAAAATATATCGAAAACATCATCCCTTTCTTTTATTTAATACAAAATACGATGATTATATGATGTATCAGTGACAAGAATAAAAAAAACAACAAAACACCTTACTAACCGCACAACCTTACCTATACATAAACACACATATTTCCAAACTTATCCCCATATTACTATCAAAATCCACTTCAAATGTTAGACGGACCGGCCTCATTATCATTATCAGTCCTTGGAGGAGCTTAGGAATCCCAAACTTGACTACATTTCCATATGCAATCCATCAGATATTATGCCTTTATCAGTTTGGACGAAACCATAACCCTCTCCTTTAGAGCGATAAACATCATAAGCAACCTTTGCTTTGTCTCTTCAGCACAAACCTTCATAAAAAATTTCTTCCATGGCCAATTTAAATAGTTCCCAGGTAAAAACTCAGGCTCTCTAACGTACTAGAACAGACGTGTAGACGATCAACGACATTGTACAAAGGTCCCAAAATCATTCTTAGAAATTATGTCAGATCCTCTACAGGAAAGAAGTTGGTTACTCAAGGAGGAACAATTTTCTCCCAACCTACTTGATGCATAAGTTTCCAAGAAAAAAATAGAAGGAAGTCTAGCGAAATCCTAACAAATGAACATAATGGTAGTCACCCGATTACTGAACAGGTTGCAGGTTGCCCTACCATGACACTGACTAGCGAAGATTCTTAGCCTTATGCTCCACAAGTTAATACACCCAACTCTCACCAGATGGGATAAAGCTGAAAAAACACCATGTAAAAAAAATAGGAACACCTACTAGTGGGTACTCAGGGAGAGCCACCAGGCCCAGTCTCTCCGACAACCACATGAACAACATCATGGGGATTCCCCGTAAGAAATTGGCCCAACCTCCCTTTCAGTCATCCAGAGTCCTTGCCATTATAATTGTAACAAGATTACAATTATAAGGCATCCATAACATAATTGTGTCAACCTGAGGTCCCGCCATCATAACAACAGTTACTAAAATTATCCTGGCAGTCAATCCAAGGGATACAACACTAGTAAAGCCATTATCAGTATAGTCTTTTTGACACACCAAATTTAGTACCACTAGAAGTAAAATACTTTCTCCATGCACCAGTGGTCAAGCAACCGAAGGAAAAATGCAAAGTAACTCGATTAATGACGTCCAAGGGGAATGGGGCATGTCCCGCGTAGTTACAATAATACTAGGGGTATCATACAACATCATAAAATCTCCTTGTATGCGGGGCATAGTTTGTCCCAACCAAAGTAAAACATATGATCCTCTAGGTACCAAAATTGCAGTGTCACTTCAAAATGATTCCAATCCATTGAACGATTACACCATAAGGTGACTGAACGCAAGTTAAAAGCCTCATAGTTGACGTTGTAAAGGCGCATGGTTTTCAAACCCTCAAGGTAACCTATGAATGCTTCGATCATGGGAACTACCATTTCAAGAAGGTAAGAAGATTGGAAAATAAAAGGAAAGGAATATGAATTGTGGTGATGAAACTCCCTTCCAAACCCTTTTTTTATACCCAAAATCACTCACAAAAAACAAAGGGCTTGACCTTTTATCTTAAGTTGTTCCCAGGTACACCCAAGTGTAGAAGGAGTAAAAATATGGATAGAAAGGTGATTTTGACTTGACCAGTATGCTGATAGGCAGACCAAGGGGCATGCCGATCGACATCGCCTATTATTGGAAACTTTTTACCTTCCTTTTCTCATACATATTTCCAATAAACTTATTTGCCAAAGATTTTCTCTGTGTTTTTTTTCTACTTACCTTTACAAAAAATAAAACCTCAACGAAAAATTAAGGTGTATGTAGACTAGGTCATTTAACTCAAGATAAATCAAAATGATAAAAGATGCATCTTGTATACATTCATTATTATGCTTGCATTTTTCATTTACAAAAAAAGGAAAAAAATATCAAAATGATCATGAGCCCCGTTTGACATTGGTCAACCCTCCAACTCGACATTTCACTCTCATAGGGATCTCAATCCCTTTTCTAACGATCCATACCATGCGTAAATCGTCCTTACGGTTCGTGCGTTGTTGCCTTTTTACTCCGAGAGATTTTGAGTCCCATTTGACTTTGGTCAACTCTTAAACTCGAGAGTGACCCCATATATTTTCATAGGGCTCTGAATCCCCTTTCCAATGGTCCTATATGGGCACGATTCAAACTTACAATTTTCATTTT
Source organism: Sambucus nigra (assembly GCA_949130495.1). Classification (NCBI taxonomy): domain Eukaryota; kingdom Viridiplantae; phylum Streptophyta; class Magnoliopsida; order Dipsacales; family Adoxaceae; genus Sambucus; species Sambucus nigra. The sequence continues at coordinate 510,179,714 of OX422220.1, forward strand.
ATGCTCATTAATCTAGAAAAAGTCCTTTTTGTACTGCCTATAGGCTCTCTAGACCCACCCTCTCCCTATAGGCGAAGGTGTACTTTACTTCGCCATTAAGCCAAGGGTATGACGATAAGAAGTCTAGGGATTATGCCGATCGATAGACCCCCTAAACCTAATTTTGGCTATTTAAGTAGGTCATGACCCTTTTTCACCAATCAGAGCATTCCCTACCTCGAAATAAATGTGCCATCATCCTAAAAATTCCATTTTCCAAACACTCTCCAATTTTCTTATATCGTTTTTAACCCCCGCCTTTTCCCATCAATTGTAACCTCACTCCCCCACCATTCAACGACCATGAAAATTAGCCTACAACACTTCAAAGTCAGTAGCAAATCTCTATAGGAGGTCTACTTCTACCCTTTTACATCTCATTTAATTAGTGTTTACTCCTTTACTTTTTCCTTCACTTTTGATATATTTTTTCTTTATTTCACTTTCTCACCTCAACTAATTTTTTTTATTATTAGTACATATAAAATATATTTTCATAAAACTATAAACCCTAAAGCAGAATTTTCCCATTTCTTCACTTTCTACACTTGTGCACCTTTCTTCAAAACAAACTAGCGGAAGTTCTAATTTTGGGTTGACGGGTTAAACCTCACCCTTGTGATGTGTCGAACTACGTGGACTTTGATGTCTATTTCGACTATGTAGGTGTCCCGAGTCATTATCGGGATTCGAGTCTAATTTTTTTCATTACACCACTTGTATAAATCTCCTATTTAGTAGTATTGAGCGTATGTATATGCCTACATATTAGTGTTCCCGCCCGATGTGCACATTCACTTACTCATGATGAATCGTGATTCGGTAGTCACTAACAATGTATTTTCATGTTATTCTCTTTCTTTTGTATACTCCTTAGAATGACTCCTCTTCGCCCTTCCCATGGTGTGAGTAAAATGATTTATTTTTCTCACTTATTTTCTCATCACACATGTTATACACATGAGTCATATCTTGGAGAGAAAGGAGAATATCACCATATTCCATAAGAGATCGAAAGGGCGAAATGGGTGCCTAACACCTTCCCATTCCATAACTAAGTCCCTGGACCCTCGATTTATTTGGTTTTGTATGCATCAGTTTGTCTTTGATGTCCTTCTTTTGGGGATGGCTACATTTTTTTGCATGTTTTGAACAAAATAGGATGGCGACACTATTTTCTATATTTTCCTCCCCTTTTGACAACGATCGATTTATATTTACCGTAGCCAGTGAAGATCGCACGAGTGCCAGAAACAGGACCTCCATCCTTAAATCCTCGCACGCGATAAGATATTTTTTTTCTCTTTTCGGGGCGAGCTCGTGTCGGAGGAATCCGAATGGCCACAATCCCAATTACTCAATATATATTGCAATTATCATAAATCCAAGAAGAAGTCCAAAATCATAATGAATCAATTCTACATCAAGGGTTTGATATACAATTTCGAACAATAAATAGGCCATATTTAAGTATAAAACATGTGAGAATAATCAAACACACGTGCATATATTTTCTATCATATATATATGTGCGCGTATATATACATGTATATCGTATATTTATGTGCGCTTTTGAATGTGTGTGTAGTTGTCAAGATATGATAGTCATTAAGATAAATAATTAGTTAAAGGTTTATTATGAAGAATTAATAGATAGAGCATTTTAAGTATCCGTAATCTATATCCAACCATGATCATTCAACACAAGACAAAACAAACATCAACCCAATAATCCAACACAAGTTTATCCCGTACTCATTCGAAATCATCTACTTGATTAACTCCCGTAATGAAGTGGCTTACATAATTAGTCCACTTATCAATTCCAAGAACATAATTTAACAAGAAGTTTCAAATAACTTATTAAGAGTATATCATGGTGTATTCAAACATAAAATCTTCCCATGGCAGCAATTTTACATTTTCATACTTAGAGTTTCATCAATCAAGTATTTATCATAAAGGATACTAAACTGGTGTTAAATGAATAAGTATAACTAACATGAACTTTCTCAAATTTTAATTAAACTTTAACTATATCTCAATTACTCAACATATATTCCTACTATCATAAATCCAAGAACAACTCTAAAACCATAATAAGCCAATTCTACTTCAAGGATTTCATATGCAAATTCTAACAATAAATATAGGGCCATATTTCAATATAAAAAATGTGAGAATGATACAACACACACACACACACACACACACACACACACACACATATATATATATATATATATATATATATATATATATATATATTCTGCTTATTTATATATATTTATACATACACACATAAAGATAAATACACACACACATAGAGAGAAATACAAATACATACATAAATACACACATATACAGAGAGACAAAGAGAGAGTACCATAATGGAGAGATGGCGAGAGGCTCACCGGTTGTGAGTTTAGAAAAATAAAGGGAGGAAAAAAAAATTTGTTGGGTTTTAATCTGACCTTAGGTTCTATTTTATAGATTTAAAATGGTCACGGTTTTAGACCTTGATCCCGGCTGTAACCAACGGGAAATCGATAAATGGTCATAGTTCTGGACCGTGACCTCGACTGTGACCAATGACAATGGGCAAGTTGGTCATGATTTTGAACCATGACCATTTTAATGTGGACATTTTGAACTAAAATTAAGGGTCACGATTATGGATTGGGACCATAATTCACTAGGAGAGGTCATGGTTAGGTCACATTCCAGAACCGTGACCATCAGTGTGACATTTTTAGTGAGAACTTTAGCACCTAAAGGGTAATGGATTAGTCACGATCTGGATCAGTGACCAGTATGGTCATAGTCCATAACCGTGACCAATGCCCTATTAATGTCACACTTTGTCTTGGTCACATGATTGGTTACAGGTTTTATAAGGGGATCAAGGCTTTGGACCATGATAACCTGGTCACAGCTCTGCACCATAACCAATTTATGGTGACACGCCCGCAAATAAATTCATGAAGGTATATTCCGAATGCCTTTAGAGATCGCTCATGACAGTATTAGGTATAGTTATAGGGTGTCATAACCCTCTAGCCTCAAAACAATAACAACACGAGAAATCACTATGTCATCACACCAAGCGTACGTGACTCATACCCAAAGCTATACGAGAGGATCCCCTGCTGTCCTACTCAGGATATGGGTACATAAGCATATAGTATTAGGGTAAATAGGTCATGGAATTTTTCATCTCAATCACCGGTGTACCGAGCGTGGTCAACCTCATTCGATCCCCATCAAATCCCTTGAGTATTTTACCTACAAAGCACGGACACACCCATGGTATGATTGCACATAAGTAAAATAAATCAGCACAAATTCTATTCAATTGGGTTACACATAAAATCTCTTATATTACAAGTTAATACATATGTTATAATTATTTATACACAATACTAGGTCGAACATCTAAGTTTCCAAAGTATAGGTATCATCTGACATATAATGTTCATAATGATCATACAAAATCAATAACTACCCTAATCTATGGGTTATAAACATGTTCTAGATTATCATAGGTCCTACGTAACCGTTAAGCATCAATAGGTATTATAAACATCGTCTCAAAACTCTAAACTCCTTAAATAGGTATAATCTCTAACATATTGTTTAAAGAATTATTATAAATCAATCAGGGTCGGATAGATCTGGGCCTAGGACATATCGATCTGACGGGGCCAAGTTCCCCTCCTTCTTTAACATTTTTTTTATTGCGGCCATACCTAAAACCCTTAAATCCAACAGCCTCTATAACTCAAAATTAATCATTCTCATTCATATATAAATATCATAAGACTACAAAACCTATTTCTACAAGTTATAGAGGATTTAAACTCATTTAAAGGTCTAATCTCAGAAATCATAAAAGAAAAACAAAGGTTTATGTTCTGCGTATAAATGATCAATTTACCAATGACTTCTCATCAATTAACATGATTACATGAGGTTTTTTACAGATTATAACAAGAATTACACACATTTAACAATATTTAATTCTAATTACAACGATTCAAGGCTTAATTGATTAATTCTTTAACAAATTTACATGAATTCTATAATACAAATCTAGGGGTCTTCGTTAAATTAATCTTGATTATGAATAAAATCAGATTTATAGTGTTATATTAACATATTCCAACACAGTATTATCATCCTAAAACGATTCTAATTACATTCTTGAATAAAGTAAACTTGTCTTCGATTGATTAAAGAACCAATCCCCAAATTATGTTAATTCTTTCAACCTAAACCTCAATTCCCCAAGATAGGCTTTCCTCCTCATCTTCCTTAGCAGCCACAGCTCTCCCAAAGTGTGTTATGATAATTAGGTTAAGTTAATAGGTTATATTAAATCATAATCATGAAATTAGGCTAGGGATTTAAAATAACCTCTATTAAAAATGCCTAAAATATGATTCAAATATCTTAAAACTTGTCCCAATCCATATACTTAGCCAGTGGGCTATAATTCCACTATAATAAGCTCAAAGAGTACTTTCTAAAAAATTCACGAACCTATTCAAAGGTTAACATCTTTTACAATTCAATCGTCTTATTATGTTAATTATTTATCTTATTAAAATAATTAATTAACTAATACGCATAGCTTAAGTTTAAATCTTAATTATAAATTAATTAGGCTATAACTTGGTATTATAATAACCTACTTCACGATCGATGGAAACTGATGTCGAGGGAACAACGCAAACAAGGAAACTCCAAACATCTAGCCTCTGGCCACTTCATAGGTCCCCATAATACTAAGTCAATTAATTATTTATGTTAATGAATTATTATGAATCCATTAACATTTATAGCAAAACAGTCCAATTAACACGTAACTCAATTACGTAATACAACATATGTAACATCTCATAGACATATACTAAATAACATAATGAAAATCCAATATCTCAAATCACAAAATGCACTATAAGAAAAATGGTTATTAGGGATGGAAAAATATGTCCCAAAAGCATTTGATCATCCTAAAACAGTGTTCAGGATGGATTTTGCAACGGCTAAAACCTTCCTTTATATTCGGCATTGTAAATGTTTTAGGGATGAATTTTTCCATGCTAAATATTAATTCATGGAACTTTACATTTGGCATTAAGGACAGATTTTGCCGCCCCAAAAGGTATTCTCATGAAAAAATTCCTGCTCCCGCATAAAGAAGAGGGACGGTTTATCCGTCCTTAATAGTCCACTGATTCTGAAAAAATAATTAAGATGGAAAAATCTCCCCAAAAGTTATTCCCATTTGATAAAAAAATAAGAGGGATGGTTTATAACCGTCCCAATTGATAAAACAATTGGTATACAATTTGTATTATTAAATGTTGTATGATGCAATGATAAATGATATTAATTTGTAATATAAGTAAACTCATCCAACCACAAATGCAATATATCAACTTTATTCTTTGAAACATGTATCTAATAATAAATTCTTCCATTAAACTACATCCAACAACCCAAAATGAACTTTTAAATCAATAAGTAAAAACAATTTTCGCATCCAAGTCAAAATACTTAAATGATTGCAAAGCCATACTAATTAATAAGAAATCAAATTATAAAAACAAAAGTCGTCCATAAATTAAGAAGATAAACATAATAGCCACACTATAAAATTTCTTTCAAAATACATATAGTAGACAAGCTCAAAAACTTGTCTCTTCAACTGCTTGTACAAAAACTACAATAAATAAATAATTATTTATCAAAATAAGATTATAGAAAATAAAATATTTAGAGTAAAATAAAATATCTAATATATTAGTTAATTGTATCGACAACTCTTTACAATTTTTAAAAAATCTCAATAGAGTCTCCTTTGTTTATACATGAAAACTAACATGTTTAATCATCACAAAAGCCCGCACGTCCATAACACATCAAACACAACGATCTCGAGTGTCAACAACAACAATAAATAAATAATTTACCCGGTGTAAATCATTGACTTTTTTATGTGTTCCACGTGGATAAAAGCTAACGTTGAAATGTTATCATGCAAAAAATATAAGATACAAAACATAGAAGATATAAATAATCCAATATTGTTTAAAAATTCTAATCAAGTAGAAAAATTGTGTATTCTTATCGTCATATTAAAGTTAAAGTCCTGAGATTTGTAAATTATTATCATATTCTCAAATAGGGAGTCCTGTGACTACGTGATCTGTTCCTATGAGTTATATTAGTCACATGTGAGTTGTCCATGCCTCTTACGTGGCCGTTTGGTTGTTGTTTTGCATTTTTTCCCTCTAACGACAAGTTTTCAAGCCTAAGTCTTGAGATTTGTAAATTTTTGTTATATTCTTAATTTTTTTCAGTTCTTATGAGTTATATTGGTCCCGTGCAAGGTGTTCATGCTTCTTACGGGGCCGTTTGGTGGTTGTTTTGCATTTTTACCCCTTAACGATATGATTTTATGCCCAAGTTAAGAGATTTGCATATTTTCATCATAATATCAAAGCGATAGTCCCCTGACTTTGCAATTAGTTCCTATGAGTTACATTGTTCTCGTGCGAGGTGCTCATGCCTCTTACAGGGCTATTTGCGAGTTGTTTTGTGTTTTCTCCCTTTAACAACACGTTTTTAGGCCTATTTATAGAGATTTGTAAATTTTAATAATATTCTTAAATCGGGAGTCATGTGATTATGCGGCCAGTTCGTACTAGTTAAATTAGTCCCGTGCGAGGTGATCATGCCTCTTACTGGGCCGTAGAGGGATATTTCACATTGTCAACCATTGATGGTATGTTTTTAAGCTTAAGTCGAGGGATTTTTAAATTTTCATCATATTCTCAAACCGTGAGTCTCGTGACTATGTGGTCAGTTCTTACGAATTACACTGGTCTCATGCGAGGTGTCCATGCCTATAATGGGTCATTTGGTGGTTGTTTTGCATTTTGCCCTTTAACATCATGTTTTAAAGCTTAAGTCTCAAAATTTGCAAATTTTCATTGTATTCTTAAATCGGGAGTCGCATGACTACGCAGTCAGTTTCTATGAGTTACATTGGTCCCGTGTGAGGTGTTCATTCCTCTTACAGGGCCGTTTGAGAGCTGATTTTCATTTTTTTCCCTTTAACACCATGTTTTTAATCATAAATCTAGATATTTACAATTTTTTGTCATATTATCAAACCAAGAGTCTCATGAATACGCGTTCAGTTTCTACGAATTATATTGGTCCCGTGCGAGGTGTTTGTGCCTCTTATGAGGTCGTTTGGTGGCTACTTTGTATTTCTTCCTTTAATGGCATGTTTTTATGCCTAAGTCTAGTGATTTTCAAATTTTCATCATGTTCTCAAACCGCGAGTCTCGTGACTATTATGTTTTCTTACGAGTTACATTGGTTATGTATGAGGTGTTCGTGCCTCTTACGGGGCCGTTTGGGAGAATTTTTTGTTTTCACCCTCTAAAGACAAGTTTTCAAGCCTAAGTATTGAGATTTGATAAATTTTGTCATATTCTTGATCTGAGAGTCTCATGACTATGCGGTCAGTTCCTAAGACTTATATTGGTCCCGTGCGAGGTGTCGTGCCTCTTATGAGTCCGTTTGGTGGTTATTTTGTATTTGCACCCTTTAAAAATATGTTTTTAAGCCTAAGTCTAGAGATTTGCAAACTTTCATCATAATATCAAACCCAGAGTCCCGTGACTATGCGATTAGTTCCACGAGTTACATTAGTCCCGTGCGAGGTGTTCGGGCCTCTTACAGGGCCGTTTGGGAGTTATTTTGTGTTTTTGCTCTTTAATGGAATGTTTTTAAGCCTAATTATAGAGATAACAACATGTTTTTAAGCCTAAGTCTAGAGATTTTTTATCAGATTATCAAATCGGGAGTCCCGTTACTACGAGTTACATTAGGCCCATGCGAGGTGTTTGTGCCTCTTAAGGGGCGGTTTGAGGGTTATCTTGCATTTTTTTTACCTTTAACGACATGTTTTTAAGCCAAAGTCTAGATATTTTTAAATTATCATCATATTCTCAAAGTGAGAGTCCCGTGACTACGCGATCAGTTCCTACGAGTTATATTGGTCTCATAAGAGGTGTTTGGGCCTCTTATAGGACCATTTGGTGGATATTTTGCATTTTTTCCCTTTAACAGGTGGGTTTTAAGCCTAAGTTTAGAGATTTTCAAATTTTCATAATATTCTCAAGTCAGAAGTCCCATGACTATGCGGTCATTTCCTACAGATTACATTGGTCCCGTACGAGGTGTTTGTGCCTCTTTCGGGACCGTTTAAGATTTGTTTTGCATGTTCATCTTTAACGACATGTTTTTAAGCCTAAGTCTAGAGATTAGCAAATTTTCATCATGTTCTCAAATTGGGAGTCCCGTGACTACGCAGTTAGTTCCTAAAAGTTACATTGGTCCCGTGCAAGGTGTTCTTGCCTCTAACGAGGCCATTTGGGGACTATTTTGTTTTTTCAACCTTTAACGACATATTTTTAATCCTAAGTCTAAAGATTTGCAAACTTTCATCATGTTCTCAAATGGGAGTCCCATGGCTACGTGGTTAGTTCCTACAATTTATATTCGTCCAGTGCGAGGTGTCCGTGCCTCTTACGGGGCTGTTCGGAGGATGTTTTGGGTTTTCTCCCTCTAATGACATGTTTTTAAGCCTAAGTCAAGTTATTTAAAAACTATCATCATATTCTCAATTCAGGAGTCCAGTGACTATGCGATTAGTTCCTAAGACTTACATTGGTCCCATGGAGGTGTGTGCACCTCTTACAGGCCCGTTTAGGGGTTATTTTGGGTTTTTCCATTATCGGCATATTTTAAGCTTGAGTCTAGATATTTACAAGTTATCATCATATTATCAAATCGGGATTCCCATGACCATGCGATCAGTTATTAAGAGTATATTGGTTCTGTGCAAGGTGTTCATGCCTCCTACGGGGCTATTTGGTGGTTGTTTTCACCCTTCAACGACATGCTTTTTAGCCTAAGTCTAGATATTTAAAAATTATCATCATATTCTCAAATCGAGTGTCCCGTGACTACGGGGTCAGCTTACATGAGTTATGTTGGTCCCGTGTGAGGGCTCGTGCCTCTTACGGAACCGTTTGGGAGTTATTTTGGGTTTTTACCCTCGAACAGTATGTTTTAAAGCCAAAGTCTAGATATCTTTAAATAATCATCATATTCTCAAGTTGGGAGTCTCGTGACTATATAGTCATTTTCTACGAGTTACATTGGTCCTGTGCGAGATGTTTGTGCCTCTTAAGAGACTGTTTAAGAGTTGTTTTGAATTTTCGCCCTTTAACGGCATATTTTTAAGCCTAAGTCTAGATATTTACAAATTATCATCATATTTTCAAATTGGGTGTCCCGTGACTACGCGGTCAGTTCCTACAAGGTTACATTGGTCCCGTGCAAGGTGTTCGTAATGTGTTGTTTTGTGGTTGTTTCTGGTTTTTGCTAATAATAACATAATTTTTAGCCTAGGTCAAAATATTTACAAATTATTATCATATTCTCAAATCGGGAGTCTTGTGGCTATGCAATCCATTTTTACGAGTTAGTCCCGTGTGAGGTGTCCGTACCACTTATGGGGTCGTTTGGAGGTTATTTTGGATTTTTGCCCTTTAATGGCATGTTCTTAATCCTAAGTCTAGATATATTCAAATTATTGTCATATTCTCAAACCGAAAGTCTCATGACACTTAACCAAAACACTCATTTAGTAACAAACTATTTTGGTATTACTAACATTATTATACCATTACTATTTCTCACGATACATTACCGTTAGTAATGTGAGATAAGTGTTAGTAATATTAGTTCAATATTTTAAAAGTAATTTTTTCTTTAAAAAAGGATTAATTTCCCCCCACCCAAAGAATTGCCCCGACTATACACACTCTCTCTAAAGGATACCTCTTCATTTCTTGTCCAAATCGTAACCTTCTCCCCATCTCCAAAACGAGACCTCTTCCTTTTCCTCTTCTCCGAATTGTGACCTTCTGAATTGTCACCTAGGGTTTTGAAGAAGTATTACCTAGGGTTTGGAAGAATCGGGACCTAGGGTTTGGAAGATCTTTTGTTACAGCTCACTCTACAATTCTCTCCATTCGGGGTACATATACTTGTATTCAATATATCATGTTATATTATATTATTTTTAATTTTATTGTGACTGTAGATCGTTTGTTTTTTTTATTTGTAGTTGAGTTATGAAAATGTTACCAAAGGTTTTGGATATGTAGATATGGAGATCCATTGATTTTACATTTATTTTCATGAAGTAAAACACTACACAAAATATTGTTATGTTGATAGAAATTGCTCTCTATTAGGTTTTACTTTATCTGGAACTTATTGATAACGGGATTAGAATTTTCATTGTTAATGTTTGAGAAACATTTGTAAGCTTTGGGGGGGGGGGGGTTAAGATGGGTACAAAATAACTTATAATTTAGTATATCTCCATTTAGATTGCTTTTTATATGAGTAAATGGATCTAAGAGCTTCAGTTTGTTTATGGGTAGTGTGGACATCTGGGACGGATTCCTTTAGTGCGGGTTGGCCCCAAAATTGTAACGGGAGAGAAAATTGGACAAATCCCTCTCTCCTGCGCGTGCGGATGATTCGAGGATATGCGAGTCTTCTTTCCGTCACTCACGCTGATATATTCGTGGGCTACCTCAGATATAAACTAGTCGTTGTCAAAAGGGGTAAACACAAAGAAATGGAGTCACCAACCTATTTTTCTCAAAACAGGCAAAACAAATGTAGCCATCCCGAGAGAACGACATCAAAGACATATAATGCATACAAAACCAAATGAAATAAGGGTTTGTGGACAAAATTACAAATTTGGAAAGGTGTTAGGCACCCACACCACCCTTTCGATCTCTTATAGGCTATGATAATATTTCCCTTTTCTCCAAAGTGTGATACGTGTGTACATGTGTGAGGTGTGGATAACGGGAGAAACAAAACATCCGACTCATGTCATGGAAAAAATGGAGAAAATCATCCTAAGAAGTGTACAAAAGAAATGACAAGAAAACAAATATAATGTGAGTGTCCGTCGAATCACAAGTCAATATGAAGAAGTGAATGTGTATGTCGAGCAAAGCACAAACATATAGGAGTTCATGGACTCACAAATACTAATAAATACAAGAAAGCATAAAATGAAGAAATATTACTCGAATCCTAGGATTGGCCTAGGACGCCTACGTAGCCCAAAGGGCATCAAAGTCCACGTAGTTCGATAACACACAAGGGTGGGATTTAACCCATAAATCCTAATTTATGACTTTCTTTAATTTGGTTTATAGAAACTATTCACAAGTAGATGTGGAAAAGGAGAAAATCCCAATTTATGGTTTACAAGAAAACCCTTGTTTTGGATTTTTTATATTTTATGAATATAAAACTTATGTGTACAAAATAGTAAAAATGAGATTAGATTTGTGGGAGAGTGAAATAAAAATATATCAAAATGGAAAGAAAAGTAAACAACAAAATATTAATCAAGTGAGTAGTAAATGAATAAGGGTAGACCTTCCACAGAACTTTAATTCTGATTTTGGTATGGTTAGGTGGCGGTGATATAAGAATGGAAAGTGAAAGATAATGATGTATGGAAATGGAGAGAATGTATGCAAAAATGGAATTTCAGTGCACTGATTACGAGGGGAATGTTTTGATCTTATAAAGGGGCTTCCTAGGAGTGAGGTTATGGCCTCCTTAAATTGAATAAATTTAGTGTTTTAGGGGGTGCCGATAGGCATGGATCCTAGCCTACCTATCAACATAGACCCTGCCTTGTTGGCCAAGGAAAGTACACTCTACCGATAGGTAGGAGGTCTAGGGTGCCTATAGGTAGTGGAAGTTACTTTTTTTTTTAAAACGGGCATAAAATGCAAACCATAAGTCTGAATCGTGCACAGTCAATACCGTTAGCAAGGGTATTCATATCCTTACAAGAATCTATTGTTCCAGTCCCAAGTTCAAGAGTTTACCAAAGTCAAACAAGGCTCGAAAGCACACGATGGTCTCTGGATGGGGGGTTTCAAAGTAAAAAGGTTTGTTCGTGAAAACCATGAGGCCAATTTGCACATTGTATGAACTATTGGAAAAGGGATTCAGATCCCTACTAGATTTCATTAAGATTCACTAAGGTTGAAGAGTTGACCGAGGTCAAACAGGGCCCAAAAGCACCCATGCCCTCTCAAAGTAAATAAGCATGTTTGTGCAAATCATGAGGTCGATTCACGCACGGCATGGATCGCTAGAAAGGGTATTCAGAGCCCTGTGAGATTTCATTAAGATTTTTTCGATTTGGAGAGTTAACCATAGTCAAACGAGGCCCGATAGTGCCCAGTGACCTCTAGATCAAGGTTCGGAGTAGGACTTAAGGTCGACGGTGGGGGAACCTAGGGGTTACTATGATGGAGTGTCTATAAAATCCCTCGATGGGCGAGCTTGGAACAATCAAAAGTCGTCAAAAGACAGACACATCATCGATTTTTTTAAGGGTAGGGGGACCTGTTAGGGGTTAGAAGGTGGTTGGTTAAAGGGTCGAGATCGTTTTTATAAACCGATTCAGCAGGCCTAAGGATTGAAATGACCAACTCAGGTGCTGAGGTTGATTTTGCGGACATAGTGATTTAAAATGAGCAATTCAGGAGGTTGAGGTCGATTTTATTGATCTAAAGGGTTAAAATGACCAATTCAGAGAGTCGGGGTCGATTCTATGGACATAAGGATTGAAATGATCGATTCAGAGGGTCGTGATCGATTCTGCAAACCTAAAGAGTTAAAATGACCGATTTAGAGGGTCGAGGTCGATTCTGTGAACATAGGGATCAAATTGACCAATTCAGAGGGTCGAGATCAATTCTCTGAACCTAAAGAGTTTAAATGACTTATTTAGAGGGTTGAGGTCGATTACGTGGACCTAAAGAGTTGAAATGGCCGATTCAGAGCGTCGAGGTCGATAATGTGAACCTAATAAGTTGAAATGATCAATTTATATGGTTGACGTCAATTTTGGGGACCAAAAGAGGTTAAATGCCCAATTCAGAGGGTCGAGGTTGATTATGTGGACCTAAAAAGTTAAAATGGTTGATTCATAGGGTTGAGGTTGATTCTACAGACGTAAAGAGTTAAATTGATTGATTCAAAGGGTCAAGGTTGACTTTGCAAACCTAAAGAGTTAAAATGGCCGATTCGAAAAGTCAAGGTCGATCCTGTGGACCTAAAGGGTTGAAAGGACCAATTCAGAGGGTCTAGGTTGATTCTACGGACCTAAAAGGTTGAAATGACTGATTCAGAGGGTTGAGGTTGATTCTTCGGACCTAAAGGATTGAAATAACAGATTCAGATGGTCGAGATCGATTCTAAGAACCTAAGGATTTATGTATGGGAAGATTTTTCTAATTATGGTTCCGTTGGGGAGGGTGTTCGTTATCGCGAGTGTAGACGACTTTCGATTTTGGTCCCGTCAGAAAGTATGCTGGTGACGAGAGTGAGTGTTGATGCATCTACTAATGATCCTGCTAGGTATTTAAAGGGAAAATTATAAATGGTTTGGTGCTCCTTAATGGGTTTTTCTCAGGGTTGTAATGTTCTTGACTTCACGGGGATTTTTTGGGAATTTTTGGGAATTTTTAGGGCAATTTTTAGATTTTTCTATCTTTTTTGCAACAAAATTTTGAAGGGGTTATCGATAGGAATATCTGGGGAGGAGCTTATTGGCATAGGGCGCGGACTCTTAGTCTTCTTGGGGGAGGGGAAAGGTCACTTCCGATAGGCAGGTCTAGGAGACTTCCGATCGGCATACCCTTAGCCTCCAATAAAAAGGGGACGAACCACTTTATTTTTTCACACCTATAAGTGATTGAATCTCTTTCTTTATCTCTCAAAAAATCTATTTCGAGCCTATTTTCTTCACAATAACTCATGATGGGTACTTCTGACAACAACAACAATTGGAAGATCATTGATGAATAGGAGGGTTTAGAATGGTGGGTTGCCTTGCCCTCTTCATTTAATAACACGAATGTGTATGATAGCTTTGAGCCGGTGTTAGATGAGAGGGTTCTTCTTAGGGAGCTGACACATCACCATTCTACGAGGGTGAAGACCCTAACAGCTACGTAAATGTTTACCCTTTGGTTTCCATTTTTCTTCTTTCTTTTATTTCTTTCCTTTTTATCTTTGGGATACTGACGGGTTTTTTTTAATTTCTGCACAAGTTGACATATCTTCTTCGATTATTCGATTTTGGGGGTCGATCGGGATGAAGGAGGTTTGGGATCGTCTTCCTACGATAGTTTGGATGATGGTGGAGTCTATTGGGTTTAGCCTATTGGTCAGGGATTTGGATGAGACACCGCACTCAATGGCGATATTTTGCGCACTGTGTGAAAGGTGATGGGACACAACCCGCACATTTCATTTGGGTGTTTGGGAGATAATGGTCACTCCCCTAGATATTTATCGACTGACGGGTCAGTTATGTGTGGGCCAACAAATTGTAGTGGATCACAGTTTATGAGTTACGGAGGTGGAAGTGCATATTATTTTGGGTAATGTAGGGAGAATTGTGTCGACGAATTATGTCCGGATATCTGTTTTGAATGAGACTTTGTTATCCATATGGATTGATGAGACTAACGGACGAAAGGTGAGTCAGGCAACCCATTTATTCATCTTGCTTATGTTGGGGGCATTTGTGGTGGCGACGAGCGGTGACGTGTCCATTTGTGGTTTCTGTCATTTTTAGGATCATTTTAAATATCCATTTCTATGATTGGGGGATTTTCACGCTGGCGTCCCTTTATGCTTCCTTGGATTCTTTTAGTCAGTGTTGTCGATAGTCTTTTATAGTACTCACGTATCTCTTGGAGTTAATCTTTAGGTTCAATTTCCCCTTATTTTCTTGCTATCGTTTTGCTTTCTCTTTTTTGAATTTTGTTTCACCTTTTGCAAACATGGTTTTTTGAGGTGATAGGTCACAACGTGGGGTTGGTTTACCTAAATTCAATCAAGCTAGGGGACTTCTGCAGGATGTACATGTGGAGGAAGTCAAATAGGTATTCGAACCAATCCCTTTCTTGAAGGATGTGCGGGCAATGTTGAATGCCTTGATGAGCAACCAGGTTAGGCTTTTTATCCCTATATTTTCTATGGCTTCAACATTTTGTTTCTTAGTATAATACTGACTCTTTCTGGGGAAACAAATAAATTTTTACCCCTGGCACCTATCTTTGGGGGCTGTAGCGGTTATAGGCATGCACGCACAGATGAGGAGGCTACTGGCACACGAGTTTCGTTACGTCTGGTACCTTGGAGAAATAGTAATATGGAAAATTATGTAGGTTGAGGTGGAGGTACCACCATCGATGCCCCCGGAGCATATAAGGCGGGTGAAGGAGATGTCTGACGAGTCCACGATGATGGAGATGGAGGACGAGCCCTACATGAGTTACTTGCAATAACCCAGATTTTTTTAATGAAATTTTTTAAATTTATTTTGGAAATTGGAGAAAAATAAAATTCTGGATTTTATAAATTTTATAATTTAAAATGTTGGTTTTTATATTTGAAAAATAAATTTTCAAGCACAATTGAATTTGGAATTAAAATGGAGTTTTAATTGAAATTTTATTATATAGAAGAGTCCTCAAAATAAAAAACTCTCTAAGAATCCTCAAAGCTAAAAACTCTCTACAAAAAAAAAATATTGAAAAATATTGAGCAGTTCGATAGAGCTTGCTGCTTCCTCTCGTCTTCAGCTAATTTTCCCCCAAATTTCATCCAATTCCAACAGTCCGATTATCCGAAATAAATTTTTTATTATTTGTATCTCATTAGAACCCTTCTCTTAATTAGACTCTTAATCCTTTATATATCACCACTAATTCGTGCATGGACTCTTCAAATCGTTTTTTCATCAACTTTTCAACCAGAAGACCTCTCTAAACTTATTCTCTTTCATCCACAAATCATATCCCAAACTTATTCAAGATTTCAACCTTAGATTAGAAGGGTTATTTGGTGTTTTCTCGAGTTTGGGATAGGACGAGATTTGATTATGTTCGCGAAAGGAACGTGATGGTGCGATCAAATTTAGAGGCTGAATTTATGTGACGATTCATGTGATAATTTTGAGGTACGGGACTTACACATTATGCTCCTAAATTCTCTCGAGAGTGTTCCGTTTGATTTCTGTGTCGATTGCACTCATATTGAATTATGATATTCATTTGAAATCTAAAAAATTGTTGGAATCTAATTTGATCCATGGTGATATATTATATTGTGATTTGAGCATCGTGTCATGAGATTTTAAAATGGCACGGAGATCGGCACCCGCCAAAACTTCAAAATTCGGATATACTTGAGAATGCATTGGCGTGGTAAGGTGAGGCCTGGTGACTCATTGATGTGTTTTTGAGAAATTAATATTGATATAATGCTTAAGTGTTGCATTTGATTTGAATATGCGATTCGTATTGCTGCAATTTATTCACCATGTTAATTATTTTTAAGCATCTATTCTCGTCATATTGTGTACTTTCCCGTATTTTCTTTTAGTTGGCAGGTTAGCGTGGATTGGGACGCTATGGACTATTTTGGAGTATTTCTTTAAAGCATTGGACTGGAAGATGTACTTTGATGTAATAATTAGTGGTGTAGTTTTTAGTTGAAATTTTATATTTGAGAGACTTTATTTTATTCTTATTATGAAACTAGAAATTTGTAATACCCCGTATTTTTATGGGTTTTAATTATGGGATTAATTGAATTAATTTGGGATAGTTAATTAGAAATTAATTCAAATTTAAATAACTAGCGAGACGAGAGTTAGTATTTGATGATGATGATAATGTTGAATATTACTGAGTGAATATGGTAATATATGATTATTGAGTTTATTAAAATTGTCGCGAGTTAAAAATACGGCAGTTTCAGTTAATTAAGTTGGTACGTGCATGTCAGTCGTGTTAGGACCCAATTTAATGGTTTAAAAGTAATTTATGTTTATGACATTCATATGATCATTTTGAGTGCGCCATCGTGTTCGGAAGGGTCGATATAGTCATAAAACACTAGACGGGGGTTTAGTTCGAGTCTCGGGGCATTTTAGGCCTAACCAACAACCCGGGAGGGTATTTTAATCATTTTAACTTTTTGAGGAATAGTAACCCACGAATTTTAGACTGATTATATCAGCCAACTCTTCAGTCCCTTAGGGTTTCACAACCAAAAATCATAAATGGCCATTAGAGAGGAAGATAAGGAAGTTCCCAAAGGAGAACCACCACTTGAGTTATATTATGTTCTTGAAGAAAATAGGAGAACTAGGGTTTTTATGAAAATTATATGATTTGATCCAAGAAATTGATTTCCCGTTATGATTTGATGATTCTAAAACGTTGGAACTTATGTATTTATGTTGGTATGATGTTAGTAATAAATACTTGGGAGTTTGGGATATTTTAGTAGAGGATTTGAGGGTAAAGTTTGATGAAACCGTAGGCAAAATTATGCAGAATCGCAATACCTGTTTGATCCATCGATCGACCCATGAATGTCGATCGATCGACTGGATCGATCAATCGACCCCTTTCCCTCGATCGATCGAGTCCTTCTGATTTTTTTGTAGATTATTTCCCTTTAAGGTTTGACAAATCCCAAGTTTGTAAGAACTCTTTTGAGGTTTAATAGAATATTTAAGGTCAGTAGAGTTGTAGTTAATGCCCAGAATATGTAGTACATTATGGGATTGAATGGAATACTTACGAGTGTTTACTGAGTGAGGTACGGTTAGAAGTTTCATAAAAATTGGGATTTAAAGTAGACGAATGTTAATTTAAGGTTAGGACCAGTATAAGAGGGACTTGGAATTACTGTGATAACCTTAGAGACTAGTGGGTGACTTAGTAACCTTATGAGGTAGGTTTAAGTATTCAGACTTATACGACGAGAGTTGTTGCGCTAAACATACTACGTGGAATATTCGGGATGACACTATGATACTTATGAGACTTAAGATATAGGGCTGGTATATACCTATATTAATGTGATGATTACCTAAGTTTTGTGATTACTTAGTATCTAGATTATTATGTGTATGACATACCTACCATACTTGCTATCACGGGAGGTTGATTTTTGAAAAAGGATCATCTTATCTTTGTGTACTTTCGGGGGGATTTAGATTGGTACCTTAAGGACATAGGACTTTGAATGACTTATTTGTGAGTTAATAAGTCAGCTGATCATGGGAGCGTAGGCATGTGCGTGACCCATGGGTATGTGAACTATGTTCGCCTCTAATATGTGTGATTTGTATAGAGACGATTCCTGAGTGATTCGGAACGTGTGATCCTTACGTACGTGATGTACATGGATTTGATAGCAGAGTATGCATGAACCGCAACTTAGCCTAGGGGTGCCATATATGTATATATGTACTGAGAATGATTTATATATGTACTTGTGACTGGTTCACTGTTGCTTAATATATGTGAATAACTAAGATATTTGAATGGGTTAAGAATGTGAGAATTTAAATAACACTTGAGATAAGTAATTTAATGCATGTGAATGTGGGATATAAAAAAATGACTTGTTTGGGTTATAAGAGTAGGCACCCTATATTAGAATGTGAGAGCAGGAGTTAATGCAGACTAGTTAGATAGTGGCATAACTAGGATGGGTTAAGGGTATAAGTTAGGCGTGCACATTAGTTGAGGGGTGAGAAACTCATGTGAGAGTTCGCAACTAACATGTATATAATATTTACTGTTTAATGTAATTAAACACTTGCTATTTTTTTAAACTGTTTTCCCCTCGGGCTCTGACCCGTTTTCCTCCAAATCTATTTTTTTTGTAAACACCTTTTAGGTGCCCAGCCACAGAGAAGCCAAGCATAGGAGTTCCATTCTGATGACGTGTTGTACCTACTGTGGAAGTTATAGGATCTCGGTATTAGACGCCTACACATTTATCCTTGGTTCCTTCAGAGTAATTCAGAACACTTAGGGCATGTTTCCTATTCTTATTTAGAGATTGTAGATACAAACTTTCATTACTTTAGTGTGACACCCCGACTAATTAAATATCGGGTAGCTACTCCTTTATTAAATTAATTCAAAATGCCAAGTTGGTTCAGTTAATAGCATCACTGTCGAAAACATTTAATGATTACTAACCACCTAGTATTTAAAAAGTAAGTTGTCAAATTTTAAATTAAATCTGATTAACATGCAATAAAAGAATTATGAAAGAATAACATAACCATTCACCATAAAGAAGCAATAGAATAACCAACAAATAATAATAAGTCTGGAGGAAATACTCCTCACAACAATCCCACAACTGAAATAAATAGAACAGTGTACCCTCAATTAATTACATGCCAAAATCTAAATAACTGAAATATGAAATGTCTCTAAATAGAAATGGGCGACATGTCCTACAAATGATGAAACTGAATATGGAGTCAAGACTAGAAAAGGAGGCGTCTACTATCAAGACCTTGTAACTTCCACAACAGCTACAGCTCGTCACCTGAATGGAAATACTATGCATGGTGTCCTTGTGGCTGGGCACCTAAAAGGTTTTTACAAAAAAATAGATTTGAAAGCAAACGGGTCAGATCCCGAAAGTTGAGAGTATTTTAAAAACAACAAGTGCTTTAATAACATTAAAACAATGAATGAAAAATACATGTTAGGACGTGCACTCACATGAGCTCCTCACCTCTCAACTAATGTGCACTCCTAACGCATCCATAGCCCGTACTAGTTATGCTACTAACTAACTAGTCTAATACAAAACCTGGCTTCACTTTATAGGTTTAAGGGTTTATTCATGTCATTAAAGTATACCATGTATGTGCCTTAATTCCCTAATAACAACCTTTTATTATGTGGAGTTCTCATTTTAATCTCTATTAAAATAGCATAAGTATACGCATCGTTACTTTACTAAGTATTTCATTGAACATTAGTTGAATATTATTCACATCATCAATATACATTATAGGCACCCCTGGTCTAGGATACGGTGCACATACTCTGCTATCTCATCCTGGTACATCACGTACATAAGGATTATAAATTCCGAATCTCTCAGGAATTGTTAGAATAAGCACAACACACAAAAATGGAGGCGAACATAATTCAACGTATCCATGGGTCACGTACATACCTACGCTCCATAGTCAGCTGACTTATTAACTCACAAATAAGTCATTCTAGTATTATGTTCTTAAGGTACCAATCTAAATCCTCCCGTAGGCACACAAAGATTAGTTGTCCCAACACGAACGACGACCTTCGTGATAGCAAGTATGGTAGGTATGTCATACACATAAGTCATATACTAAGCATTCACACGTCTTAGATATCTTAATATTAATAAAGGTATATTCTACATCCCTATACCATTATTCCAATTTTATGCATTTTAAGTCTTCCGATAATATATAATGTAGACTGTCGACACATCTCACATCCTAGTTTCTTATACTTAAAACCTATCTCAAAGAGGTTACTAAGTCTCCTATTATTTCCACATTTAATTTCATTATTCTTAAGGTCATTATTTCTGCCACAAACCTCATTTCATCAAATCATTCGAATTTACTCTTTTAACCCTAATATTATCTCACTCGTCGAGCTTTATTGGATTTTAGACAACTATCCCAAATTAAATTCTAATTAAGGTCCTATTTCACAACCATACCTACTGGTCTTCCTTAAGTCTAAGAATACTCACAAAGTCTCCATCAATAATTTTCTAGGGTTAACATCCTTAAAATTTTAAACGGGAAGATTTTACTCATTCTGGGAAGGTAGATCGATCGACCTTGTATGTTCGATCGATCGATGGTGGTCGATCGATCGACTGATGAATGTCGATCGATCGATTGCACCAGATAGGTTACGGACTGCTTCGTTTTGCAGTCCTCAAATCGTCCCAAAAATTCATTACAATGCATGAAACTTCATTCTAACGTTATAATATCATCAAATAATCATCCTACAACATTGTTAACGTTCTAAAACTAATTAATTATCACCCAAAGGCCTTATTTAGATCAAAACATCCTCAAGAACCCTAGTTTTCTATTTCTTTCAAGAACAACAGTAATTCTCTTCTTTAATCCGTTTTTAGATCATCAAGTATTATGTTTTGGATTCATAATTCGTCCAGAATATGTCTACATGCAATTCCTAACATGGTTTATAGTTTTAATCCTCAAATTCATGGGTCTATATCAATCTTCCAAGACAAAATTCGATAATTACACAAAACATGGAAGAACACATTCATTGAATCAATTGTAACTAAATCACTTGCCTTATGTTCTTCATATTTGTTGTTGGTTGGAGATGGTTGAATTCCTCTCTCTCTCTCTCTGCAGAATTCTCCTCTCTCTCTCTCTCTCTACAAGTTCTTCTCACAAGATGACAATGGAGGTAGGCGGATGGTTTTTGGCAAGTTATAATATTTTCTTAACTTCTCCCGTAGCCCACTACTTAGATTAGGGATGAAAATGGGTTAGTGGGTTTAATGATAAGTTATAATTAAAGTCTAATTTTCGTGGGTTTTAATTACCAAATTTCCGAAATTACCAAACTACCCTTTTGGGTTGCCGGTTTGGCCTAAAAATGCTCCGGGACCCAAACTAAACCCCCCGGCTAGTGTTTTCTGACTATCTCGACCCTTACGGACATATTGGCGCACTAAAAATGACTATTTGGTCAAAAAAAAAATTTATTTTTAAATCTCATAAATTCATTCTCGACGCGACTGACACGCGCGTCCCAATTAAATTTTCTAAATTACCGTATTTCAGCCTCGCGACAATTTCAATATTATCAATATTCATATATTGCCATATATACACATTATAATCAAATACCAACTCACATCTCGTTAGTATTTTATCCGGATTAATTCTCAATTAATTCACATTTAATTTAATTAATCCCATAAATAAATATCGATAAAAATGCGGGGTATTACATTTAGATGTTGGTTTACTTATTCAAACACTTATATTGGGATTTTATTTTACTCTGGCATTACTATTGGAGTGTTTACTCCAGACTCAATTTATTTCATTACGTTGGTTATTCATATGAGATTGATGAATGATGATTTAATTGCTTGGTTAATTGTCAATTTAATTATTAAAATTTGGCATCTCTCTATTTTTAAACATTAAGTGGCTAGTAAGTAACTAAATGTTTTTAACAATGATGCCAAGACTGAACCAACTTGATATTCTGTATTAATTTAATAACGGAGTAGGTACTCGATATTTAATTGGTCGGGGTGTCAAAGGTGGTATCAGAGCACCAGGTTCTTGTGTCCTTTAGTATCTGTGCAGTTTATTATGCTTCCAGCGTAGCTTTCTTTGATATAGAGACCTATGTTTAGGATTGTTGATTTCTTTGTTGAGATTTCATTCTCTTGCTATAATGTTTATATTAGTGAACCTTCGTTACTTTCGGGTGTGTTCATGTGCCGAACAATGCAGTATGTCAGGTGAGGGCAGTTGGACGGACAGCGGGAGGCAAAGCTATGTTGAGATTATAGGGTATATTCAAGAATGATGACCGTAGTTAAGGTCACCCCTATTATAGCACGGAAGGCCAGGATGGTAAAGACGGCTAGGGCACAACATATGACTTCCATTAAACCGCTATAGTAGAAAGTGGAGTCAAATTAGACTCACCCAAAAAGGTTGGATTGGGAGAAAGTTGGATGAAACATTGAAGAGAACCATAGTGGAAATTCTATAAATGTGAAAATGGTGTGTGTTAGCCAACGAAGGTAAAATATCCAAAGGCTTGGGTATATGGTGGAGTGTGAATTAATCGGGAGTGAAAATTTAGGGTAGAAAATTTTTTGGCTCGTAAGAGCAGAGTTACAATGGTGAGAGGCAACCACTACACTTAGAAGTGGAATGTTCTATCAAGGTAAGGCGCATAGGTATGGTTTGACCATAAGTTCCTTCATCAAATGTTTAAGATGAGATGCGAACGTTGTTCTGAACTCTCACAAGAGGGTCGGACAGAGGTCACTTTGTGAAAAGGAATTTAATTAATTAGCGAACCTTGCACCGGATGAAGTAGGTACAATGGAGAAAAGGATTTTAAAGTGGGAAATTAACTCGTAAAAAGAACTTCTTGAACTTAAGGGGAATTCTGCTTGTACGGTCAATGCAGATGGTAACAATGTCGTATTTTGTCAATATGGATGTTAACATTTCCTTGTGCCGGGAGCTACAAGAATCGAAGAATTTAGTCAAAGAGTAAGACTGGGTGAAACGGTGTTAGTGAAGCACCATAAGGGGGAGACCCATCATTTAAATGATTCGGATAGATGAATTTTTACCAAGCGATGGTGAATTAAGTAAGGGTTGTTGAAGCCAGTAGCATATTCCTTGGGGCCATCAAAGCTAAGGGAATAACGTAGGTAGCCATCAGAGTCGAGACTGCAAAAGTTCGAGAGAAGGACAACCCTAACATGGTCAGTATGAATGGAGATAAGTGGATTATGTGTAGAGGCATTTTGGTGGAAAGTAAAACCCCATGTGTTAAATTTTCTCGAAGTGAGCAAAGGGATAAAGTTATGGTGCCTAACAAGGGCAATAGTTACTATTATTTTTTATTTGGTTTGGACAGGCATGTTATGTTCAAGGACCATTTAAGTAGCCAGGGCGATTGGCAAGGTAGAAGTATGAGTTTTACCCTCAGAAGATGAGGCATATTATATGTCACACGAATGAGTCACTACATTTTTATTATTGCTAGATTCGCATGTGAGACAAGTTTAATGCATTTATCGACGACGTTATTATTATGTGAATATTTTCCCTGGTATAGCAGGGTTACCTTTAGTGATATCGGCGGAGGATGAATGGGTGCATCGATAGTGATATATACTTTATTGAAATTTCTCATTTTAGTGATGTGTTATACGAGTATGATATTATCATGATTACTGTTTTATAGTTATGATTAGACCGATAGTGTGCGAATATTGCAAGTCTATCGGGGTTACTACCTCAGTGTAGGAAGTTTTGTTGTGGCGAAACCTCACCTGCAATAGGATCGGGATCACATTTATTTATATATATATATATATATATATATATATATATATATATATATATATTATAGAGACTTCAAAAGGTATAATGGTCTCGGATATTCGATCCCGGTATGTGTAGGGACTTTATTGATATGATTCGGAGTGTATTTGGTTTACTGTTCAGCGAAAAGATTTAGCCTGTTATTATGTTTAACGCTCATGACTTGGTAATAGGAAGAATGCATTGTTATATCACTCCTTTAGAGACGTGGGAGTTAAGACTAATAGTTATATGTCTGGGGACAGGATTTCAAGAGCCCCGATTATATGTACACGATGTTTATGGAATGTGACTACCACCAATGTTAAGTGACGATGTTTTTTGGAGGAAGTTCCTTGTTTAAGTGTAATTGCAGAAGGAAATTTAACATTTGTCTCAAGAGAAGGGAAAATAGGGATACATGTTATGGACTGGGGGCCTAACGAATTTCGATGACCGACAATGCTAGGTAGTAGTGTATCGGGGGGGTCCTTGTTTGGATTTCGCTTTGTGAGACATCCCACGCATGAAACTTAGCGTAAGGTTGGAAGTAGGGAGATGTTTGGCCATTCATCCATGAGTTCGGTACCTCGGTCGTTATAGAGGTATGTAGTTATAAATGTAAGTTGAAAGTTAAATTATGATGTAAGGCCAGTAGAACTAGATGTGTGGTGAGGAAGTATTGAAAATTTTGTTTTATTACGACGGGTTGAAGGATAGAATGATGTTAAAGAGGATTTAGAATTTCAAATTCTGGGGTGATTGAAAATGCCCAAGTGGTATATCCATGTTGCGAATACAAGGACAATAAAGAATTACGCATATGTGTGAAGCATTTATGATGTTTAAACCCGTATGCACGGTTTATAGGGTGTGGGGACACCTTGGTTTGCTGATGTCAAAATCTTCGGAAAAAAGAGACATGGAAATAGATGGGTGAAATTTATGCTTGGGGGACTAATATGACAAAATGGAAGTGGTAGAGTGGAGTCAGCGTCGTGAGAGAAGGACGAGAATCCATATATTTATGTGCAATCAAAGTAGCACGTCCGAACTTGGTTGAAAGGCAGTGGGAAACAATTTAAAAAGGGGATATCCCTTGAGAAGACAAATATTTAACTATTATGGACAATTTGGAGATGAGTTCTACCCAATCGAATGTTAAAAGTGACTTGCGCATAAATAGAATCATGATGTCAATAAGGTATAGAGAGTCCAGAAATGCACATCGTGGCGAAAAGTGCACGGGTCAAAACTTTTGGTTTATGTCGAGGAAGAGGATTATTAAGTACCACATAATGGTAAGAATTATAAGTGAAAGTCAGTGTTGAGCGGGACATAGCAAGTAGTAAATCGGTTGGAGTAAGATGATCAACCAGAAAATTTTGTATCCAGACGACGACCCCATAATGGAAGAGTCAAGTTGGTAAAATTTCTTCGATGGGTTGCCAACCTCAAGATGAGTCAAGAGTTCCTTCGAATGTGTAGAACAAGATGACCAAAAGGAAAGTAATTCTTCTACCTTTCGGTGATTTACGTTATTAAATAGTGTGAGTGTGACCCAGTACTGTTTTGAACAAGGATGAGATCCTTGAACCCCACCTTCAATATGAAATTTCAGGAAGTAGTAGGGATAGCATTTTGTTTTGAGCAGGTTGTATCACCTATAGCCCGAGGAGTAGGTGCAAGGTGATTAACGGCTGGTGGAGCTATATGAAAATAATTCTGGACTCGTTGCGATCATTTCATTCCCATAATGGATATAGCTAGTAAGTGAAGTACAATACGGTAATGGGAGATGATATTACCTAATAGTAGAGTTGTGTGAAAATACGTACCTATTTATCGTAGACATGGTGCTATTTGAGGTTTTGTGTGGATAAACCTTAATATCCTTCCTCCGGATGCTTAGAGGTGAGCGGATAATCAGAGTTTTGAATTAGTCAGAAGTTAGAGTCTGATGACTATAATGGGATAACCACAAACCGTCTTAGCTGACTTTTGCCTTTCGTAAAAGTTACACCACCGAGAACATAGATTCGAAGAATGGACAAGAGTAGTCTAATGTTCATATGGTTTCTCCCAGGATGGGAGTTTTGTGTTTAGATAAACACGATAATTGATATGAAGTGAGGTGCGGCCTCCCAATAATATTAAGATAATGCGGCCAATGATGTGTAGGCTATTTTTATTTGAATGTTGTTTAGTAAAAGCATAAGGTGAGGTGACTTTATTGAGGTGTGACCCTAAAACTGATAAAGTGTCTAGAGTTTTAAACAAGCTTGCTGTGAAGCGGGGGCTATAGTGATTGAGCCTTACTTTGAATTTCATTTTGAGTACTGGAGGATACTTATTTTTACCAGGTATGCCTTACTTTTCGAATTTCGGGATGAAATTCCGTTATTAGGGGGGAAGTATGTAATACCCCGTAATTTTATGGCTTTTAATTATGGGATTAATTAAATTAATTTAGGATAATTAATTAAAAATTAATTCGAATTTAAATAGCTAGCGAGACGAGAGTTAGTATTTGATTATGATGATAATGTTGAATATTATTGAGTGAATATGGTCATATATGATTATTGAATTTATTAAAATTATCGTGAGTTGAAAATACGGTAGTTTCAGTTAGTTAAGTTAGAACGCGCGTGTCAGTCGTGTTAGGACCCAATTTAATGGATTTAAAGTAATTTATTTTTATGTCATAAGTATGATCATTTTTAGTGCACCAACGTGTCTGGAAGGATCGAGATAGTCAAAAAACACTAGCCGGTGGTTTACTTTAAGTCTCGGGGTATTTTAGGCCTAACCGACAACCCAAGAGGGTATTTTAGTCATTTTGACTTTTTGAGGAATAGTAACCCACGAATTTTAGACTTATTATATCAGCCAACTCCCTATTCCCTTAGGGTTTCACAACCAAAAATCATAAACGGCCATTAGAGAGGAAGAGAAGGAAGTTCCCAAAGGAGAACCACCACTTAGAGGGTTTTGCACCACCGTCACCACCACCGGATAGATTAGAAAGAGAGGATCATTCCCATACCGTCTGATTCAAAGGATAAAAATATCTAATTCAAGGCAAGTGATTTAACTTACAATAATTCAGTGCATATATCATCCATGTTAGTTTAGAATTGGAGAATAACCTTGAAAAAAATAATGAATGAATGGATTTGAAGAATTAAAATCGTAAGCTGGGTAGGTTTTGTATGTAGTTTAACTTCTGAGAATATAGCAGCCAAGAAATTATGATCCATGGGTTGAGAATCATGAAATTATATTGAGTTATATTATGTTCTTGAGGAAAATAGGATAACTAGGGTTTTTATAAAAATTATATGATTTGATCCAAGAAATTGATTTCCCATTATGATTTAATGATTCTAAAACGTTGGAACTTATGTATGTATGTCGGTATGATGTTAGGAATAAATATTTGGGAGTTTGTAACATTATAGTAGAGGATTTGAGGGTTAAATTTGATGAAACCCGTAGGCAAAATTATGCAGAATCGCAATACCTATTTGATCCATCGATCGACCCATGAATGTCGATCGATCGACCCCTTTCCCTCGATCGATCGACTCCTCCTAATTTTTTTATAGATTATTTCCCTTTAAGGTTTGACAAATCCCAAGCTTGTAAGAACTCTTAGGAGGTTTAATATAATATTAGGGTACTTAGTTAAGGTCAGTAGAGTTGTAGTTAATGATCGGAATATGTAATAAATTATGGGATTGAATGGAATACTTACGAGTGTTTACTGAGTGAGGTACGGTTAGAAGTTTCATGAAAATTGGGATTTAAAGAGGACAATTGTTAATTTAAGGTTAGGACCAGTATAAGAGGAACTAGGAATTACTGAGATAACCTTAGAGACTAGTGGGTGACTTAGTAACCTTATGAGGTAGGTTTAAGTATTCAGACTTATACGACGAGAGTTGTTGCTCTAAACATACTACGTGGAATATTCGGGATGACACTATGATACGTATGAGACTTAAGATATAGGGCTTGTGTATAACTATATTAATGTGATGATTACCTAAGTTTTGTGATTAATTATTATCTGGATTATTGTGTGTATGACATACCTACCATACTTGCTATCACGGGAGGTTGATTTTTGAAAAAGGACCATCTTATCTTTGTGTGCCTTCGGGGGTATTTAGATTGGTACCTTAAGGACATGGGACTGTGAATGACTTATTTGTGAGTTAATAAGTCAGCTTACCATGGGATCGTAGGCATGTGCGTGACCCATGGGTATGTGAACTATGTTCACCTCCAATATGTGTGATTTGTATTAAGATGGTTCCTGAGTGATTCAGAACGCGTGATCCTTACGTACGTGATGTACATGGATTTGATAGCAGATTATACGTGCACCGCAGCTTAGCCTAGGGTGCCATATATATATATATATATATATATACTGAGAGTGATTTATATATGTACTTGTGACTAGTTCACTGTTGCTTAGTATATGTGAATAACTAAGATATTTGAATGGGTTAAGAATGTGAGAATTTAAATAACACTTGAGATAAGTAATTTAATGCATGTGAATGTGGGATATAAAAAAATGACTTGTTTAGGTTATACGAGTAGGCACCCTATATTAGAATGTGAGAGAAGGAGTTAATACGGACTAGTTAGATAGTGGCATAACTAGGATGGGTTAAGGGTATAAGTTAGGCGTGCACATTAGTTGAGGGGTGAGAAACTCATGTGAGAGTCCGCAACTAACATGTATATAATATTTACTGTTTAATGTAATTAAACACTTGCTATTTTTTTAAACTGTTTTCCCCTCGGGCTCTGACCCGTTTTCCTCTAAATCTATTTTGTTTTTTAAAAACCATTTTGGTGCCTAGCCACAGGGACGCCAAGCATAGGAGTTCCATTCTGATGGCGTTCTGTAACTGCTGTGGAAGCTACAGGATCTCGGTATTAAACGCCTCCACATTTATCCTTGGTTCCTTCAGATTCATTCAGATCAGTTAGGGCATGTTGCCCATTCTTATTTAGAGATTGTAGATACAAATTTTCATTATTTTAGATGTTGGTTTATTTATTCAAACTCTTGTATTGGGATTTTATTTTACTCTGGCATTATTATTGGAGTGTTTACTCCAGACTCAGTTTATTTCATTACGTTTGTTATACATATGAGATTGTTTATGCGATTGATGAATGATGATATATTTACTTGGTTAATTGTCAATTTAATTATTAAAATTTGGCATCTCTCTATTTTTAAATATTAGGTGGCTAGTAAGCAACTAAATATTCTCGACAGTGATGCGAAGACTGAACCAACTTGATATTCTGTATTTATTTAATAAAGGAGTATCTACCCGGTATTTAATTAGTCGGGGTGTCACAAAATTATGGAGTTGTTGTATTTTTTTATGGACATTTTAGATGCTCTATACTTGTTGATTGATGGATTTAGTTAAGATTTATCGTAGTAGCACACCACGTATCTTTAATGGGCGCGTGGGGTGTTACAAATGGTATCAGAGCTTAGGTTTACGACAACCCTAGGGTCTTTGGGTTTTGGGTCTAGCTTGCGTGGTATACATGTTTTCTTTGGAGATAGAAGGTTTTGAAGGCGTGTTAGGCATCGATGGTTGAGATTTGTGATCTTGATGTGAGAACGTGTTGAATTGATTGAGGAATTAGTGTCGTGATGTAAGGACATAATTTTATAAATGTCTGGGGTAAATTCTAGGAATTTTTGGTTTTTCCCTAGATCACAGTTTGTATGTCTGATACCGCTACATTCGGCACGTCAACACGATCATCCTCGATGGCCTTTATCCGAATTCAATGCATCCATTATCTTCACATGCATCATGCTACATGCGACGTGCTGCTCAGCTCATTCTCACTACTCCACTACGCATTATCGATAAAATGATTTATTGGAGATTTAATATTTGCATAAATATTTGGGGAATTTTTTTAGAAAATTATTTTTGAAGTCTGGATTAATTTTTAACAAAAGCATAATTTTTTTTCCAAGTGTAGAAGCGAAGTGCCTTGAACGATGAGCTCGCTCAAATGAATTTGAACTGTCGTTCGCGCGAGATAGGCATGTCATGCGATCTCGTTCGAATGACATATGTCCTTCGTTCGAGCGACATGGCTATCTCATTCGAACGAGCCACCGCCTCGATTTTTGTA
Source organism: Sambucus nigra (assembly GCA_949130495.1). NCBI lineage: Eukaryota > Viridiplantae > Streptophyta > Magnoliopsida > Dipsacales > Adoxaceae > Sambucus > Sambucus nigra. The sequence continues at coordinate 510,210,123 of OX422220.1, forward strand.
TAAATACCTATACACTTTCTACACGATTTTTAAGCCTTTCTGCAATCTCAAAATTCTGCGAAAAGAGCCCAGAATAAGACTTCGTCTTTTTAAGGTTGTCTAAACCTTTTTGATTCACAAAACCATTCCCATATATGTATGTGAATCTTTAAAATCTTCAAGAAGATCATTTACTCATCTGGAGTATCCTGTGGAGATGCCGTCTCTCTTCTTCATTGCAGCCCTCCTGGAAAGGGAAAGTTCCAGCTAACGACATCAGAACCGACACTCGAGGGTATTTCTGTATCACTTATTTTCGTTGTAATCCGTGTAACCATTTTTACAAAATTATAGTGAAAATAAAATGTTTTACCCCTTTGGGGGATTTTTCCTCATTTGTGCGTGTCTGAATGTTCTTGCTTGATTTTATCATCATCAATCACACTAGATGCATGTTTTGGACTTAATTGATAAAAACTGAGTTTAATTAAATAATTTCTTTATTTGAACGCAAGCGCACTTTTTCAAATTGGTATCAGAGCCAGTTACACAACTTTACCGTGTAATTTTCCGTAAAATTTTTCTAAGATATCAATTTTCTGAAAAATTGATTTTTGAAAATGAGTGTGTTCATAATGAAGAAGTTATATAATAAAATGCCAGTTTTTGACAGAACAAACTATGCGTACTGGAAAGCCCGCATGAGATCTGCATTAAAAGCCATTGATGAACGTGTCTGGATTTTGGTTGAAAGAGGGTGGACACCATCCTCCGTCACTGTTGAAAATGTGACCAATTTAAGCCTGCCACTACATGGACTGAAGAAGAGTTTAAATGGTCATCTTTTAATTTTAAGGGTTTAAGTGCTATTTCTGGGTCTGTTACACCTGATGAGTTCCAACGCATAATGATGTGCACCATGTCAAAAGAGGCATGGGATGTTTTACAACTTACCCATGAAGGAACGAATGCTGTGAAAGAGTCTAAACTGCAAAATTTAACAACTCAATTTGAAACAATCACCATGCTTGAATCTGCATGTTTTGATGAATTTTATGCTAGATTGTCTGTTATTGTGAACACTAGCTTTAATCTTGATGAACACATTCCTAATGCCAGAGTTGTTAAAAAGATTCTTAGATCACTGCCTAAGCGTTTTATCCCTAAAGTCACTGTGATAAATTCTATGGGTAATTTAAATACGCTTAAACTGGAGGAACTTAAAGGAGACTTGCAAACGTATGAAATTGATATGTTTCCTAAATCTGTCAAGTCTAAAGATAAGGGAATTGCATTTAATACCCAGGAGAGAAAGAGTAAGGGGTCGACAAGAAAGAGGGGAGAGTCGTCTAGAAAAAGAGAGACAGATACGTCAGATTCTGAGTGTGATTTTGACTTAGATGATTTGGCCCTATTTGCTAAAAATTTCAAGATAATTCTCAAATTCAACAAAAATGGTAATTTTAAAGATAAAAAGAAATTTGAGAAAAATAAGTTTGAAAAGAAAAATGAAAAAGATTTTAAAGATCCTCTTAAGAAAGAAAGTGAAAGATGCTTTGAGTGCGACGGTAGGGGTCATAGAGCTTTTGAGTGTGCTACTAGGCTGAACAGAGAATAGGGCAAAGTTGTCCTTAATGCTACCCTTAGTGACGACAGTGAGGTCGAGTCGGTGGATTCTGGAGACGAGTCACCGCATGAGTGTAACTTCACCGCATTCATGGCTAGTCATGTGAGTACTTCTAGTGATCCTCAAGGCGATGAGGATGCTACTTCACAGGGGCACCTTGACAGTGAGAGCGATGTGAGTGAAGAGGAGGATGATGCAAGTGAGAGCGAGAGTGGTCTTCAACGCGCCTACGCCGATCTATATTCTGAGTCATTTAAAACTAAAAAGCGTAAGAAAGCATTAGTTCTTAGGATCACCGCTTTAGAGGAAGATTTAGGAAAAGCGAGAGAGAGTCTCCTCAGCCTACACTACCTTAAAAGAGAGAGAGTCTGCCTGTGTTGAGAAAGAGAGCTTGTTTAGAAAAGGAGAGAGTTGGTTTAGAGAGAGAGAGAGTTGTTTTGAGAAAGAGAAAGGGGACTTGACTAAATAGGTGGATAGTCTTACGAGTGAGCTCCATTCCTCCGTGGAGACTCAAAGAATCTTGAATCCCTTGTTGCCCAGCTTACTCATGATCTGGAGAGAGCACGGTAAGTCAAGGTACAAATCGAGGACAGATCTGGGAAGATGGGAAAGATCTTCCTCGGCCCCGCTTTAGGTTTTGGTGATAGGCAGGGAATAGGTTATGATGGTGCCTCCACGTCCCAAATTGCACCTGGACCAGTTCCTGAGTTTACTACGACTCCTTATGGCCATCGTCAAAATCCTCGAAGGAGAGTTCGACCAAGAAAAGAAAAATAAGGTCCGCCTAAGACTGTGTTCTTTTGTACGTATTGCAAAAGAAAAGGCCACCTTAGGGAGTTTTGTTATAGTATGGGTCGGACACGACGTACTACTGCTCCACCACATCATACTGATGATTTTTCCACTCTGAGAGAACGAGTTGAGTTTTTAGCTACCACATCACAGAGTTTGATGGAGGAATTCCGACGGATGTCTTTGCCGTTAGTGAATGTTTCTCACATTCCGGCTAAAACCAACAACAACAATGGTAAACAAAAGGTCACCACTTCTTGGGTACCTAAGAAAGATAAAAAGGCCCTTGTTGTTCATGTTGCTCTCAAAGCACATAATACCTCACAGTGGTATTTTAATAGTGGGTACTCCAGACATATGACAGGTGATGCCTCATTTTTTACCAACCTTGAGGATTATAAGGATGGTAGAGTCACCTTTGGAGATGATATCAGATGGATGTCAAGAGTGCCTTTTTAAATGGCATTCTACAGGAGGAGGTTTACGTGGAACAACCAAAAGGGTTTGAAGACCCTAAATACCCAGAGCACGTCTATTATCTGAGTAAATCCTTGTATGGTTTGAAGCAAGCACCTCGTGCTTGGTACGAGAGGCTTACTTCCTATCTCTTAGCCCGTGGCTTTAAGAGAGTGGGAGTTGATATGACGTTGTTCGTTAGGAGAGATGACGGTGCTATTTTGGTTGCCCAGGTCTATATGGACGACATACTATTTGGATCCACGTGCTCCTAGCATGCTCACCACTTTGAGGAGGAGATAAAAAGTGAGCTTGAGATGAGCATGGTAGGTGAGCTTACTTTCTTCCTTGGTCTCCAGGTTCGTCAGCTAGAGGATGGGATGTTCGTCTCCCAATCCAAGTATGCTAGAGACCTAGTGAAGAAATTTGGTTTAAACTCCGCTAAGCATGCACGTACACCTATGAGTACTTCTATCAAGCTTAGTAAGGACACTTCAGGCAAGGACGTAGAGCAAACCTTATATCGGAGTATGATAGGTAGTCTTCTCTACCTGACTGCCAGTCGTTCGCCTTTAGTGTTGGAGTTTGTGCGCGGTATCAGGCATCCCCGAAAGATTCACACTTGCTTGCTCTAAAACGTATTATCAAATACATGAGTGGGACTCTCTCATATGGTATTTGGTATTCCTTTGATAACAATGACCGTTTGTTCGCCTATTCGGAGGCCGATTGGGTCGGGGATGTAGACGTTTGTAGGAGCACTTCTGGTGGGTGTTTTTATTTTAGTTCTGCTCTTGTCTCCTGGATGAGCAAGAAGAAAAACTCTATCTCTTTATCCACTATGGAGGCTGAGTACATAGCTACCAGGAGTTGTTGCACGTAACTTTTGTGGATGAAGCAAATATTGGAGTATTATGGGATTTCACATGACACCATGATCATTTCCTGTGATAACACGAGCGCGATACACATATCCCGCAATCCAGTCCAACATTCGCGCACAACGCACATCAGGATACGTGAGCACTTTATATGCCAGTTAGTTGAGGAGAAAGTCATATCCCTAGGTTTTGTACCCATCGACCGTCAGTTAGCCGATATTTTCACAAAACTTTTAGATGTCCTTAGATTTGAGAGTCTTAGGAAGTCTTTAGGGATTTGCACAGTTGACTGAGGGGTTGGTCCGTGTCAAGGATATGATGCTTTTTCATGTTCATATCATATGCTTCCTATTGCTAGTTTGTTTCATATGTATTATTACTTTTTTTTATAGATATATATATTTTTTTTGAAAAATCCAAAAAGATTTTCCTTTATAAAATTTTTAGAAAAGCACAAAAATATTTTTGTATTTTTTTTTTGCACCTTTTATGGATGAGCATTTAAGATAACCAAGTCACAAATTTCATTCCATTTATCCACGTGGCTGTTTGATAGTGATTTGACACGATACATCATTTCATCCCTGTGCTTTACATTGTTTGGAGTCTTTGAGATATGATTAGTGATACCCTTCTACATGTTTGACTCCTATCCCTTTTATTGCACACATGCACGGATTTATTTGATTATTGTACTTGTCTATCACATATTGGTTTGAGTGTTTCCATCTCAATTCTGTCTATACAACTAACCATATGCGATAAAACTTGACAAGATTGGAATGCATGTAAAAACCGTTTGGTGAGACTGTGTGTTTATTTGAAAACGGGGAAGGACTGCGAAAGGTTCATTTAGCCTTTGTGATTCTAAGCCACCGTTAAAAAGGACCTAAAAATTGAGGAATTTTATTATTCGGGGTCCAAGGAGGTTAAAAGAGACCAAAAAAAATTTACTGGCAATAAAAAGCAATATATGCCAAATATGGACCATTAGGTTTCATCATCAATTCTCCAAAGTTTGAGAATTTAGATCGCCTCTATTCAAAATATAAATTTGAGGGAGTTTGGTTGGAGAATATAAACGGGTTTGCACTTCCTTGAAAGTCCTGAAAAAGCATGAAATAGTTTTGGACGTTATTGGTGTAGAAATCACTTTGAGCTTTGATTTGTTGATTTGATTGAGTCAATGTCTCATATTACCATCTTTTTACGCCAAAGGAATATTTTGAGTTCATTCGTTAGGAGTATCCGATATTCATCATCCACATATGTCATGTGTTGTATGCATTGATTTTCCTATCGAATTTGATCACACCCCTACATTTACGCTATCATCGACTTGGTTGTTTTTGTGTTCTTTCATGGTGTGATACATTGTTGTATATTATGTGTGAAAATTTTTGAAAAATACAAAAATAGCAGTTTATTACCGTGTGACATTCTCCATGTGCATTCATTAATGCTTCTCATATCTGTCTATTTGGGGACATCATAAAAAGGGGGAGAAGAATTATGGGGGAGAATTGGTTTGGTGTTTGGTTGATTTATGAAAGATTTGCTTAAGCTTAATTGATCATTAATTGCGTATCATTATATTTCAAACTGTTGCTTGTCACGGGTATTTTCTTTATCTCATGTGTGTAGGTACAACATTGTTCATTATTGGATTGCACACCCTGATGAGAAAAGCTTTGGAAGTTTCTTAAGAGCTAAGATTTGGAGACATGTCAATTTAGTATTCTCAATTTGAGGGTTTAATGGGGATATTATCTTGTATGTCATTTGATTGCATAATTCATATTTTTATGTATGTACCGGCATAGACATAGGGGTAGATTTATAAGGACATAATTTTATAAATGTCCAGGATAGATTCTAGGAATTTTCTGATACCGCTACATTCGGCACGTCAACACGATCATCCTCGGCGGCCTTTATCCGAATTCAATGAATCCATTATCTTCACGTGCATCATGCTACATGCGACGTGCTGCTCAGCTCATTCCCATTACTCCACTACGCATTATCGGTAAAATGGTTTATTGGAGCTTTAATATTTGCATAAATATTTGGAAAAAAAATTTAGAAAATTATTTTTGAAGTTTGGATTAATTTTTCTCAAAAGCAATTTTTTTCAAGTTTAGAAGCGAAGTGCCTTGAATGACGAGCTCGCTCAAACGACTTTGAATTGTCGTTCGCGCGAGATAGCCATGTCGCACGATCTCGTTCGAATGACATCTATCCTTCGTTCGAGTAACATGGCTATCTCGTTCGAATGAGCCACTGCCCCGATTTTCATATAAATACCTGTACACCTTCTACACAATTTTTAAGTCTTTCTGTAATCTATAAATTCTGCGAAAATAGCCCAGAATAAGACTTCATCTTTTTAAGGTTGTCTAAACCCTTTTGATTCACAAAACCATTCCCATATATGTGTGTGAATCTTTAAAATCTTCAAGAGGATCATTTACTTATCTAGAGTATCTTGTGGAGAAGCCGTCTCTCTTCTTCATTGCATCCCTCCTGGAAAGGGAAATTTCCAGCCAACGACATCAAAACCGACACCCGAGGGTATTTATGTGTCACTTATTTTCATTGTAATCCATGTAATCGTTTTTACAAAATTATAGTGAAAATAAAAGGTTTTGCCCCTTTGGGGGATTTTTCCTCATTTGTGTGTGTTTGAATGTTCTTGTTTGATTTTATCATCATCAATCACACCTAGATGCATGTTTATGACTTAATTGATAAAAACTGAGTTTAATTAAATAATTTCTTTATTTGAATGCAAGCGCACACTTTCACGTGATTTTTGGGAAATATAATCGAGTAGCATTTTAATTTTGAGCGTTAGGCTACGTCGAATTTCGAGGGCAAAATTCCTTATTAGTGGGGAAGTATGCAACAACCCGAATTTTTTAAATAGGAATTTTTAAATTTATTTTGGAAATCGAAGAAAAATGAAATTTTTTATTTTATAAATTCTATAATTTGAAATTTTGGTTTTTATATTTGAAAAAAGAAAAATTCAAGCGGAATTGAATTTGGAATTAAAATGGAGTTTTAATTGAATTTTTATTATATAGAAGAGTCCTCAAAATATAAAACTCTCTAAGAGTCCTCAAAGCATAAAACTCTCTACAAAAAAATATTTAAAAATATGAAACGGTTCGATCGAGCTGAAATTCTTTCTACAACTTCCTCTCGTCTTCAGCTAATTCTCCCCCAAATTTCATCCAATTCCAATAGTCCGATCGTCCGGAATAAAAAATTTAGTGTTTGTATCTGATTAGAACCCTTTTCTTAATCAGACTCTTAATCCTTTGTATATCACCATTAATTCGTGGATGGACTCTTCAAATCACTTTTTCATCATCTTTTCAACCAGAAGACCTCTCCAAAATTATTCTCTTTCATCTACAAATCAAAGCCCAAACTTATTTAAGACTTAAACCTTAGACTAGAAGGGTTATTTGGTGTTTTCTCGAGTTTGGGCTAGAACGAGATTTGATTATGTTCGCTAGAGGAACGTGATGGTGCGATCAAATTTAGAGGCTGAATTTATGTGACGATTCATGTGATAATTTTGAGGTACGGGACTTACACAATATGCTCCTAAATTCTCTCAAGAGTGTTATGTTTGATTTCTGTGTCGATTGCACTCATATTGAATTATGATATTCATTTGAAATCTAAAAAATTGTTGGAATCTAGTTTGATCCATGGAAATATATTATATTATGATTTGAGCATCGTGTCATGAGATTTTAATATGGCACGGAGATCGGCACCCCCCAAAATTTCAAAATTCGGATATGCTTGAGAATGCATTGGCGTGGTGAGGTGAGGCCTGGTGACTCATTGATGTGTTGTTGAGAAATTAGTGTAGATATAATGCTTGAGTTTTGCATTTGATTTGAATATGTGATTCGTATAGTTGCAATGTATTCACCGTGCTAATTATTTTTAAGCATATATTCCCGTCATATTGTGTACTTCCCTGAATATTTTAGTTGGCAGCTTAGCGTGGATTGGGACGCTATGGACTATTTTGGAGTATTGCTTTAGAGCATTGGATTGGAAGATATACTTTGATGTAATAATTAGTGGTGTAGTTTTTAGTTCGAATTTTATTTTTGAGAGTCTTTATTATAATCTTAATGTGAAAATAGAAATTGTGGAGTTGTTGTATTTTTTTATGGACATTTAGATGATATATACTTGTTGATTGATGGATTTAGTTTAATTTTATCGTAGTAGCACACCACGTGCTTTAATGGGCGCGCGGGGTGTTACAGATGGTATCAGAGCTTAGGTTTACGGCTGTTGATGTAAAAAATTATATTATATCTAATTATTTAATCACAAATAAAATAAAATGAGACAAAGAAATTTTAAAGTGGCTCAGCCTTATAAGAATGGCCTACGTCCACTGTTTCTATTATTGCTGACTGTTTGGGAATTCTTGATTACCAGTTTAGTCAAGAAATTCCAGGCCCCTCTACAATGAGGATGATACAATGTATTTATAGCCCTCAGGCTGTATATGTGAAAGGGTAATACATAGATGTCCATTAGGCGTATACATCTGTATGATAATAATAAGCATTTAATGCACAGTCAATCTGTTGGTTATCCTGCTATTAATGCTCTGTTCGAGGTGCAGCTCGGACCGCCTAAGTAGCTTGGTACTCATAAGTTTCTCAGTGTATTAAAGTTCCTCGAAGAACTCTTGTTGGTCGGAGCGTCTGAGTTGATCGGGGAAGCAGATTCCTCGTTGCAGTGTGGTTCCTCGGAGAGCATCTATTGCTCGGAGTATTTGAGTGGGTAGGGTAAGTTGAGTTCCTCGAAGTCAAGGTGTTGTTCGGAAGTGTTTGTTATTGCCACGCAGATTGCCACGTGTCTTCACTCCATTGAGCCATGTCAGCAGACTAAATTTGCTATCAACAGAAGCCCCCAATGTTTCACATTTCAAAATTTGAGGAGTGTGGAACATTCTTTCTCGAAATATGGCGGTTTTAGATGGTCATCCTGAAATTTAGGAGTATTTTCCTTTGTATTTATTTCTCCTTCCAAATTCGTAGAATCGGACTTTTTGAATTTTTATAACCGCTTCGATTCCCGCGCCCTTTTTGTCTTTTTAGCCGCTGGTAACGTAACCGTCGCTTTTTGTAATCATTATCTTTACCCATGACCAAGACAGGGTATTTAAGCGTTGCAGAAAATCCCCTCGTCTTCTACTTTTTCAAATTTGTCTCTTTGAGTTTTCCATTATCTCTCTCTCCTGTGCGTTCATCCCTTTCATCATTCGTTGTCAACAGACTCATCCTTTTTCCTGTAAGATCTTCTGCTTTATCTTTGATTTCCTTTACTCATCATATTTTACCCTGTAGAGTCGCTTGATAAGTTTCATTCTGATTTCTCTATTCCTTCATGGGTTATTTTGGAGGAACTTTATGAGCCTTCAAATTATTTTCGTTTGGCTGAGGGACATTGGTTCCCCAGTCTCTTTGTCGCTGAATGTGGCTTTTCTTTTCCCCCAAACCCTTTATGTCTGGAATTCTGTCAATATTTTGACGTGGTTCCTGCAAGAATAGCCCCCAATACGTGGAGAATAGTTTACGGAGTTCATAGATTAAATCAAATTCATGGAACTCGTATAGGAATTCCAGAAATTATGTTCTGTTATAGATGGGTTGTTGGTGACAATACTTTTTATTTAAAAACTAGGTTTTTAAATAGGGTGTTGATGCAAAAAACTAGACCGAATCCCATTTTTATGATCACAGATAAATAGATAAAAGCAATCCAATCAAGCACATGAGAGACAAAGATTTTTAAAGTGGTTCGGCTATAAGGAAAAGCCTACGTCCACTGTTATTTTATTCCCAGGGGTTTACAATAGCACAATGTGGTGTAGAGAGAGAAAAAGGTGTAGATCTTGTGTATGGTGTCTCTCATCCTTGTCGGATCTCCTCCTTTTGGCTAAGGGAATACATGTATTTATAGTGATGGGAGATAAAGAGATTCATTTTATGTAGACATTTATACATTATGTCTACATTCAACGAATCTAATTGTTGAATTGCTTGGTATGCTATGTGTTGTCATCTACAGTATAAATGTACATTAAGGATCATTAAATGCGCAGTTATCTTTTGATCTTCCCGGTTGGTATGCCGACCAACTCTCCTCAGGTGCCGACCAACTCTCCTCGAATGCCGACTAATACTCCTCGGGTGCCGACCAACTCTCCTCGGGTGCCGACTAACACTCCTCGGGTGTCGACCAACTCTCCCCAGGTGTCGAATATTGCCACGTAGGATGACATGTGTCCTTTTCTGATTGGTCCTCGTAGATGGAGAATTTTTGCGTTAACATAGGGCTTTAGTGGTCAATCTCCCAGATGCCAATAGGGACTACTTCGAGCACGGGGTTGTTATGAAAAATTGGCAACACCCTCCACTGACTGGAAATGATGTGTACCAGGGTCCTAGATGTCCTCCCTATGGCAATGGGATAGGTTATTTTTATTTTATTTTATTTTTGAAATTATGCTTCCTTTGTGTTTGATAAAATGTGCCACTGATATTTTAATTTTCATTTATTTGCAGCTGACAGCAAAAGAAGGTCTCCAAAAGAGACATAAGTTAATTTAAAACATCTAAAACTTATCTGGAGTTTGCATCAGACTGTTGCTGATGAGCATATCAGGTCAGCTTCATATTTGTTGCAGTATAAGAGTTACACCTCATCTTTTACTTCTCGTCCAGTGATAAGTGAGGTAGAACCAGTACCTGCTTCTGCAAGTTCTTCACCTGAGTCTCATATCCCTCTGAGTGAAAGAATGAAGAAAAGAAGAGCTCCTGCCATCTTCGATAAATCTTCCTCTGTTGCTGGAGAGGCAAAGAGAAGTAAACATGATGTTCCAGAAGAAGGGACAAAGAAGATTAATGCACCCCCTACGGCTACTACTGTGAAGGTTGCCGAGAAGCCCCCAGTGGCTCCGAGCAAGGCCGTTGTTCCAAGCGAGGCGATTGTTATCTCTCCGACTAAGACTAAATTATTAGTCGAGACCATTCTTGTTCCCCCGAGGAAGATGAAGAAGAGCTCCTCGATTAATTTGGCTGAATCCATCTCTCAGCCCCCGATTACTGGAATCAGTGTTCCCACTTTTATTGCCCCGAGATCTGTCATGAGCTCGGTGAAGTCTTGGATCATTCCCGAGATCCAAGGTATGGAAGAAAATATTTCTCGGGACATGGTTACCTCATTAGCTGCTCGTCATATAGCTTCTGTAAGTATCATTGTCCTCAACTTTCATTTTTCCCCTGTTACATCTGTGTACTGACTTGATATCATTTTCTTTTCCCAGTTGGTGACCTGTTTTAATACAATTTTGAAGAAGGATGAAGCTATTAAAGCTTCAAGCTCCTCGTCTGGTGTAGAGGAAGCTTTGGTGGGCCTGACGCAGTCTCTGAAGGATTCTCGTCAGAAATATGATGATGATAAAGCTACTTGGGAGAAGAAGCTTAATTCCATCTAACAGGAGAAGGATCAGGTTGTCGAGGTCTCCAAGGGGTTGGAGAAAAAAATAAAGGATTTGGAGGAGAAGAATAAAGAGCTCGAAGGGAAGCTCAAAAATGCCGAGGAGCTTGAAAGTAAGCTCAAAACTACTGAGGAAGAGTTGGGTCAACTTCGAGAAGTAAGTCATCAGAAAGAAGAAGTGGAGAATAAACTGAAGGCTGTCGAGGATCTTCTTTCCGAGAAGCTTTCCTCGTAGAAGGCGAAAAGGAAGTTGGCTATAAAGAAGTCTTTCAGCACTGGCTGGGATAAGGGGTGGAATAAAGGTCTGGCTGCCATGATGTCGCGGGCGGAATATGGTAGCCACAAATACTTTAGGGATGGTTGGGTCGCTGCTCTGCAAGAGATGAAGGTCGATGAAAATTCTGACCTGTTTCAGCGACACATCCCGGGCCCCCCTCCAACTCCTGAAGAAGAAGAAGAGGACGAAGCCGCCTCTGAGGAATCCTCCATGGTGATGGGAGATCAAATTCCTTATTCCCCAGCTATCCAATCCACCAGCGAGCAACTTCAACCATCCATTGTTTCAAATGAGCAACTTCCAACACTCCCCGAGAAACCATTTGTACCATCCGAGCAACCTACCTCCTCGTCCCAGCCTCCCGAGAAAGTTTTGGGAGATAAGGAAAAGGTGTAGAGTTATTCGTATTTTTCTCTCTATTTATTTTTCTTTATCAAATGTAACTTTGAATTTTGTACTTCTCCTTTATGATGTAATAAAATTTGAAGTTTGGCCTATTCATACTGTTGTTTCTCTTCTTCATGCTCTGTTTGAACTCTTATTGATTCTTTCTTTCTCTTTCTTTACTAGTTTATGGTCAGGATAGAGTTATTGTCTGCTCATGATACAAAATTATCGAGGCAATGCAATGAGTACTTCAAAGCTGGTCATACAGATATGAGTGCAGCACAAATCGTTGACATCCTCGGTCAAGGTGCTTCAGAGCAAGCAATTTTAGCCTACCAGTATTTGAAGTGCCTGCTTAACCATGCAGTGGCTAACGATGTAGCATATTATGAAATGATTGAAAATCTCCAAGGAACTCTTGAAGAGCTTCAACAACAATATAAGGAATCTGCCTCCCTTTTGCACGAAGGATACGAGAAGAAGTATCAGCAAATCAGTGCTGATAAGGGATACGATAAACTGTTTGTTGCTTACGATGTGAGGGAGAGAACTTTGAAGGCTGAGGTCGAAGAGCACATACAGATAGCTGAGTTGTTAGAGCAGGAAAATAATAACCTGCAAAGAGAGGTGTCTCAGTTGAAGTCTGCAGCTTCCACCTCAAACGCTTTGGTCCCTGTGAACCAGGCCTTCCAACTGATGGCAAAGAACCAGGCATTGGCTGAGATGTCTAAGAAGATTAGGAATATGGACGAGCAGCTTTCTGCACAGAAGTCTGCCTTGGAGAATAAAGAACTCTTTATAAAAAGTCTTCACGAGCAGTTGGAAAGGTTGACTTATCAGTTCCACAAGCATCCCAGAGAATTTTGGATGGTTGGCTACAATGAGGCTCTTTACCATTTGGATGATCGGATCCAAAATGCGAATAATGAAGGTTACAAACAAGGGTGGTTGAATGTCCTGGGTGTACTGCAACTGGAACAAGGTCACTACTTGTGGGATTATCATAATCCTGGGTTGCTCAACTTGCCAGTGCCACCCTTCAAACTCGACATGAGCTGGATCCCTGCCCGGGCAATCCCTCAGTGTTTGATTTCCAAATACCTTGGCGATTATAGTCTCCATTCTAATGCTGAAATATCTCGCCCCGAGCATCTACTCGATCGACCATGTGTGATGAACATCAGGATGCTTAAAGATGTTAATTTCATAAACTCCCCTTATGCTTTAGACGATCCTCCTGCTGGCGACGAACCTGTTTCAAAAGCAGAGGGGAAGAAACCAATAGAATAGGAATCTTTATGTAATAATTAATTTGTATTTCATTCTCAATGTATTCTGTTTTTGGATTTAATGAAAGACTTTTATTTTTGTTCGCAATCTTGATTGCCATTACCTTGTGGTTATAAAACACTTTATATATGTATATCTGTTAAAAAGATAACAACATTGTGTTATTTGTCGATCAACTTAGAGTTGCTTAAAACTTATTGTCGACTAATTTGAATTTGTGGTAATCATTTGACAACTAACCAAACTTAATGATGTTTTGTTTCTCGACCAACTTGGTAGTAATTTAAAAAGTTACGAGTATCAAAATTTTTACTTGATCACTTTCTCGTACTCATAAAATGTTTCCGACCAACCAAGGTCGGTAAATTTTCCTTCTCGACCAAATACAGTTAGTGGGTTTTTATTCCCGATCAACCATAGTTAGTGGATTTTTTCTTACCGACCAACTTTGGCAGTTTTTGGAATAGTTTTTCTTCCTAACCAACCTTAGTTGGCATTTTTAGGAATAGTTTTTCTTCCTAACCAACCTTAGTTAGCATTTTTAGGAATATTTTTACTTCCTAACCAACCTTAGTTGGCATTTTTAGGAATAGGTTTACTTCCTAACCAACCTTAGTTGGCATTTAGGAATAGTTTTGAGTAGTCTGAGTTTTGCTGAGTAGTGTGTAGCACTAGTATTCCGTAAAAAATTTCCAACAAAAGGAGAGAACTGGGCAGAACTTTATTTATACTAACGAAGATGTATTACATGAGAGTTTACATCACTGATAATACTTGCGCAAATATTCTGCATTCCATGCATTCTTAAACTCCTGCCCTTATAAAGTTGTTATTCTGTAGGTTCCTGGTCAAACAATTTCTGTAACTCGGTAAGGTCCATGCCAGTTTTCTTCCAATTTGTTGTGCTTTTGAATCACTTTCTTTAGCACATAGTCTCCTTCTTTCAGGTCGCACTTCTTTACTCTCTTGTTGTAGAACAAAGTTGTTCGTTGTTGGTAAGCAGCATTCCTGATGGTTGCTTCTTCTCTAACTTCCTAGAGCATGTCTAAATCCAATCTTCTCATTAAGTCGCTGATAGGGGAATTGAAATTCAGTACTCTGTGTGTCGGGAGACCCAACTCGGAAGGTATAACGGCTTCACTTCCAAATGCCAGCATCTATGGAGATTCCCCTATTGTTGCTCGGGGAGTAGTCCAGTATGCCCATAGTACTGATTGTAGCTCGTTGATCCAATTTGCTTTCGCATCATTCAATCTTTTCTTCAAGCCATTCAGTAGCGTTCTGTTTCTTACTTCAGTTTTTCCATTGCTTTGGGGATGGCCTGGTGCCGAGTGGATCTTCAAGATATTTGACTGATGACAATAGGCAGCGAACTCCTCGTTGTCAAATTGTGCTCCATGGTCAGTAATGAATGCATGGGGAAGATCATATCTACAGATGATATTTTTCTAAATAAATTGATACACCCTCTCGTATGTTATGTCGACAAGAGGCTCAGCTTCTACCCACTTAGTAAAATAATCCAGTGCGACGACGAGATATTTAAATCTTCCTCTGGTCGTTGGAAGTGGTCCGACCAAGTCAATTCCCCTCATAACAAATGGCCAAGGGGAAGTAATGGGTGTCAACAACGCTTGGGGATTTATTCGGATGGAGGAGAAGCGCTGACACTTGTCACATTTCTTAGTATAGGCTATACAATCAGCCCTCATCATTGGCCAGTAGTATCCTTGCGTCATAACCCTTTGCAAAAGCGTCCGACCTGCTACATGGGCTCCATAGGACCCTTCATGGATCTCTTCAATCAAGTCTTTCACATCGGTGGGATGCACACATCTTTGCAAATCTACTATAATTCCTCGTCTGTACAGAATACCATTATTCAGTACATAACGAGTAGCTTTAAACTTCAGTTTTTTGGCTGCAAGTTTGTCAGTTGGTAATTCTCCCTCCTCAATATATGCCCTGATGGAATCCATCTAAGATGGTCCTAAATTAAGGGTAATAAAATTCATCGTCAAATCTTCATCTATACTCCGACCAGTTAAAACTTCAATTGGGATTGTTCTTCGTAGCTCGGTACGAGTAGCTGATGCTAATCGAGCTAAGGCGTCTGCCCTCACATTCTCCATTCTTGGTATTCTGACCAGCTGAATAGCAGCAAATTCTGATACCAATTCCCTTGCCTTTGCATGATACCTAATCATTAATTCTCCTTTGGTTGCATATACTCCCATCATTTGATTTATGATCAATTGCGAGTCACTGAAGACAATAACCTACTCTGCCCCCATGGTTTTTGCCAAACTAAGACCTGCAATTATGGCTTCATATTCAGCCTCATTATTAAAAGCTTTGAATTGGAAGCATAGGGAATATTCCATGTCGACCTCGTCTGGACTATTAAGAACAATCCCTGCCCCACATCCTGTTGTGCAAGATGAGCCATCCACATATAAACTCCATATAGGTAACTCGTCTTCAAATTTCTGATCTGACAGAGTTCCTCGGTGGAAAATTTGTTGCTTTCTTTCACCCTCTTTTAATATTTCTTGTTGTTCGTCGATCATCACTTCTTGCCCTTTTACCAACCTAAGTTGGTCTGGGCTTGAGTTTGATGATTCTGTAACATCTACTTGCCCTTTTACCAACCTAAGTTGGTCTGGTCTTGGGTTTGATGATTCTGTAACATCCACAGGTTGATCGGTGAGCAGCTTTTGCTTCTCGGGGGTATCAGGATAGGTGAACTCTGCTATAAAATCTGCTACTGCTTGCCCTTTAAGTGATGATCTGGGTTCATAAATTATGTCATATTCACCGAGCTCTATTGCCCAATACATCAATCTTCCTGATTTTTTTGGTTTATGAAGAGCTTGCCTCAATGGCATATCGGTATATACGACTATAGTATGAACCTGGAAGTATGGTTTCATTCTTTTACTTGCCTCGATCAATGCTAGTGCCAATTTTTCCAACTTTGGATATCTGATCTCTGCTCCTCAGAAGGCTTTTCTAGTATAATAAATCGATTTTTACACTCCATTCTCCACTCATATTAATGCCGAGCTAACTGCATTTTCTGACACTGCCAGATACAAGTACAATTTTTCTCCCATCACTGGCCTGGACAATAGTGGAGGTGCTCCCAGATATTTCTTCAAGTCTTGAAAAGCCTTCTCACATTCATCATTCCACTCAAAAGTCTTTCGGAGTGTTTTGAAGAATGGGAGACATCTATCAGTTGCTCGCGATACAAATCTGTTGAGTGCTGCTACTCGTCCTGTAAGACTTTGCACTTTTTTCTTCGTCGTTGGAGATCGCAGCTCTAACATAGCTTTGATATTTTCAGGGTTTGCTTCAATGCCTCGTTGATTGATAATGTACCCGAGAAACATGCCTTCTCGTACTCCAAATATGCACTTCGTCGGGTTCAGCTTCATTTGATATTATCTAGTTGATCAAAGGTCTGGCCTAAGTCAACTAGATGATCAGCAGCTTTCTTTCTCTTTATCAGCATATCATCAACATAGACTTCCATATTGTAACTGATTTGTTCTGCAAACACCTTGTTCATCAGCCGTTGATATGTTGCACCTGCATTTTTCAAACCAAAAGGCATAACATTATAATAGTAAGTTCCCCTAGGGGTAATGAAAGAAGTACTCTCCCTGTCTTCAGGTTTCATCTTAATCTGGTTGTATCCAGAATAAGCGTCCATGAAGCTCAACAGCTCGTGTCCCGAGGTAGCATCTACTAATTGATCAATTCGGGGCAAGGGAATGTGGTCCTTTGGGCATGCTTTGTTGAGGTCGGTGAAATCTACACACATCCTCCATTTGTTATTCTTTTTCTTTACCATCACCACATTTGCTAACCAGTCTGGATATTTAACATCTTCAATAAAGCAATCTTTCTGGAGCTTCTCGACCTCTTCCTGTATAGCTTGATTCTTCTCGGGACTGAATACTCTTCTTCTCTGCTTTACTGGCTTGATCTCCTTATTCACGTTGAGTTCGTGACATAAGAAATTTGGGTTTATTTCGGGCATATCCTCATGACTCCATGCAAAAGTTTGCTTTCTGCTTCTTAGGAAAGTTATCAATTTCTATTTTAGTGAGGCCTCCAATGACGAACCTATTTGAGTTGTTCGTTCAGGGTGCTCGTCGTTCAGAATGATGTTTTCAGTAGCTTCCACCACCTGGCCTTTCACGAGTTGGGACTCATTTCTAGGATCCAATGTTTAAATTTCTGCACCTTCCTCCACTTGATAGGTAGTAGTCTTTTTCCTTGATTCCTCCAGTTCCTCTTGCTCGGTAGATGAATAGTAGCATTCCCGATCTACTTTTTGATCACCCTTCACAACTCCTACTCCAAAATTTGTTGGAAATTTTAGGCATTGATGCATCGTAGATGGAACTGCCTTGAACTTATTCAATCCTACTCTTCCCATGATGATATTGTAGGCTGATTGAATATTTTTATCCATCACAAAGAAGCGTATTCTTTCTGTTCGACAAGCAGGCCATGTACCAATGAATATATCCAATTTGATCATCCCAAGTGGAAAAACTTTCTCGCCAGCAAAACCGAGGAGGGGTCTATGATAAGGATCCAGTTGGGATAGCTTTAGATTTAAACTATCGAAGCACGAGTAGAACATGATGTCTGCCGAGCTACCATTGTCTACCAGTACTCTTGAAATCATTACTTCCTTCATCCTCATTTTGATCACCAATGGGTCATCATGAGGATATAGAACACCTGCGAGGTCGTTCTTTGAGAAACCAATGACCAATTTCTCTTTGTTTACCTTTCTCGGGCGATCCTCCTCAGCTAGATTTATTCGTTGAATGTATGAGCAAGATTGAACCTCACAAAGGTAAGCCTTTCTCTCTGCAGTAAGGTCTCATCCTCCTGCATCTCCACCTGTAATAACATTACAATCAAATGACCCAAAGCGTATTGAAAATACCTCACGTTTTGGCTGCCTTGGTCTCTTGGGAAGATCGGGGTCATCTTCTGGATCAACTTCATGGTCTCTTTTCTTGTTCTCCTCTGCTCGACGAGGAGATCTAGACCTCTCTCTTATTCGGTCGCTATTTCTTCTTTCATTTCTACGATCAACATACTTTGCCAATTTTCCTCGTCTAATAAGTGTTTCAATCTCATTCTGAAGAACTATGCAATTTTTGGTCATATAGCCATGATCTTTGTGAAAATCGCAATATTTTGCCTTATTCCTCCTGTTAGGGTCTGCCTTTATTTTCTCTGGCCAGTTTAATTCCTCGTTGTTCTTGATTTCTTCTAGAACATGGTTGATGTCTATCTTCAAAGGAGTGTAATTATCAAATTTCTTTAATACCTCCCATGACGACCTTGTTTTTTATTATTTGTCACCACCATTATTCTTATGCTCTTTCTTCTTAACTTTATCACCTTCCACCTTGGTTTCTTTGGCGTCCATATTCTTATTCGCAACCATAGCCTCCTCGGCATTCATGATCTTGGCCGCTTTTGCCATCAGTTCTGACATGGTTCTGGGTGGATCTTTGGCCAAAGTGTAATACAACTTGTTGGGCAGCAGCCCACTCATCAAGGCGGTAATCGCTGTCTTTTCTTCATAATCAATGACTTCGAGTTTCTCGTTATTAAAACAAGTTATATAATCTCTGGTACTCTCACTAGCTTTCTGTCTAACACTTAACAAATGCGCTACTCGTTTAACTGGCTTTTCCCCAAAATAGAAATTTCCAATGAATAACTCGGCCAGTTGAACGAAAGTTGAGATATTACCCCGAGGAAGATTATTGTACCATATTTGAGCAGATCCGGTAAGAGTTCCTGAGAATGCTCTGCATCTCATCTCATCTGGAACAGCATAGATGTCAGCTGCAGCTTAGTATTGTTCTACATAAAGAACAGGGTCGATCTTTCCATCATATTTGGGAGTCACAATAGGTGCTTTGAACTTTGACGGCGTGGAAAAATCCACAATGTCTTGGACAAAGGGTGTCCCTTGAACAAAAGTTCGTTGTAGGGGGTTCTTGGCCTTAGCTATTTTCCCTAGTCTGTCTTCCAGCCTCTGAATAGAGCCTTTCCATGCATCATTTCCTTCCTCGGGCATGTTGGTTTGAGCAACTGATCGTGTTGAGGTGGCTTCCTGTGATTTATCTTGACGAGCAGCTGGTCGCGACTGGGCAGATCCTTCCCTTAAGTCTGATGATCGTCGAAAGCTCCTCGACGCAGCCTTAGGAGGACTTTTGTTCCTCCTAGGACCTAATCGATCAAAAGGAGATACCCTGCTTAACCTTCCTAGCGCACTAGTCCTTTCTGGAGAGAGAGTGATACGTTGTTCAGTATCTGTGGCTCGTACTGACGAAGTTCGTCCAGGTTGATAAGAAAAATGTTCAGACTCCTCAGTACGATATGAATCGATACGCCTAGTACACGAAGAAAGTAAATGGGTATTTCTTTAAACACTTCGATGTCCTGAATGGGTCGGTACTCCGCCATGAAGGGTTTGTATGAGTTGTCGCATAGTTTCTTGCATGGTTGTCTGGCCCTGGGCCAGATTTGTCATTATTCCATCCAGATCTGGAACGTTTGGCTGAGCAGATGGATTTGGAGGGCTTCCAGCGTTTCGATTGTTGGGTTCTGGATTATCAGCCATTTGTAATTAATTGTTTTTGATGAAAAACGATATTACCAGTCGTTTCCCACAGACGGCGCCAATCTGTTGATGTAAAAAATTAGATTATATCTAATTATTTAATCACAGATAAAATAAAATGAGACAAAGAAATTTTAAAGTGGTTCAGCCTTATAAGAATGGCCTACGTCCACTGTTTCTATTATTGCTGACTATTTGGGAATTCTTGATTACCAGTGTAGTCAAGAAATTCTCGGCCCCTCTACAATGAGGATGATACAATGTATTTATAGCCCTCAGGTTGTACATGTGAAAGGGTAATACATAGGTGTCCATTAGGCGTATACATCTGTATGATAATAATAAGCATTTAATGCTCAGTCAATCTGTTGGTTATCCTTCTATTAATGCTCTGTTCGAGGTGCAGCTCGGATCGCCTAAGTAGCTCGGTACTCATAAGTTTCTCGGTGTATTAAAGTTCCTCGGAGAACTCTTGTTGGTCGGAGCATCTGAGTTGATCGGGGAAGCAGAGTTCCTCGTTGCAGTGTGGTTCCTCGGAGAGCATCTATTGCTCGGAGTATTTGAGTGGGTCGGGGAAGTTGAGTTCCTCGAAGTCAAGGTGTTGTTCGAAAGTGTTTGTTA
The DNA here is from genome assembly GCA_949130495.1 of Sambucus nigra. Lineage (NCBI taxonomy): Eukaryota > Viridiplantae > Streptophyta > Magnoliopsida > Dipsacales > Adoxaceae > Sambucus > Sambucus nigra. The sequence continues at coordinate 510,230,654 of OX422220.1, forward strand.
TTGCCACGCAGATTGCCACGTGTCTTCACTCCATTGAGCCATGTCAGCAGACTAAATTTGGTATCAACAATGGCAACCCTCGGGTCTTTGGGTTTGGGTTCTATTTTGCGTGGTGGACGTGTTTTCTTTGGAGATAGAAGGTTTTGAAGGCGTGTTAGGCATCAATGATTGAGATTTGTGATCTTGATGTGAGAACGTTAGAATTGATTGAGGACTTAGTGTTGTGATTTTTGGGAAATATAATCGAGTAGCATTTTAATTTCGAGCGTTAGGCTAGGTCGAATTTCAAGGGTGAAATTCATTATTAGTGAGGAAGTATGTAACAACACGAATTTTTTAAATTAGAATTTTTAAATTTATTTTGGAAATCGAAAAAAAATGAAATTTTTGATTTTATAAATTTTATAATTTAAAATGTTGGTTTTTATATTTGAAAAATAAATTTTCAAGCATAATTGAATTTGGAATTAAAATGAAGTTTTAATTGAATTTTTATTACATAGAAGAGTCCTAAAAATATAAAACTCTCTAGGAGTCCTAAAAGGATAAAACTCTCTACAAAAAAATATTTAAAAATATTGCTGAAATTTTTTCTGCAGCTTCCTCTCGCCTTCAGCTAATTCCCCCCAAATTTCATCCAATTCCAACAGTCTGATCGTCGGGAACAAAATTTTTAGTGTCTGTATCTCATTGGAATCCTTTTCTTAATCAGACTCTTAATCCTTTATATGTCACCACTAATTCGTGGATGGACTCTTCAAATCACTTTTTCATCAACTTTTCGTCTAGAAGACCTCTCCAAAATTATTTCCTTTCATCTACAAACCATAGCCCAAATTTATTCCAGATTTGAACCTTAGATTAGAAGGCGTATTTAGTGTTTTCTCGAGTTTGGGATAGAACGAGATTTGATTATTTTTGCAAGAGGAACGTGATGGTGCGATCGGATTTAGAGGTTGAATTTATGTGACGATTCATGTGATGATTTTGAGGTACGGGATTTACACAATATGCTTCTAAATTCTCTCGAGAGTGTTCCGTTTGATTTCTGGGTCGATTGCACTCATATTGAATTGTGATATTCATTTGAAATCAAAAAAATAATTTGACTCTAATTTGATTCATGGTGATATATTATATTGTGATTTGAGTATCGTGTCATGAGATTTTAATATGGCACGGAGAATGGGCACTCGCCAAAAGTTTAAAATTCGGATATGCTTGAGAATGTGTGAGGTGAGGCTTGGTGACTCATTGATGTGTTGTTGAGAAATTTATATTGATATAATGCTTGAGTATTGCATTTTATTTGAATATGTGATTCTTATTGTTGCAATTTATTCACCATGCTAATTCTTTTTTTAGCATCTATTCCCGTCATTGTGTACTTCCCTGTATTTTCTTTTAGTTGACAGGTTTGCGTGGATTGGGACGCTATGGACTCTTTTGGAGTATTGCTTTAGAGAATTGGATTCGAAGATGCACTTTGATGTAATAATTAGTGGTGTAGTTTTTGGTTCGAATTTTATATTTGAGAGACTTTATTGTAATCTTATTGTGAAAATAGAAATTGTGGAGTTGTTGTATTTTTTTTATGGAAATTTAGATGATCTATACTTGTTGATTGATGGACTTAGTTTAGTTTTATCGTAGTAGCACACCACGTGTCTTTAATGTGCCCGCGGGGTGTTACAAATGGTATCAGAGCTTAGGTTTACGGCAACCCTCGGGTCTTTGAGTTTTGGGTCTAGCTTGTGTGGTAGACGTGTTTTCTTTGGAGATAGAAGGTTTCGAAGGCGTGTTAGTCATCGATGGTTGAGATTTGTGATCTTTATGTGAGAACGTGTAGAATTGATTAAGGACTTAGTGTTGTGATTTTTAGGAAATATAATCGAGTAGAATTTTAATTTCGAGTGTCAGGCTACGTCGAATTTCGAGAGCGAAATTCCTTATTAGTGGGGAAGTATGTAACAACACGAATTTTTTAAATTGGAATTTTTAAATTTATTTTGGAAATCGGAGAAAAATAAAATTTTGGATTTTATAAATTTTATAATTTAAAATGTTGGTTTTTATATTTGAAAAATAAATTTTCAAGCAGAATTGAATTTGGAATTAAAATGAAGTTTTAATTGAATTTTTATTATATAGAAGAGTCCTAATAATATAAAACTCTCTAGGAGTCCTCAAAATATAAAACTCTATACAAAAAAAAATATTTTAATATATTGAACTGATCGATCGTGCTAATTTTTTTTTGTAGCTTCCTCTCGCCTTCAGCTAATTCTTTCCCAAATTTCATCGAATTCCAATGGTCCGATCGTCCGGAATAAAATTTTTAATTTTTGTATCTCATTAGAACCCTTTTCTTAATTAGACTCTTAATCCTTTATATATCACCTCTAATTCGTGGTTGGACTCTTCAAATCACTTTTTCATCAACTTTTCATCCAGAAGACCTCTCCAAAATTATTCCCTTTCATCTACAAACCATAGCCCAAACTTAATCAAGATTCCAACCTTATATTAGAAGGCTTATTTTGTGTTTTACTGAGTTTGGGCTAGAACAAGATTTGATTATTTTCACGGAGGAATGTGATGGTGAGATCAGATTTAGAGGATGAATTTATGTGATGATTCATGTGATGATTTTGAGGTACGGGATTTACACAATATGCTTCTAAATTCTCTCGAGAGTGTTCCGTTTGATTTCTGTGTCGATTGCACTCATATTGAATTGTGATATTCATTCGAAATTTGAAAAATTATTGGAATCTAATTTGATTCATGGTGATATATTATATTGTGATTTGAGCATCGTGTCATGAGATTTTAATATGGTACGGAGAATGGGCACCCGCCAAAAGTCCAAAATCGAATATGCTTGAGAATGCATAGGCGCGGTGAGGTGAGGCCTGGTGACTCATTGATGTGTTTTTGAGAAATTCATATTGATATAATGCTTGAGTGTTGGATTTGATTTTAATATGAGATTCGTATTGTTGTAATTTATTCACCGTGCTAATTATTTTTTAGCATTTATTCCCGTTGTTGTGTACTTCCCCGTATATTCTTTTGGTTGGCAGGTTAGCGTGGATTGGGACGCTATGGACTATTTTAGAGTATTGCTTTAGAGCATTGGATTGGAAGATGAACTTTGATATAATAATTAGTGGTGTAGTTTTTAGTTCGAATTTTATATTTGAGAGACTTTATTGTAATCTTATTGTGAAAATAGAAATTATGGAGTTGTTGTATTTTTTTTATGGAAATTTAGATGATCTATACTTGTTGATTGATGGATTGAGTTTAGTTTTATCGTTGTAGCACGCCACGTGTCCTTAATGGGCACACGGGGTTTTACAGATGGTATCAGAGCTTAGGTTTAGGACAACCTTCGGGTCTTTGGGTTTGGGGTCTAGCTTGCGTAGTAGACTTGTTTTCTTTGGAGATAGAAGGTTTTGAAGGCGTGTTAGTCATCGATGGTTGAGATTTGTGATCTTGATGTGAGAACGTGTAGAATTGATTGAGGACTTAGTGCTGTGATTTTTGGGAAATATAATCGAGTAGCATTTTAATTTTGAGCGTTAGTCTACGTCGAATTTCGAGGGCGAAATTCCTTATTAGTGGGGAAGTATGTAACAACCCGAATTTTTTAAATGGGAATTTTTTAATTTATTTTGGAAATCAGAGAAAAATGAGATTTTGGATTTTATAAATTTTATAATTTAAAATGTTGGTTTTTATATTTGAAAAATAAATTTTCAAGCAGAATTGAATTTGGAATTATAATGAAGTTTTAATTGAATTTTTATTATATAGAAAAGTCCTCAAAATATAAAACTCTCTAAGAGTACTCAAAGCATAAAAACTCTCTACAAATAAAATATTTAATAATATTGAACGGTTCGATCGTGCTGAAATTTTTTCTGACGCTTTCTCTCGTCTTCAGCTAATTCTACCCCAAATTTCATCCAATTCCAACGGTCCGATCGTCCGAAATAAAAATTTTAGTGTTTGTATCTCATTAGAACCCTTTTTGTAATCAGACTCTTAATCCTTTATATTTCACCACTAATTCGTGGCTGAACACTTCAAATCACTTTTTCATCAACTTTTCATCGAGAAGACCTCTCCAAAATTATTCCCTTTCATCTACAAACCATAGCCCAAACTTATTCAATATTTCAACCTTAGATTATAAGGGTTATTTTGTGTTTTCTCGAGTTTGGGCTAGAACGAGATTTGATTATTTTCGCGGGAGGAACGTGATGGTGCGATCAAATTTAGAGGTTGAATTTATGTGACGATTCATGTGATGATTTTGAGGTACAGGATTTACACAATATGCTCCTAAATTCTCTCGAGAGTGTTCTGTTTGATTTCTTTGTCGATTGCACTCATATTGAATACTGATATTCATTTGAAATCTGAAAAATTATTGGAATCTAATTTGATTCATGGTGATATATTATATTGTGATTTGAGCATCGTGTCATGAGATTTTAATATGGCACGGAGAATGGTCATCCGCCAAAAGTTCAAAATTCGGATATGCTTGAGAATGCATAGGCGCGGTGAGGTGAGGCCTGGTGACTGATTGATGTGTTGTTGAGAAATTAATATTGATATAATGCTTGAGTGTTGCATTTGATTTGAATATGCGTTTCGTATTGTTGTAATTTATTCACCGTGCTAATTATTTTTGAGCATCTATTCCCGTCATTATGTACTTCCCCGTATTTTATTTTAGTTGGCAGGTTAGCGTGGATTGGGACGCTATAGACTAATTTGAAGTATTTCTTTGGAGCATTGGATTAGAATATGTACTTTGATGTAATAATTAGTGGTGTAGTTTTTAGTTTGAATTTTATATTTGAGAGACTTTATTGTAACTTTATTGTGAAAATAGAAATTGTGGAGTTGTTGTATTTTTTTATGGACATTTAGATGATCTATAATTGTAGATTGATGGATTTAGTTTAGTTTTATCGTAGTAGCACGCCACATGTCTTTAATGGGCGTGCGGGGTGTTTCATTACACTAATATGATGGCAGGCTATGACTACCTAGATTTCAGGACCAATTGGTTGATGTCGTTGTGCATTTATGACGTGGAGAACATGCCTCCACCTCAAGTGAGATCGGGGAGAGGAACAAGCGTACAGGGGACGTCAGTCCATAGCACAGGGGGAGGCATGAAGACGACGGTGAAAAAGGTTCCATTTCACCACATTTCCACCCCTTCTTATAATATTCGGGTGTGTAGTGGGGAGGTGATATCGGTGCCTCATCTCCCTCATGCGGCGATAGATGGATTCGCGAGTTTTCCCGAGGATGCTCTCCAAGGGGAAGTGTGACCCTCTTTCTCTTTTTTACTTTTTCTCTTTTTTCCTCTTCTCGTTACTAACCTACTTTGGCTTTGGTGATTTGGTTCTTTTTGCAGTCTATTCCTATCTCGACAACTTGACTGTGGGATATTCAGGATTGGATGGCGTCAATGTTGGATTGGATGGCGTCAATGTTGGTGCCGTCGACTATGTCTAACGAGAGCTCTGGTTCCGGGAGTGGGGGGTCCACCATAGATCATTGGGGGAAATAGATTCGCCAAGATGGTTGATTGTGGGAGGCCATGAATCCAACGAAAAAAGTAAATAGATCCAATACAAGTATAGGGAATAACATGGTATTATTTGATTTATAAGGATATGAATAAGACTTCTTATTCCCAAAATGCATAATAGTAATAAAAGTTTATGTCGTGTTTCTTAGGCATATAAAAATTATTCTACGGAAAAAACATCAAAAGTGTTGGCTTCAGAAGATGGAATGTCTAATCTTTTTTCATCCGGAGAACTAATTGGATAGTTACCAGCGGAACAAATGGGGCGCACTTTGCTAGAAGCGATCTATTTTTGGAGGGTTCGGGCTACGTCCTGATATATCTTTTCTTATGCTTGTACCTATAAGAAAATGTAATTGTTCTGGATAAGTTAAATATAAGAAATGCATTTTTTTTGTGTTATCTTGTTTTAGTGGCTTACTGTACATGCACTTCAATTTAGTGCTGAGTTTTTTTATTATTTACAAAAATAAGGTAAAATGAAACACATAAAAGAAGGACTCGAAGATTGTTTTTTTTTGTAAACAAAAGAAATTACTATTTTGGAAGTAATGTACAAAATAGAAAAGTAAGGAATTTCCAAAAAAAAAAACTCGAAGGTTGATTTTTTATAATCAAAATAAATATTTATTTTGGAAATGATATATACAAAAGAGGAAAGTGAAGAATTTTCCAAAAAAAAGGAATTGACGATCGGCATACCCCTTGGTCTACCTATCGGCACAAGGGTTAAGTCTAAATCACTTCCATAGCTTTGATTACACTTAATCTATACTTCTATGTGCTTTGGGAGCAAAAAGTCTGGTGGAATCTTGAATGGTTTGTCCTTTGTGGATTTTTGTAGTATAAGAGGAAGCTTTTGGAGAAGGATTTTATCATCACATCCCAATTTCTTTCCTTTGAAACATTCTTCTTCTCCTGCAACGGAACTTCCAGTATTTGATACTTTTTTAGGTTACCTCTAGGGTTTAGAGGGCATGTGTGTCCATAATGCTAACTACGAAGATTTCGGTCTGCACCATGTCTCCTTGTGGTGTAATCGCCTCATAGGCTAGAATCTCTTGGAAGCAGCGGTACAGTTCTGGTACCTTGAGGGCCACGTCTTTTAGCTTGATCTAGATGAGGTGTGTCCCAACTATGAAGAATTTTCTATGATGCTAGGTGTCAGCCCTAGCGTAGTGACACCTATGCCAGATTTATCCCATTATCCACTAGTGTCATTAGCTGAATTATTTCATGTCTCCCCTTCAGCTACCCAACCATTGGTTCACGGAGGGAACATCATTCTCTCGACAGTCATGAATTCTATATATCGAAGATATTTTACTAATAACGGCTTTGTCGGTGTTGTATCCTTGGGCTTGACTTCCAGGATTCAGTTGGTGATGAGCGATCTGACGATTGACCGTCAAGTAGCCCCAATAGCATGTGCATGTCCTACCATTATAGTACATTTACAGTGATATTAGCGATGACTCTAAATAGTCTAGACGCCTAGAAGGAGGGTTGGCATGACAACTTGTAGGGGAGCCCCATCTTGTTGTTTATGTGGTTATTCGAGGCACTGTGCCTGGCGGCCCCTACTGAGTACCCTCTATCAGTTGTTCCCATCCTTTTTTCTAGGCCTTTCTTCTGCTTCATTCGGTTGACGAAGAATTTAGTTAATTGGCTTGTAGAGCATAGGGCCTAATGTCTTCATTAATCTGTACTGTGGTGGGTATTACAGTTGGGGTATTACCGGTACATGCGATTGGTGGGTCTTCATCAGACCTCTTCTTACCTTCATGGTGGCTTCTGCGCTAAGAATGATGGGAGCAAGTTATTCCTCCGTGCACAACCAACTTTTTTCGTGTGGAGTACCTGACTGAGTCATTGAGGACGATATTGCGGCCTTATGACAGTGTCGCCAGCCATCTACCTGTCCATCACAATCCATTAGGGAGGTTGGGTTCATATTGGGGGAATACCTTAAGTAATTATGGAAATGGGTAGTTAAGAAGATTTTAGTTACGGGGACTAGGCAGAGATGGCTCGCAACGTTCGACGCATTAGAAGAAGGTGTCGTGTTTCATCCAAACTCATAATGTCATTGCATTAGAAGAAGGTGTCTATGAGCCTCAGGAGTCTAAATCTAATGTCATTGCATCTCCTGGACTTCAGCTTGGAGGTTATGGCACTAAGCTAGGCTAGGATGGTCCTCAGATCTGATTGGGCATTCGCAATTCGGTCTACATTCTCCATGAATAACTTTTGGAGGGAGATATCAAACTGGTGGAAGCAGCAGAGGAAGAAGTAGATCTACAGAGTGGTTTGACGGAAGACCGGAGCCAATAGGGAGCCTGGCCAAAAATCAGGGTACGCAATCGCACCTGAGAGAAAAGTGATTTAAGTTTATTCTGAGGGAAAAAGGAGTATTTTTGGTATTTTGTTTTTGAAAAATAAAAAGGGAAATGTTTTTGATATATTTATTGAAAGGAGGGAGAAAGGAAAAATTATCAGCATGGTTAGTTTTATTAGGTTCTACTTGCATTATGTCTGCCTAGGATGCAAGAAAAATATCGAACGAGACTCGAGTCTAGGGAAAAGATAGGGTACGTGATGTAATACATGGTTTGATTTGTTTTTAAATAGACGGGAGGGTCCTATTTTAAAAATGGATGAAATAGCACAAAAATTCGAGTGGTAAGGAGATCCAAAATTTTGGCAAAGTTTTTCATTATAACCGCCAAACTATGTACGAATGTCCTACGGTAGACGCCTATATGAGGTTAATGCATTTGGTGGGTTAGTGGAAGGGATCCCCCCTTTGACATGACTTCCATTATATACCTCTTGCCTATAAGGGCAATCATTCATCGTTATGTGTGGACAAGTCATTTGATATACCTGAGTGTACATGAATTGTCTCACGATATACCTCATGGAGACGGTAGGTGTGAGAGAAAATTCGATATATTCGACATATGTGAACATGTTCACTTTTATATACCTCCCGTCGTGAGTTAGATCAATAAGTACAATGTAGGAGTAACCGTTCGATATACGTCAAAAGTACGAGGCCAATGAAAGGTGGGAATCATATCGCTTAGGTTAACCGCACTCCGCAAGATCGACACCTATCACGTAGTGACCCCGAGTACAGGACAAAATTTTGGTCAATATTGCCATGCTTAAGTGATGTAATATGCAAGAATTCATGGGTCTTAATTAGTATCTTATGGAGAGTTTTATGTATGCCAAAAAAGGGAAATGCTACCATGAGGGAGAGTATAAAATATACAAGTAGCATAGAATAAGGGATAAACATGAGGAGTAAAGCTATCAAGTATATACATGGAGCATAAAGGCTATACGAAGGACGGTGATAGATACAAGGTGTGAAGCATGTGAGTACACAAGTGAGATAGAAATATGTGCAAAGTGATAGAGTGGCATTTGAATAGTGTGAGTGAAGAAAGAATGTGAATATATACAAGTGAGCAAAATGTGAAAGTGTGTGATAGTGAGACTAAGCATGGATAATCTACCAGTGGTGTGTGAAGTGTGTGCAAGTTTGTAAGTGAGCATGAATATATATATATATAAGTAAGAAGAATGTAATAGTGTGTGCTAGTGAGGCTAAGCATGGATATCTACAAATGGTGTGTGAAACATGTGAGTAAGAGTGATACTATATATGAGTGTGAGTATGTCAAGTGAACATGGTGAATATATACAACTGAGTAGAGGGTGAAACATGTGACAAGAAGGTGATATATACGCATGGCGAGAAAAGAGCATAGTAGAGATAAACATCATGATAAAGATGAGACATATATACAAGATGTAAGTTTAAGAGTAAGGAGAACGTACAAGTGGAGGCATATGAACACGTGTAGAAAAGTAGGAGAGCAAAAAAAATAACACCCGTGTGAAATCGAGTTTAGTCCTCTAAAAAAATTGTCCCTAGCGGAGTAACTACTGTGGCCATCCGGGTAGGATTCCTTCAGCGCTGAACAGGCCCAAATTGGGACTGGAGGGAAAAGTGAAGAAATCCCTCTCTCCTGTGTGTGCGGGTGATTCAAGGATATGGAAGTCCTCTTTCCACCACTCACATTGATGTCTTCACAGGATGCTTCGAATATAAATTTATCGTCGTCAAAAGGGGTTAAACACGAAAACATGGAGACGCTACCCTATTTTCTCAAAACATGCAAAAGAAATGTAGTCGTCCCAAGAGAACAACATCAAAGACATGTTGATGCATACGAAACCAAATGAATCAAGGGTCCAGGGACAAAGTGATGGAATGAGAAGGTGTTTGTCACCCATCCCGCCCTTTAGGTCTACCATGGGATATGATAATATTCTCCTTTTCTCCAAAGTGTGATACGTGTGTACGTATATGCAGTGTGAATAATGGGAAAGGAAATCATCCGACTCGCATCATGGGAAATACGAAGCGAAATTATACTGAGGAGTGTATCGAAGAAATCACATAAAAAACAAATATAATGTGAGTGTTCGTCAAATCATAAGTCACTATGAAGATGTGAATTTGTATGTCAAGTAGAGCATATTTATATAGGAGTTCATGGAGTCGCAAATACTAATAAATACAAGAAAGCATAAAATGAGGAAATAGGACTTAAATCCCAGGATTGGCCTGATATGCCTATGTAACCCAAAGGGCATCAAAGTCTACGTAGTTTGATAACATATAAGGGTAGGGTTTAACCCATAAATCCTAATTTGGGAGTTCCTTTAATTTTCTTTTTAGAAATTGTGCATAAGTGTAGAAAGTGTGGAAAAGGAGGAAATCCCAATTTAGGGTTTAGAAGAAAATCCTTTTTTTGGCTTTTTATATTTTATGATAATAAGTTTTATGTGTACTAAATAGTAAAAATGAGATTAGTTTTGATGTGGGAGAGCGAAATAAAGATACATCAAAAATGGAAAGAAAAGTAGACAACAAAATATTAATCAAGTGAGTAGTAAATGAATAAGGGTAGACATTCTAGAGAACTTCAATTCTGATTTGCAATGGCAGGAGGTTGATTTTGGTATGGTTAGGTGGTAGTGATATAAGGATGGAAAGTATGGTGGAAACTGGAAGAGAATAATGTAAGGAAATTGAGAGAATGTATGCAGAAATGGAATTTTGGCGCACTGATTACGACAGGAATGTTCTGATATCAGAAAGAGGTCTCCTAAGAATGAGGTCATGGCCTCCTTATATAGTAAAAAATTAGGGTTTCAGAGGGGTGACAATCGGCATGGATCCTGGCCTACCTATTGGCATAGTCTCTGCCTTGCTGGCCAAGGAAACTACACCCTGTCGATAGGCTGGGGGTTTGAGGTGCCTATAGGCAGTCCAGAACATACTTTTTTCCGAAAAATGGGCATAAAATGCAAATCATAAGTCCGAATTGCATACGAATGGGATCATTGGAAAGGATATTCATATCCCTATAAGAATCCATTGAGCCACTCCGGGGTTCAAACAAAGTCAAATGGGGCTCGAAAGCACCTAATGGTCGCTAGATAGGGGGTTTTCAGAGTAAAAAGCTCATTCGTGTGAACTGTGAGGCTGATTCGTGCACGATATGGATTGTTGGAAATGGAATTCAGAAACCTACGAGATTTCATTGAGCTTCGCTCAGGTTGAAGAGCTAATCGAGGTCAAACGGGTTCTAAAAATGCCTAGTGGCCTCTTAGAGTAAAAGGCACGTTCGTGCAAACCGTGAGGCCGATTCACGCACAGTATGGACCGTTGGAAATGGGAAACAGAGCCCTATGAGATTTCATTGAGCTTCGCTCAGTTTGGAGAGTTAGTCGTGGTGAAATAGGCCCCAAAAGCATCTACTGGCCTCTAGATCAGGGTTCAGAGTAAAACCTAGGGTCTATAGTGGGGGGGGAGTGTTAGGGACCTAAAAAGGTACCTGGGGGGGTACTAGGATTGGGTATCCATAGGTATGCTTCGAATTCTATGATCACATTTCCAACTTTTCTCTTTTGGTTATTAAAAAATAAACCTCATTTGTATAACTTATCAATTTAAGGCATTCGTTTAATATTATATGTGGTTTTTAGTATTTAAGTTCTTATAATTATATATTTTAGTCATTTTATTTGCAAATTTCTTAACGGTAAAATATTATTACTAATTTTGAATTAGTAATGGTAAAATACCATTGGTAAATCCAGAATTAAGTAACGGGATTTTACCATTACTAATAGTAATGGTAAAAATCTGTTACTAATTTCTTCCCCACGCATTTTCTAACGAATAATTATCATTACTAATATTTTTTATAATGACAAAATACTATTACTAAAGGAGCGTTTTGGTGTAGTGAAGGAAACAAAAAAAAACTAGTTTATCAAAAGGGATGGTTTCACTTCGGTCCCTTTTACAATTTATCAAATAAGAAGATTTTCTGTGGTATAAGATATACCAAATGGGAATTTTTTTAACATATATCCCTTTTCTAATTTATTAAAAGGGATAGTTTTATAAATCCGTGGTATAAAGTGATTCAAATGGGACGGATATTAAAATTCGTAGTTTATATTTGTCTGAAAAATAGCGCTAAAAATTTAACTTACATGAAGGAAGGTAAATAAATATCGTCCCAAATAATAAATAGTATATCTACTTAAGGGTCACTAATTAAAATACATCCTAAATGGTCCTTTTAAGGGACAAAATCACACGACTGTCCCAAATACGCCTGTCCCTAATAACCTTTTTTTCTTATAATGATGACATATCAAATTTCATAGGTAACAACTCAACAACATTCGATAATCAAATTAACAATTAATTAAATGCTATAAATATATGGGGTATTACAAAAGCATCATTGGACCTCAAAATATGGACCCTACTGTCTAAAATATTCACTGGCTCCTCACTATAGGAAGCATCAACCTCTAACTGAATATCCCCTAAGTAAATGTGCTGATAAGCTACCTCACCCCGTAGAAATAGCGGAAGCTTGGATACATGGAACACATTATATACTAGATCTTAATGGTATTTAAGTCCTAAGAGATAAGTGATCATCCTTACTCGATCCATGATCATAAACGGCCTAATATAACTTAGGAACAACTTATCCTTATTCCCAAAATGAATCACCACTTTCATGGGTGACACCTTAAGAAGCACCTGATCACCCATCTGAAACTACACGTCCTTCCTCTTAAAGTCCGCATAACTCTTCTACCAACTCTAAGCAACTTTGATCCATTCCCTAGTCATCACAATGTTCTCAGTCGTCTCTTGAACATATTCGGGTCCTAACAAACTACTCTCCCACGGGGTCCAACCAACACACTAATAATCTACATAGTTATCTATACAATGCCTCATACGGTTCCATGTCAATCGACTTCTGAAAATTATTATTGTAAGCAAACTCCACCAAAAGGTAAATGCACCTCCCAACTATCGTAGAAATCCAAAGCACGTGCTCCAAGCATATCCTCCAAAATCAGGTTCACCTGCTCCATCTGGCCATATGTTTTAGGATGATAAGGCGTATTCAAGTGTAAACTAATCCCCATAACATATTGAAAGTTACCCGAAAACAAAGATACAAAATTCGGATCCTTATTGGAGATGATCAACAAAGGTACCCAGTGTAACCGAATGATCTCTATCATATACAATCATGCACACAGCTCTATTGTGAAATCCATGCGGATGGGCGAGTAATGTGCAACTTTAATCAAGCAGTTCATTATAATCCAAATAAAGTTGTGCTACCTAGGCGTCAAAGGGAACCCTATGATTAAGTCCATTGAGATGATGCCCCACTTCCGCTCGAGAATACGTAAGGGCTGAAGTCACCTGACGGTCGTTGGTGATCCACCTTTACCATCTGACACATGTTGCACTGGGACACAAGCACAGCAATGTCTCATTTCATCCTGGCCCACTAATATTGTCTCATCATATCCTGGTATATTTTATCCCTACCGGGATGTATCGAAAACTATGATCCATAGGCCTCATTCATAATGACCCTATGTAACTCCTCATCTGAAGGTACAACATCTTACCTTTATACCGCAATCCACTATCCGAACTAACGGTGTAAAGAGGTACATAGATGGCCAAAAGCTCGATCACTTTCTCCTTACAATACACATCATTTTCTTATTCTTTGACTACCTTCATAATGATATTACAAGTCACGGTGATCATTCCCATTAAAGCATCATCCAACTCACCAATCCCATAAATAAACCCCACATTGGTCAACTGAAGAGTAAACAAATTATCGCTCAATCGTTGACTCAAATCATATGCCACCAGATTGACCTTCTCTAGGTGATAATCATAAAATAGTAATCCTTGATAAGACTCGAACCATCGTCACAGTCACATGTTCAAATTCTTATGTGTGAATAAATACCGAAAACTCTTATGATCGCTAAAGAGTCTAAACTTCTAGCCCCGTGAATAATTCCTCCAAACATTTAGTGCGAACATTACCGCCACTAAGTCCAAATAATGTGTCGGATAGTTAACCTCGTGAGGCTTCAAAATTTGAAACGCATAGGCAATAGGATTATCCTTTTTCCTCAACACCCCACCTAGTCCCTATAGGGAAGAATTTTTGTATACCAAATACTCAACCCCGCGCCTAGATAGAGACAAAAAATAGAGCCAAAGTCAATTTCTCCTTGAGAGTGTCGAAAGCATCCTAACACCTCTCGTTCCAAACAAACTGAATTCCCTTCCGAGTTAACTCGGTCGATGGTCCATCTATCTTTGAGAAACCCCCAGTGAACCTCCTTTAATAATCGGCCAATCCCAAAAATCTAAGAACCTTACTAGGTGTCGTGGGTTATCCCCAATCCAACACGGTTGACACTTTCTTCGGATCCACTGATAATCCCAACTGTAAGACTACGTGGCCTAAAATCTACACCTCATGCCTCTATAACTCACATATCATAAATTTAGAATACAACTTATGACCCTGTAATGCCTCAAGTACAATACTCAAATGATCGACACGCTCATCCTCATGTAGAGGCGTGTATGCAAATAGATACAAAACTATTCGCAGTTAACCTCTCACACAAGTAAAATATTTTTGTGGAATAGTTTATAATCCTATATAGTTTTGTATTTATTTGCATACATCTTGTGGAGAGGCACTCCATGGCTGACTAGGTGCCACTTGAGGGAGGTACTGGGTTGACGACTACGATTGCGGTCATTGGGACAACTCGAGGGTTCTCCTTGCTGATTCAGAATTATTCGTTCTTGTGGGTTTTCTGCGTGTTAATCCATTGCAGATTTCATTGCAATCCGTGTAAGTTACGATTTACAATTTATAGTGAAATAAAAGGTTTTACCCGAAAGGAGTTTTTTCCTGAAATTAATCGTGTCGAATTTGCGTGGTTTGATTTATCTATTTTATCATCATAGATGTATGTCTACGATTAAACAAGATAAAATTAATTGAATAGTCATTTCAGCATAATTAATTGGTGTTGCAATATTTGTGTGCGAGATAACAAGTTCTGTCAATAAAATTGGGATATTAATTTAATTTTACTTGTGTCAACTTTTAATTGAAATCACTCTGCAGAGAGTTTCACCACTCTACAAATTGGTATCAGAGCGTGCTGCACTATTTTATTGTATAGATCCTGTTTTAGTGCATTTGGGGTAATTATTTTTTTTGTTTATTTTATATCGTGATGGATTCTCCTATCTTTGATGATTTAAATAGTTTGAATTTGACGTTTGCTAAAAGAATTATATTTTTGGAAAAAGAATATTCTCGTTTTAAATTCGCTATGGAACTTTTGCAAATGGTTCAAAATCAAAGAGGTTTTGGTCGTGAGAAATTTATGGACATGGATCGTGATTTTAAAATTTTGGAAGTGTCCAACAAAAAGAGTGATGATAGAGTCCTATTTTTGAAAAAAGAATTTGAAAACTTTAAAAATTCTAGGGTTTGTGTTTGAGCCAAAGAGGAAAATATTATTTTTATTGATTTTGTGGTACGTGAAGAGACTCTTAGGGATAAGTATGCTTATTTTAAGAGTGAGCGTGATAACCTTCTAGGAGTAATTGAAAATTTAGAGAAGGAATCCCTAATTTTGGAAGAGTCAAATCTTTGCTAGCGTCTAAAATTTTGATGTTAAAAAATGTAGTGTTAGTAGTAATGGTAATGGCACACATGTTTTTATGCTTCCGTTGCTAAAGCCATGACCATTATTTATTTTAGAGGGTCGACAAATTCCAGAACATTAGAAAAGATCACACTTTAGGTAACATTCCTCTCATTTACACATATTCACATTGTGGTAGGAAAGGTCACCTTAGGAGATTTTGTTTTGATCTTGGAAGAGGTTTAGGATGTCGAAGTCTAGTGTTTTGTTGGTTCCCAAAACCACGTGTTGTCATTTCACATCCGTTTGGGTTAGGAAATCTCTTTTAGAGACGCTAGATTTTAGACGTGTTGATCCTCACATGCTTGCACATGATGCGTCACTTGTTATTTCATATCGTTGATTGCTTGCATGATTTTTGTCATACACTAGTTGTAATTTCATGATGTATTTTT
The DNA here is from genome assembly GCA_949130495.1 of Sambucus nigra. Lineage (NCBI taxonomy): Eukaryota > Viridiplantae > Streptophyta > Magnoliopsida > Dipsacales > Adoxaceae > Sambucus > Sambucus nigra. The sequence continues at coordinate 510,246,854 of OX422220.1, forward strand.
ACTAAGTGTTTTGACATGTATTTTTTGCATTCAATTTTTGGGTTTGAAAATTTTGAAAAAATATAAAAAGATTTTTGTTTTCTATATTTTTTAAAAAATACAAAAAAGATTTTATTTTTTAAAAAAAATATTTTAAAAATTCAAAAAGATTTTCGGTTCTTGTGTGTATTAGTTTTACACACTTGGTGTGGCATATTAATGTGTTTGGATCCAATTAACTATGCAATTTCCATATGGCTAGGACATTTGATTATGACTTTAAATGCTTGAATTGATCTTAGCTCTATTTATGGAGTTGCTTCGACATTGATTTGCTTTATGGATTCGATTATGTTGATCCCTACACACACACATGCACGAGCTTATTGGATTTTGACTTCATGATGTATATTTGAGCTTGGTGAGATGTTATCCTATCAATTTTGTCATTTGCATGTTTATTTGACTATGGAGGATTTGTGCATGTAAGAACCGTTGCCCATGAGGATTTATTTCATATTGAAAAATGATGAGTGTGCACGGAAAAGGGCTGCGATAGTGTAAAATTAACTCGTCGTGAAAGTTAAGGTTAAAAGAGCCGACAAATTTAAGGCAATAAAAATAATAATATACCAAAAAAGGACCAATTTGTTTAGTTTGATATATTCATTCAAAAGTATTGTTTTGAAGGTGTTTGAATGGAAATATCAACGGGTTTGCACAATGACAATGTATCCTAGTTAAGCTTTTTGTCATGACGCTATTGATTTGTAGAATCATTAAAATTCTAGGCTTGTGTGCATTGTACTTGTTTTGTTCATTAAGTTCAACTTTATTTGTCACTTAAGGCTAAAGCTTAGTTTGATAAAATTTTGCGGTCAATTAGAACTTCTTGAACATATTTGAGTGTTTGGGTTATAACTCATTTGTGTTTAGTTCACACCCATTCATATCATTCCACACGTTTGGACACATCGATACTATGCTAGTGTGTAAGACTTATGTATTTTGTGTCGCATGTTGTGGTTGTTTATACTTATATATGTGTGTGCCGAATTTGGTTTGATATATTTTTCATATATTATATATGGTATGGTATGATATTTTTGTAAGTTTTTTTTTTTAAATTGAAAAATTCAAAAATAGTTGGTATGGTTTGTAGTCGTGATGCCTTGCACTTAATGCTTATTATTTTACTTCTTTGTCGCTTTGTCTATTTCGATGAAAACAAAGGGGGGGGGGAATTAAAATGGAGTTTTAAAAGAGTTTGATTTATGGGGGAGTTTAGAGTTTGTATTATGGTGAAGACTTGATTTGATTTTAAATGATTTATGTATCTCATTAATACTTATCTCGTTGATATCTTGATTTATGTTTATCTCATATCAAACTCGATGCGTCACGAAGGTATATGGTTGTTGTCTCATGTGTGTAGATACCTAATTACGGAATGCTCAAACACACGGATGAAGACAAGTTTGGAAAAGGGAAGATAAAGTTTTTGAAGACAAAGAAACTTACACCATTCCGTTTTTTTAGGGTTGGGGGATATTAGTATCTTTGTATTTGTAATAGGAGATTTTGAATTTAATTTGGTGTTTGGATATTTTGTTTGTTTTGTATCGGTATAGCCAAAGGGGGAGATTTGTAAGAACATTTTTTCTGGATTGTTCATAGCATAACATTAAGCTAGTTTGGCATATACCGTTACAAGTCATCACGCAATGTCAAGACAAACCGAACGTATTCATCTCCAAGTTTGAAGACTTCTCGGCATCCCAAAAGATATAAAACAATTTATAGTTTGAATGAATTCATAGAATTAGATTCGGGATGTTTATTTTTTTATAAAAAAGACGAACAGGGTTTTGACTTTTCGAAAATATTTTTTTCTAAGACTTGTAGGCGGAGTTTTAAAAATAATTTTTTTTTCAGAGCAAGTCGTTCAAACGACATTGTTTCGTTCAAACAACATGCAATGTCGCTCAAACGACCCCGCCGCCTTAAGAATTTTTTATTCTTATAAATACCTGTTCGTGGATCACTTTTTCTCAAGACTTTTTACGAAAACGCAGTGCCAAATTCTGGGCAAAAGTTCTTCAAGTTTTGTGTGTCAAAACACCCTTTTAATTCACAACAAAGCATCCTTAAATATTGTTATTGTTAATTAGTTTAGAACCCTAGATAGTTTCGTATCTATTTGCATACACCTTGTGGAGAGGCACTCCATCGCTGACTAGGTACCACTTAAGGGAGGTACTGGGATGACAACTACGACTACGGTCGTTGGGACGACTCGAGGGTTCTCCTTGTTGATTCAGAACTGTGCGTTCTTGTGGGTTTTCTGGGGGTTAATCCATTGGAGATTTCATTGTAATCCGCGTAAGTTGTGATTTACAATTTATAGTGAAATAAAAGGTTTTACCCGAAATGAGTTTTTTCCTGAACTTGATCGTGTCGGATTTGCGGGATTTGATTTATCTTTTTTATCATCATAGATGTATGTTTAGAATTAAACAAGATTAACTCAATTGAACAGTCGTTTCAATATAATTAATTGGTGTTGCAATATTTGTATGTGAGATAACAATTTCTGTCAATAAAATTGGAACATTAATTTAATTGGACTTTTGTCAATTTTTAGTTGAAATCACCCTGTTGAGAGTTTCACCACTATACAAATTGGTATCAGAGCGTGTTGCACTATTTTATTGTGTAGACCCTGTTTTAGTGCGTTTTGGATGATTATTTTTTTGTGCTTATTTTATTTCGTGATGGATTCTCCTAGCTTTGACGATTTAAATAGTTTGAATTTGGCGTTTGCTAAAAGAAAGCTAAAATACTCAAAAGTGAAATTTAAAACACTTAAAAGTTAAATAAAAAGGAGGAGAACAAATTATGGGGGAGTTTTAATTATAAGGGAGATTTGAGATTTGATACTTGATTTGAATTTATTTGAAACCTGATTTGATTTATGTTTATCTCATTTCAAACTCGATATGTCACGAATTTATTTGCTTTGTCTCGTGTGTGTAGGTACAAAGATTGAAGATCATATTGCACACCCTGATGACAAAAGCTTGAAGATTTAAAGATTTGAAGTTGAAGATTTTTGAAGAAAAGTTTAAAGACTTACATTTTTAGTACCTTTTTAGTTTTGGGTTCATGGGAGGGTATTAGATTTGTATAGGCATTTTGATTTGATAATTCAGATGTTTTTATTTTGTACCGGTATAGATATAGGGAGAAATATGTAAGTAGATTATTTTACATTGTCTGTTCACAATTGAGTATGTCGTATACCGCTACAACCGTCGAAGAAATATTCAAGATCATTCAAACATCGAGACGGATCCGAACATCAAAGTTCTTCAACATTCAAGCCTCCGCGAGATTAACTTTTGTAAGATTGTGTTTTAAGTCCTTAATGGTTCACTTAGAATATTGGGATAACTTTTATGAAAAAATTTCTAAGTGTTGGAGTGGAGTTTTTCGTCAAAAATATTTTCTAAGTGTTAAGGCGAACCTGATTAAAATATAATATCTCGCTTGGGCCGTTTGAGCAACTTAGCCACGTCGTTCAAGCGACAGAGGCTGTTGCGTGATACCATTTGAGCGACAACAGGTGTCGTTCGAGCGACACGTGTATTCCGTTCGAATGAGCTGCCGACTTAACGTTTTCAATAAATTCATTTTGCTAATTTCGTTTTTCTTCAAAAGACCTGAGAATACTGTTTTACGAAAACTGTTTCGTCAGAAACGTTTGTCTTCTCACTTTTGAGTGTTTTAGCTTTGTATCCAATTCACAAATCATCTTAATCTTTATGTGAATTGTTTTAGAACCCAATAACACAACTTCGTGAAGTTTCTCTTGTAAAGAAGATCTCTACTGCTGATTATGTGCCGCTTGAGGGAGGTGCTGGACTCTCATTGATTACGTGTCAAAAGGGAGTACTCGAGGGTGTTCTTGTGCTGATTTAAGACTGCGCGTCTTTGTGGATCTTCTACGGTTGATTCATTGCTGATTCAGTACTGAGGTTCTTGAGAGTTTGTTCCGGTAAATTCTTTGCAGATTTCGCTTGTAATCATTGTGAGTAATATTAGTGAAATAAAAGGTTTTTCCCTTCGAGGATTTTTCCTAAAATCTGTGAGTCAACAATTATTATTTGTGTTTGCATGATCCATTGCGCCTAGTTGTTTGTTTAGGGTTGAAATAAAATTGGACTTAGTTTATTTGGTTTAAAATTGACAATTGATTAAATGAGGGTTTACTTGGAATTTGCGAATTTATTTAAATCAGTATCACACCGCGCATCGCACCTTTTACAAATTGGTATCAGAGCTTATTTAAGCGATCACCACTTTAACAAGTCCGCTTGTTTCACCATCGTACTCGCAAAGGTGCAATCGCCGGAGTTTCCGTTCGGTCAGATTCAAGGGTCCACCAAGTCAAGTTGCAACCATGTGCTCGTGGTGTAGAGATCGTAGATATGATCGTCAGTTTTTTGTTGCTCGAATTATATAGGGAACATTGTCGAGATTTTGGTATATTATATTCATTATTGATGATGTTCATACGCATGGGACTAACTAAAGTTTGGGCAACCCACTTTTGATTGATTTTTATTGAGGTTCGAAATTTTTCGGAGATTATATCATGTGGCATTGATGAGTCACCATACATACTCGAGGACGAAATTTTCAAAGACAGGGAGAATGACGTGTTTTGTAATTCGTAGCAACACGTAGCTCGTGGTTGTGCTCCCAAGAGAAGACTATCTTTTATTTTGTATTTTAGTTTCGGGTAATATTGTCATTTCCTTTTATTTTTAATCTTTAATTGGTCTCCAAACATGTTTGGCGCTAATTAGCCATTTTTAGTTATTAGTTGTCATTTTTAGTCTTTTGGGTCATTACTTAGTTACCAAGTAATTTTTTCCTATAAATAGGTCGTTGACATTCATTTGTAATTACACTTTAATATTGAGAAAGAGAATATAAAGATAAATAAACCTATTTTCTTAGTGTAGTTAGTAATTGTTGTATAGTTGTAACAATAACGCTTTCGCATTTATAGATTCACATCATGAAGCGTCACATATTCACAAATTTTCTTGAAATCTTTATCTTTTTTTCCTAACTTATTTTCTCACATTTTTCAGCAACTTACTAAATTCTACTAGTTTGTGATACATATCACTCCTGCAACCCTCTCAATCTATTGACCTTCCTCAAATTTGAGCTCCAAATACGTGTTCAAATTTGTTGACCCTTAACATAATTCTCAAATTTAATTGGTTGAAACATTAATGACTCATCAGTGAGTCCCCCAAGTTATAATGAGTAATTCGTATTTTAACCAATCGTAATGAAGAGTCATGCTAACCCTCACTTAAAGGGGGTCAACAAATTTAAATTCTCCGTGAAAATATATCCCAACAAGTAGGGGTGGCAATTCGAATCAACGGGCCGTGGTTCGGGCCGACACGACACGACAAGATTTTTTCGGACACGAACACAACACGACACAAATTCGTGTTTTTTTTAGTTGACACAAACACGACTCGAATAAAAAACAACACGACACGACACGAATACCAGAATTTCTTAAATTTCACGCCTAAAAAACACGATAACACGACACGACTCATAATTCAGACATGAACACGACACGAACTCGACATATCGTGTCAATTTCAGGACGTTCCGTGTCGTTTTTTCATATCGTTTCTAGAATTATCACCCCTACCAACAAGTGAGCCTAGAAAACCTTAAAATGTATAGACAACTTAGACTTTAGTTGGGTTGGTTTTTACTCGGCATCATTTAATCCCTACATTCGGATACCTTGTTCACCACCTAGGCGTTCTATACAAATAGTAGGATTATTTGTATTTTGGGGCCTAGTAGTGCACTTTGACGTCCAAAGTTTTCACTATATGGGACTCGTTTTGGTCTTTGCAACGCTTTCTTAAATTTTGTTTGCAACAATTTTTTTTCACAACTTAACTGCAAAAAGTAAATATAAACTCCAACTGCAAAAGGTAAAACCTCTCTGAAGGAGAAGTACGAAGAACTATTGGACCCCAAAATATAAATAACTCTAGCTAGACATACTCAACATCAACAATCCCATTTCGAGAATCTGTCCGACATCTACGAAAATAGCCTGTTTCGTTTGAGTTGCATTAGAAACCATTATGCGTCGCATAAAATACTTCTCTACGTGACCATGAATCTGATTTTTTTTTTTTTAAATTGCTAGATTAGTCTCTTCAACATTGTGAAGCAAATGTCATGTAGGATTCATGGAAAATGGCCTCATAAATACTTCGCTAATACAACTATGAAATACGAATTTGTCTCTTCTATAGGTATTTATATAAATATAACCAGATACGATCCTAATCGGGCCGGAGCCAGTAAATATCATACCCGGTCCATTTTATATACGGAAAAACAGGTAACCGGATAAACAAGTAATAGGGTATTAAATAATTGCTTAAACCCGCTTTATTGGTCGGGTCTGAATCAGGTCGAGTCAAAACCCAATTGACATACCTACCCGGATAGGTTCCATGCATAGGAATCTGCATGTAGACGCGGGGGGGATGGGGGGGGGGGGGGGGTCATAAAAAAAAACTTTTTTGCCACATAATAATCACATTGTCTTGTTAGACTTTCACACAAATAATAGCCATTGCATAAGAGATGCTCTAAATCAGGTCTTGCAATCAAACCAAGACATATCATCAATAATCAAGTATGAAAAAAGGACAAAAATAATAGAGAAACTATTTTTGACAAACAAAAACAGCTAGAATTGGCAGCTGCAAATCAATTAGGTCATACCCACAGGCATTACAAAGGGGTCCCTATTATTTTGAAGAAAGGGGGATTAACAAACATGATGAATCCTAATTTGTTACCCAGAAGCAGTTTTCTTTTGCTGGAAAATCACCGCAAAAACTGGAACGCCAACGCCAATACTGAAAGCAGTGAAAACACCGAGGGACATTTTGAGCTTTTGATGTTTCATCCTGTCCAAGTTGTACATGTGTTTCGAGTGCATGTAGAATGGCTCGTCATGCCCATGCGCGTGACCTCCATTCTTTACCGCAGTTGAGTGAAACCCTTTGTTCGCTAAAACAACACCACCGCAAATTTCAACAGTCATGTTTAAGTTAAAATTCCAAAATTCATTAACAAGAAGATATCAAATATAAATTACAGAACTATAATTAGGTTTTGTTTGGTTCATGTTTTTGTGAATTCTGAAATGTAGACATGTCAACGAGTCATGCTGGGTCGTGTGTTGTCTCGTGTAATACTAGGTTCGTGTCAAAATCAACTAAACATATACACGACCCATTAACAAATTGGTTTCAAAGAACAAACTCGAACCCGAACCATTATTGTTAACGGGTCACACGACCCAACCCGTTAAGTACCTAAAGTTCTCCATCAAAACAAAATATAATTATTTCCTACATCCTCAATTCCAAACGCTTAATAATAATAGGATGTGAACAACAAAATGTCCCTTACCCAAAGTTACAAATATTACAAAATGTATTAAACATAAATTATAAGTAAAGTTAGGGTAGTGTTAACGGGTTTTAATGGATGCAAACGGGTCTCGGTTGTATCAAAGTTACCAAATCCAAACCGTTATCTCAGCGGGTATATCATGTTGGCCCAATATTGGCCCAAACCCAATAAGCCTAGACACATTAACTCGTAATTTCGTGTCATGTTGCATTTTGACAAGTCTACCGAAATGCAAGTATTAGGAAATGGGTTATCCAAACTCTTTACATGAATATAAAACTTCATATGTGATTGTGCCATTCGGGGATTCCCATAAAAACACAAAAACTCGTACCAAATGAGCACTAAGATCCCGTTCATTTATCAGATATAAACCATTTATACGCGTACCACTCACGAATTTATTAAATACAAACTTACACTACTAAGTGGGTAGTAACCATTTATCCGGTTTGAATGGGTTTTAAATGAGTCAACACCACTGCAGCACTATTAATACAGCTTCATAAGAGGCCCGGGTTATAAATGACCCAAACTTTGTTTGTCAGCTCACTACCACCAATAATTCTTATACACTTCATACCACGATCCGACCATTGAATATGGTGGGTTCACTGTTCAGATCTCAAAATGTGGCAGTTACAATTTTAACATTTGCTATTTCAGCTATTATTAATAATGCAAATTTTGATTTCAAGAACAGAAAAAAAGATTTTTTTCTTGTATAAATTATAATATAGTTTATTTGTGTAATATGTTCTTAGTGCACCAGAGTATATTATATATATTCTTAGTTAACCATTCCTTTTTGAAGGAGTACATATATTCTTGAAAATGAAATTATGGTGTGTTCTATTAGTATTACATTTATTCCCATGAAAAATTATACTTTTACTCAGTTTTTTTAGTGTACGAACAATATTACGGTTCCATGTTTCCTCATTTTCATGGGAAATATGCACCCCCCCCCCCCCCAACCAAACGCACACACAAGAATCAGAGTTCATAGAAATTGAGTAAAGAAACGGCTTGCCACTTGTTTCCAACTTTTCAAGAAAATAAATGTATAATCAAACGCACCATTATAATATCAAAGCAACCCTAAAAATAGTTTTAAACCATCCCTGATTCAAAATAGGAAACAAACCAAGCCTTCCTCATGTTGTAGTGACAAAAGTAACGTATGGCGTATCTGTACCTGCACCCCCAGAAAACATGGCTACCGCCTTAGTGCCCTAATATACAACACTTTGGGGTGGAAAATGCTCGCTCAAAAGATGGAGTGCCAAATTTTGGGATGAAATTTTGCGATTTTTATTTTCAGAAACAGATCATTTTAATAATCACCAAAGCAAGAGAAACAGCAAAGTGGATCGCAGAAGGAAATAAAATAGAATAACAAAAAAATTGGAAAACTTAAAGTGTTAGCACTGAAACATCTCATCTTCACTGCAGTACGGTAGCAAACCCCGCATTGTACCGCTAAGGCTCCAACAACTCCGTTCCTAGAGAACCTTATTGCACAAAAAATATGAGATAAATAAACTATATTCTCCCCGCCATTGATATATTAGAAAACCAAACCGCTAAGGAAGCAGAACTTGTATACGGGAAGTATACAATCAACGTTTAAAAAGGCGAAAGGCGAGGCGTAAGCCTCGAGGCGTTTGAGGCGTAAACCTCACCGGAAAAAAAAAAGAGCAAAATAATATTTAAAAAATACTAATAAAACCATAAAAATAAAATAACAAAGAAATATAAAATAAAACTACAAAAAAAACATCCTTGAGGGTTTTCTCACATAGTTTGACATTTTTTTGTTCCCCGCGAGATAAATTTTTAGAAAAAGAAAATCAATTTTAACATATTGGTTATTTTACAATATGACAATAAATTAATCAATACAAATTCGTATTGGCAAAATCATTTTTTTAACTTCATTCACATATTGGTTATTTTATAATATGACAATAAATTAATCAATGCAACTTAACAAGCAAATTTATTAAAAAAACATTGATTTTCAAGCTAAGTTTAAAAAAATAGCAACTTCATTAAAAAAATAATAAAACATATCAACCTAAGTTTATTAAAAAAGATAGCAACCTTTAAAATATATTAGTATAAGTTAAAGAAAACATATTAATCTAAGTTGAAAACCAAAAAACAGAAACCTTTTAAAAAAAGTCATATTGAAGTTAATTTAGTACATTTATTTCAAACAAACTATTTATTTATAACAAAATATAGTTTCAAACAAATTTATATACACTTATTTCAAACAAATTAGTAAGTACAGAAAAACAAAATTAAGTGCAATTTTAATGGCCATGTAGGAGAAGATCGTGTAGGATATGAGATAGTGCATGGCGGACATGGTTTTGGAGATAGGAACGACGAGGGAGAGTCTATCTTAGATTTTGCGATGGCTTATGATTTTGTACTAGTAAATACATGTTTTAAAAAGAGGCTTGAACACTTAATAACTTATAAAAGTGGAACACATAAGAGCCAAATAGATTTTTTCATTACTAGGAAAGGAGACCGATTAACGTGTAAAGATTGTAAGGTTATCCCGGGAGAGAGCTTAACCTCACAACATAGGATAATGGTGTTGGATATAAATATTAAAAATCAATCACGAATGCGAAAAGTGAAGATTAACCCACGAACTAGGTGGTGGAATTTAAAAGGAGAGAAATTATAACTATTTAAAGATAAAGTATTAAATGAAGCAACATGGAATTGTGAAGAAGAAACTAACATAATGTGGAATAAGATGGCCACATGCATTAGGAAAATATCAAAAGAAATTCTTGGAGAATCAAAAGGCAAAGGGCCACAGTCTAAAGAAACTTGGTGGTGGAATGAAGAAGTACAGAATATAGTAAAAATTAAAAGGGAGTGCTTTAAAACATGGCAAACAAATAGAAATGAAGAGAATTTTGAGAAATATAAATGGGCTAAAAAGGAAGTTAAGAAAGTGGTAAGAGATGCTAAGTTAAAAGCGTATGATGATCTTTATACAAAATTAGGAACACAAGAAGGGGAAAAAAGTATTTATAAGCTTGCTAAACTTAGGGATAGGAAAACAAAAGATTTCAATAACGTTAAGTGCATCAAAAGTGATGATTCGAGAGTCCTAGTCAAAGATGATGAAATTATGGAAAGATGGGAAAACTACTTTGAGAGATTATTAAATGGAGATAATGGGAGTAGATTAGATATAGAGGAACTTAGGGAGACTCGAGAAGATATATTTTTTCGTAGAATTAGGACAACAGAGGTCAGGATTGCTCTAAAAAAGATGAAAACAGGGAAGGCTTTAGGACTAGATGGTATCCCTATTGAGGTTTGGAAGTGCCTAGGGGAGGATGGAGTATCATGGCTTACCAAATTATTTAATAGAATTTTAATGACTAATAGGATGCCCGATGAATGGAGAAAAAGTATTTTAGTACCTATTTATAAAAATAAAGGGGACATACAAAGTTGTTCAAATTATCGTGGTATTAAGTTAATGAGTCATACAATGAAACTTTGGGAGAGAGTGATTGAATATAGATTGAGATTGAAGACAACAGTATCTGAGAATCAATTTGGGTTTATGCCTGGGAGGTCAACAATGGAAGCAATCTATTTATTGAGGAGATTAATGGAGAGGTATAGAGAGAAAAAGAAGGATCTTCATATGATTTTTATAGATTTGGAGAAGGCGTATGATAGGATACCCAGAGATATAATATGGTGGGTTCTACATAAAAGAGGAGTGACTCGCAGATATATTGACGTGATCAAGGATATGTATGATGGTGCGATGACTACAGTAAGAACATCAGCTGGAGAAAGTAGTGAATTTTCAATTACGGTAGGGCTACACCAAGGTTCAGCATTAAGTCCTTATCTCTTTGCTCTTGTTATGGATGAGTTGACTGGACAAATACAAGATGAGGTGCCATGGTGTATGCTATTTGCAGATGATATTGTTTTAGTCGATGAGACTAAGATGGGGATAAACGCTAGGTTGGAATTGTGGAGAGAAACTTTAGAAACAAGAGGATTTAAAATAAGCAGAACTAAAACAGAATATGTGGAGTGTAATTTTAGTAGTAATAGGAGGACAAATGGAGATGTGGTGAAATTGGAGGGTCAAGAAATACCTAGAAATGATCATTTTCGTTATTTAGGATCGATTATACAAAAAGATGGAGATATTAGTGATGATGTTACGCATAGGATTAGAGCAGGCTGGGTTAAGTGGAGAAGTGCGACCGGCGTTCTGTGTGATAGGCGTATACCTTTGAAGTTAAAAGGAAAATTTTATAGGACGGCCATTAGACCCGCCATGTTATATGGGACAGAGTGTTGGGCAACCAAGAAACAAAATGTGCAGAAAATGAGTGTGGCGGAGATGCGAATGCTAAGATGGATTTGTGGTAAAACTCGAAAGGATAAAATTAAAAATGAACAAATTCGTAAAACGGTGAAAGTAGCTCCTATAGAAGATAAATTGAGAGAAAATCGACTTCGATGGTTTGGACACGTCAAGCGTAGACCAATGGATGCTCCTGTAAGGAAGAGTGATTTAGTTAGTATTGATGGTAACCCAAGGGGTAGAGGTAGGCCTAAATTAACTTGGTGGGATATTATAAAAAAGGACATGATATCATGTGGTGTAACCGAAGATATTGCACTGGACAGAATGGAATGGAAAAATAGGATTCATGTAGCCGACCCCAAATAATTGGGAAAAGGCTTTGTTGAGTTGAGTTGAGTAGAGTTTAAAACTAAATAAAATAAAAAAAGAATAAGAGTTGGTAGATTAAAACAACATTTTTTTTAAGTTAAATGCAATTTTAGAAAAATGAAGAACTTTAACCTTTAAAAAAACAGACTTTGTGATGAAAGAAGAAAAAGGTTTTTTTTTTTTTTTTTTTTTTCCGCGCCTTAGCAAAAAGGCGTGAGGCGCATCGAGGCGTAAGCCTCGAGGCGTATTGAGGCGTAAGCCTCAAATTCAACCCTAAGGCTTTTTTTCAACGCCTCGAGCGCCTTTTTAAACATTGTATACAATACAACTAAGGCAAAACCGCCCAAGGACAGGCCTTGACCAAAAAAGCAGCAATTCGGACTAGAATGTGGGGAGAGTCACTTGTTGAGCCTTCTCAGTTGCAACAAATAACATGTCTTTATTTTATTCCTACCAAAACCCTAAAAGAATTCGAAGTTTTCATGTGAGGCAAACCCATATAACACCAACTTTCCTACTCCACACCCTCTAACTGCAAGTGATCCAAGTCGGTTTGTATTCACACTTTTCTCTTTACCACCTTCTTGACTAAAGGATTCAAAGATGAGAATAAGTTCTCAACTTTATTGTACTTGTACATCCCTCAACTAAAAGAAAAATTATATCATCGAATATTGTAAATGTGACACTTTTACTCATTCCCTCCCACTAGATATCTCAACTACCAGAAAATGAAAAAGGGGACAAGTGACCCCTTGATCAAGACCCGTGATGCATTAAATTAAATTACCTCTTGGTCTTCCATTAATCATTTATTTATAACAAATTTCATTGACAAAATCAAATAGTACAAAACAAAGAGGACAAGTACTCGTCAGAGATTACATAAAAATAAGAAACAGAGAAAAAATGCATAATACATAAGCCACTACTTGAACCAAAAACTAATGCCTATAGTCCAGAAACTACCTTCAAATACAATGAGCTGCAACAAACTTGGGAGAGACCCACAAGAGATCAGGTGACATCCAGCACCTAAAATATATCTCCTTCTAAAGGTTCAGAATGAAGGAAAATCGAGCCTTTAAACTTTACTCTATCCCAAAATCCTCTTTTACCACTTCGTTCTCAAAGATTCTAGGATTGCTTTGAAACGAAATTGTCCAAGCTAAAGCCAATGCCGTCTATGTAGCACGGACACGGGTATCGTGTCCGACACGACACGAACATGCCGACACGGCAAATCTAAAAAAATCAGGACACGACACGGCAGGGACACGATATTAAATAAATATTTTTTATAATTATTTTTATATATAAAAAATATGAAATATCACATTAATACTAATCTCATAAGAACAACATTAAACATATAAGCATTAAGAGTATTAAATCCATTCTAAACATCAAACATCACAATGATACTAAATCCCATACTAATAATAACAATCAAAATGCATATGGCTAATGCAATGTCTTAAACAGAGATTAAAAAAAAAGATTAAACAGTTGAAAATAAACAGGTGAGAAAAAGAAAAAAGAAAAAAAGGAGATTAATAATGCTCTGTTTTTTTTTGTAAACATAATGCAAGTTAAAATAAAGATTAACTTCATAAGCAAGCAGGTATTGCAATACACAAACAAAGATTATCTTCATAAGCATTTTGGGTAACAAACACAAGCGTGAAGAGGCTGTGTAAAACAAACACTGGTATTGCAAGCATAATGTGCAAAAATAAGAACATGTAGCAAACATAAACAGAGATTAACAAAGGAACAAACAGAGATTAACAAAGGAATAAAAATAAAAATAAGAACATGTAGCAGAAGCAGGTGTTTTGTGCAAAAAAAAGAAAAAAACTTGCCACCGAGTGAAGAGGTTGCTGGAGAGTAGGCGGAGGCTGCCATAGAGGAGAGGGAAGCTGCCGGATGAGGAGGGCTAGGTTTTGAGATAAAATTGTGGTGTGTTTGTTGAGATACAACAGATAAGAAACCCTAGATTTGTTTTAGAGTGTGACATAGTCGTGGTTTTGTTAATGTTAAAAGAAAGTTAAGTTTTTAAAATTTAAAACTTACCCCATTTATATTTATAACTTATTATGTTTCCAGCCCCCTTTTTTTTTAAAGTTATTATATCCCTTACGTGTCTCAGCCATGTCCCTTGCGTGTTCAACTATTTTTAAATGCCTTTTAAGCCCGACACGCCACGTGGCGTGTCGGACACGTGTCCAAGTAGTGTCCCTTGCGTGTCCGTGTCCTTTGAGTGTCCGACACTCATACGCGGCCTTCGGGGAAGTGTCCGTGCTTCATAGAATGCCGTGCATCTCCACAACAACTTGGCATGACATCCACTAACTCTAATCTGGAGAGATATTACTCCATACATACCAAAAGTCAAGTCAAATGGAAGTAAAATATGGAAGGGAATACTAAAATATTAGGGAAGTGTAGTCTTTTCCTTTTGAATATCTGAGGTCATTAGTATCAAATGCATCCCTTTGGGTTGAATGAGAGAACTACCTTATGGAGACGTGTTACGATGGCGATGGCGTGGAGTAATTGGTTGGAAAGAAATAGTAGGACTTGTGGATAAAAATTAACAAATTAGAGGGAGGTGTCGGAATATATATTTTCTCTTTCGGCTTCCACGTCAATGGTTTTTGAGGAATTTAATGTTTCTTGCGTAGTTAATCATTTGGGTTAGATTATCTATGAGCACAGCTTCAGCGTCATATTGCAAATGGAAGGGTGTGACAATGTTTAAGCTATGTTGCTTTTGTGTTTTTTTCTTTTTTGTTATGGCCTCTTTTGTATTATTGCTTCCACTATTGTTTATGTCGTATTGCGGATCGCTGTTCCACTCCCCTGTTCTAGTTTTTCAATATAATATATTTTGTCTATGATCAAAGAAAAAAGGAAAAGTATTTATCCTTCCTTACGTATCAACCACGCAAGAAAATATACTTTTAAGGAACCCCTGCCTTTCATATAAATTTAAACGGCTCAAAAATGAAGTTATAAAGACGATTTTGTCAAAAATGTTAAAAGTATGAATTGAAGAATACTCGTTAGAAGAACTGCCACTCCAAATCCTATTATCTGAAGACTTGGCAGAAAGTGGAAAACCTTCAATGACATGTAGCAAAGCAAGGTCATAAATCTTCTAAACATTAAAATTTCTTTTGAACGGTAGATCCCAATATTCCCAAGAAATATTTAAAATCGGACCCATTTGATAGAATTTGTAAAAGTTTCTTTAGCGTATAAGGATTTAGAGTGGTAGTCCTTTCCATGGAATGACAATGTGTGGTTTGTTAACGTTTTGTATATATACTAACATTAAAGAACTATGGTTTAGAAATTCAACTCACTGTGGCTGCTAAGTAGGTCGATCTTATTGTAAAATAGGGAAAAATCTTCATTTAATGGTGTGGATGATCAGTTAGTTTGGGGCGGGGAAAGATTAGAGAAAAGCCACATAACTTAAGATTTTGACTCATTATTTTTAAACAAACTTGAAGATGTACATATACGAAAAATGTATAATATATAAGTCATGCATATGACAGATTAGATCAATATTGATCTATATTATATAGTTCATATCAAAATTAAAAGTGATGTTGCAATGTAGAGGTTTAAGATGCTCCCAATAGCAATGAATCGTAAATAAGTTTCAAGGCATTAGACTTTGAGCGAATAGACAAATGTGAGCGATTAGTGAAGAGCGGTAAAGAGAGATGGTAAGAGATGCTACTATAAATTAAAATCTATGATTCTAGATAACTAGGGCTGTTTGCTTGTTAGATATTTGAAAAAACTGGATTTTATCATTCAAAACTACTGAAATTTAATATTATTTAAAGCTACATTGAGTACGGATAATTTTGCTGTAGATACAGATATCTCGTAGGTATGAAATGGGGATAGAGTCGCAGCCGGGATAGTGAAAGACCGGGTAAATTAACACTAGGCATTTAGTGGTGGTGTAGGCAACATGTAAATGGGTAGTGTCAAAGGCACCAAATAGTCACATGCACAAGGCTAATTACAATTAGACACGAGTCTGTCGTGGGAACAGGTTATTCCTTATAGGCATAAACTATGACAATATCCCAGGCATAGGTAGTGTCGCATACACGAGTAGTGTTACCATATACACTATGAGATAGCACAAAAAAAACCAAGGTTCTAAAAGGCGCGAGGCGTGGTCGAGGCATAGAGGTCAAGCCTCAAGCCTTAGGAGCCTAGGCGTAAAAAGGCGTTTTTCCTTTTTTTATTATTTTAATTATTCTAAGGCTAGTAATATAATAAAATAATACATACCTTGAATTTTGAAAATATATCCATATGTTTGGTAGCCATCTTTCTCATATTCATGCTCCATAACCAATATTTGTCAACTAATCCTTTTTTTTTTTTTTTAAAAAGTGTGCCTTAAGCCTTTTACCAAGAATAAGGCGTAGGCGATGCGTTTCTCTCAAGCCTCAAGCCTAGGCGGGCCTTTTAGGACACAAAAAAAAACATGGGAGTTGAAGCTCCAAATTGAACACACACATAAACTCATGGAGACAACACCTTTACAATAAAAAAAAATAGATAAATATCTGACATGGCTAAGACAATAGATAAATTGATTGCACGTAAGAAATGAGAAAGAGAAGTGGAGGATTGAGTCATTATCGATCGTCGTTGAGCATCAACCAAACTATGTGAAGGGTATTGGAAAGTAAAATTTGGAATATTCTTCATAGTAGAAAAAACAATCAGCTTTCTAATATTAGCTTTGGATAACATAAGGCGCATGCGCACATCTTTTAAAAAAAATAATCATATATATATATATATATATATTACTTTTAATAATCGTTACATCATAACAAGCCATATACTAGTATAAATGGACTTCATGAATTTGGTCTGCCTTAACTATAACCCTATAGTATGGATAGATAACAAATATGCATATCTTTCAATATATACATGTGTGAGTGTGTGTGTATATATGTCGGATGCATAATAGACTGAGGGGGCCGACTGGACCCCCCCCCCCCCCCCCCCTCCCCCCCAACCTTTTGCAAAGTTATAGTTAAGTGCCTTAGGTTTATAAAAAAATATAGGGGTTCTATTTGTAAATTTATATAGTCAAAGGTAAAGAAATATATAAAACCCAAAACTTCAAATTAAAACTCAAAACACTCTCGGCCCTTCTTTTATTTATCTAGGCCTCGACAATATATTACTCAAAAGGCGAAAGAGTAGTTAACTTTGCATTCTATACAATCCCATGTAGAGTTTATGGACGAGTTACGGCTCCGGGACTAAGTTTTTAGGTAATCTCTTGCTTTGTGTTGGGTGATTTTGCCCTTGGTGATCACTCCCCAAACTTTTTGGATTCATCTTGTATACATGTTCCGCCCCCTTAGCGGTCTTTAATGACATCTTATTTGTGAGAGAAATAATCCGCCACGCGTGGAAGGAGGTCACGTGCCTCATTCATCCGGCCAAGCATCCTCATTCATAAAGATAAAAATTGTTGGAGTTAACCGACTTGCGAGAATCAAGGGAAAAGATATGGTCGATCAAGTTGGGGATAACCACCACAGTGATTTGAGTTTTTCCTAGAACTTAATAACTACTTCCTACAAATGTAAACCGAGGGAATGTAACTACGAGCATTAAAGCTCTATTAATAGAAAAGAAAAACCTCTCGTGGACGTAAACAAATTGTTGAACCATGTACATCTTGTTCTTGTGTGTGCATAGTTTACTTGTTATGTTAGACTAATTTGTACTGAATCATAACCAGAAGGATTTTACCACCTTACCACCTGCTGTATTTATAAAAAAAAAAATATACTTTATCCCAAATTAAGAGTCCGTGTCTTCTATTGGTATAGTTTGAGGATATTAGGTTGAAGACCCGTAACTAGCGAACGATAGTGTGGCCAACTTATCCACTTGTGTCTAGTTTCGTGTGGGGTTTTAACCAATGTTTTAAATCGCGGTCGCGCAGGGTGTCGCATTCTGGCTCCTAAGTAGCGTCGTGCTAATCGCGTCGCGCATCGCGCAAGCAATTCATGCATTCCCGCTTTTTAATTAAAAAACTTATAAAAAAAATATATAAATAAAAAAATAACATTTTAAAATGAAATTTGTAAGAAAGTAACATTTTAAACTGAAATTGGTAAAAAAAGTTATAATTGAAATTGATTTTTTTTATTTTTTTCTAAATTTACTTTTTAAATTGACAATTAAAAAAATTATAATAATAACATTTTAAACAGAATTCTGAAAATAAGTAACATTCAAAGCTAAAAATAATAAAATAAATAATTTTTTTTTCTAAAGTTACTTTTTAAATTGCCAATTAAAAAAATAATAATAATAATAACATTTTAAACAGAATTCTGAAAATAAGTAACATTCAAAGCTAAAAATAATAAAATAAATAAAATTTTAATATGAAATTTGTAAAATAAGTCAAGTTTAAACTTAAAATTATAATATAATAACATTTTAAACATAAATTTATAAAACAAGTAGTATTTTAAATTGACAAATATAATAATAATAATAACAACAACATTTTAAACAGAAATCTGAACAATAAGTAACATTTAAAGCTGAAAATCATAAAATAAATAACAAATTAAACAGATATTTATGACACATGTAGCATTTTAAACTGACAATTATTAAAAAAAAACATTTTGAACTGAGATTTGAAAAATTAGTAACATTTAAAACTGGAAATTATAAAATAAAAAACATTATTTACTGAAAAATGTAAAATAAGTAAACGTTTAAGTAAACCGAGAGTTTGGAATAGAAAATATTAAATAAAAGTAACCTTTTAAGCTAAAATTTTTTAAAAAAGCAAATAACATCATTGAGACCTTCGTAAATAAGTACATTGAGGGTTTGGAACAAAGAATACCTCACCCAAACAAAGTCCGTACGTGAAATAAGGTAACACTTTTCCCCCTCCTCCTTAACTAAACTGTGATTTCTAAAAAAAACATGAATAGCGTTTCTGTTGCGCCAAATAGCGCAAAATAGCGCACAATAGCGCAAAATAGCGCACGCTTTTGAGCATCCCAAATAGCAGCCTTGTTTGCCTTGTTTTTTTCCACCGCAAAACGCAATAGCGCGCTTTTAAAAACACTGGTTTTAACCCAAAAGGCTTCGGTGAAAGTTAAAGAGTCACGCCCACTCAAGTAATTTATGTTGGACTCTGACAATTATTTGATACACACAAGATGTTTAACAAAGGATACACAATGAATTGCCAAAAAACAAGATGAACACTTATTTACTATTATGTAATTTGGCTAGATGATTATATCCAAAAAAGGAAAGTGGATTATTAATTTGCGACGCTCCAAAAAGGAATCGTGGACTCTTAATTTGGGACGGACACAGAGGTAGTATTACTCAAACCTTAGTTTCTAGCGAAAATTCTAGCTCTTATTTGTGATGAACCCTACTTATATGATTGTTGTTCCCTAACTTGCATCCCTTATTTTTGAATTGATTAATTTTTTGTTTATACCCTAACTTAGTTCTCTTTAACTGGGTGATTTTGCCCTTGGGGATCGCTCATGGGACTTTCGGGATTCGTGTCTATATATGGATTCCACCCCCTTGGCAATCTTTAATGACATGTCGTTTTTATCCAAAAAAAAAAAAATTTACTCCCTACGTCTTAAATTAAGAGTCAAAATCTTAAGGAATCACCAAAGACAAAGATCAACACTTATTTACTATAGTGTAATTTGGGTCGTTGATTATATCCAATAAAGGAAAGTGGATTATTAATTTGGGGTGGAGGGAGAATTACTCAAACCTCAATTTCTAGCCCAAAATTTCTATTGTGGCCTAATTTCTAGCTCTAATTTGTGTTGTACTCTACTTATACGATTGTTGTGACCCAACTTGTAGCCCTAATTCTTAATTGGTTAATTATATGCAGGGGTGGTCATTCGTGTTTTTGGATCGGGTCACGACACAACAAGGGTTTTTTCGTCTGACACGAACACAACTAACACAATTTCATAAATTTTACGCTAAATTAAACATAAAAAGACACGATAACCCGAATAAAATACAATTAACACAAAAAGACACGAATAACCCGACTCGTAATTTTAACACGAACACAACGTAAGCTCGTCAATTTCGTGTCGTTTCGTTTCATTTTTCGTGTCGTAGCTAAAAATGCCGCCCCTAATTTTCTCTGTGTACCCTAATTTAGTCCTTCATTATTGAAATTAAATTTCAAGTGCTATTTGCTGAATACTTTTGTATAAAGAGAAGAGTAATGGGTCAATCGGAAAAACTAATCTGAACCCATCAAGAAATATAGACCCAGTTTGGTTATTGAGAGAAACAAAAAGCAAATTAATAAAACTTGGAAAACTAATAGCAGCAAAAACAGAAAAATATAGAAAACCTAGATTTGATAAAAGGGTAACCTGATTTGTAGAGAGATGATTCAGAATAAGTAATCAGCTTTGAGGCGCAAGATCTAAGTCCATTGTTAAGGGCCATGGATTGGGTGGATATGTTCTCTTAAGGAAATGTTAACAAAACAACTCAAAAGACTTTTTCTATCAAATAATAAGAGTGAATTAGCCATGTGGGTATACTTTGCATTCCTTATATTCGTGTTCGTATCGATTTTTATTATGTTCGGATTTTATCAGTTCGTAGTTTTTTATCGTGTAAAAATTTATAATCAAATCTGATTCGTTATCTTAACGTATTGTGTCGTGTCATATAATGAATTGTTTTAAATCGTACATAATTTTTAAACACAATTAGACTCATTAATTCATTGAGATTACTAGCGTCCTCATTTAGTAAAATTTAGTATGATTAAATTAATATTAAGCTCAATAAACTCTTTATAAGTTTCAACAAATATATGTTATTTACTTAAATTATGGGGCTTATCACATCTTAGCAAATATTAATGGTGAAGAGGGTTAGCACTAACCCCACTGGTTAATTATTATGTTTCAGCATGTTATTATTAATATCACCTAAAACCATTATGGCGTGTTTGGAACCACCAATTCCATGGTTTAGAAATGAAATTGCAATATTTTTCAGTTGATTTTTTTAAAAATTTGAACTATAATAATTTCAATTCCAATTCCAAACCATATATTGGGGTTCCCAAACACATCCTAATGGTTCATCCATTAATTTATAATTTTGTTCGGTTCGTATCATGTATCATGTCGTGCCTCATTTTGCTAGATCTATATGTGGCGCTTAAAGAATATGAATAATTTGTATTGAACTCTTAAAGAAATACATATATTGTGTTAGTTTGGCCACCCATCTATTTTGACAGATAATTTTGACAAATTTGGCGGTAAAAATGCTATGTTAGGCATTGATAATAAAAAATAGTTTAATAATTATAAGAATATATATTAAAACAAAAGAGTCATTTTTATATATAAAAACATCTAAAAAAAGTTTGATTTATAGAAAACATTATTTACAATAACATTTTTCAAAAACAACTTCTACATAAAACAAATAAAAAATATATATAAATTACTTTCTAAAAAAAGTGCATTTTTGTATTTTAAAAAAATATGTTTAAAAAATTGAATTTAAAACTTTTTTTGTAGATTAAATTATGTTATTAATTAAAAAAACTACGTTATATTTAAAACAATACTTTTAAACAAGTTTAAAAAAATTAAAATAAACAAAAAACAATATTTTAATTTAAAAAATATTTTATTAATAAAAAAATTTAAAAAAATTAAAAAAACTTGTTGTTTTTTTACGTTTGTATTTATAGAAAATGTTTTTTTATGATTTTATTTATAGAAAACATTTATAAAAAAAATGTTTCTATATAATAATAATTTTTTATAAAAAATCAATTTTTATGTAAAAATGGTTTTAAAAAAATTAATTTTTAACTATTTATTTAGTGAAAACATTTTTAAAAAACAGTTTTTATATAAAAAAAGTTTTTAACATTCATCAAAATAGTTTCTATTTATAAAATGTTTTGTTTATAGAAAATAGTTTTAACATTTTTTAAAAACAGTTTCTCTATAAAAAATTATTTTTGTTCCCTTTTTAATCATAGTTTTAATTTACAATGAAAACATAAATTATTTTTTATCCCAATTTTTATCTATTAAAAAATGCAATAATAATTTAACTATTTTTGTTCCGTATCAATTTTTATAGGCAAATACTATTTTCAATAATTATTTAACTATTGTATACAAAAAAATAATAAAATATTATTGTCAAGATTATTTCTTAGCATAAAATAATATAATAAAGGATTATTTAATTGTATTGTACACAAACTACCCATTTTTACACCCAAAATTCCAATAAAGTTAATGGTCAAAATGGATGGAATGGTCAAACTGACACCATATAGATACTTTAGGAGCATAATAGGAATAAAAAAATACTTTAAATGCCCAATATTAATGATTTGAATACTTCAGCTGCCAGATAGGTAATTCACCCAAATACTAGTGACCATGGATACAACATTTATTGACGCCCTAACGTGTCTTTAATGTATTGGTGATTCAAACTTCATTAATTATGAGTAATTCACACATCAACCAATGCATTAAAAACACATTTAGATGTCATTGAAATGGGAAAAAAGGTTTTACACACTTAGGGCAATGCGTTTTCGTATTCAATATCAATAAATGAAGAGTGCGCTTGCGTTCAAATTAAGAAATTATTTAATTAAACTCAGTTTTCCTAATTAAATCCTAAACATGCATCTAAGTGTGATTGAAGATGATGAAATCATATAAGAACATTCAAACACACACAAGTGAGAAAAATCCCCCAAATGGGCAAAACCCTTTTTATTTTTCACTATAATTTTGTAAGATACAGTTACACGGATTACAATGAAAAACAATTGTGACACAGAAATACCCGCAGGTGTCGGTTCTGTCATCGTCAGCTGGAATCTCCCTCAGAAACTCCAGGTGAGCAGCAATGAAGAAGAGAGCAGCTTCTCCACAAGTATGAACAAAAGCAGAGCAGTGTTCTTGGGTTTCCAAAAGGATTCGCAAAGATATGGGAATGGTGTGTGAATCAAAACATGAGTTTTGGGACTCAAAAATATGAAGACTTGAGCTAATAGAACTCTCAAAATCGTCTCTCCAAGTCTTGCAAAATAACTCCCCCGAAGCTGGATTTTATAAGGAAACCAAAAAGAATTTTAAGTTTTTGAAACTCTTTCCAGCATCAGGTACCCCGAACCGGTTCGGCTTGTACCTCAAACCAGTTCATCCCCCGAACCGGTTCACAGTTCGATTCATGAAACTTCACTGGTTTTGGGGCTAAAATCACATAGCATTCTTCCGAGGATTTTTCTCCATTTTCAACGGGTCATAACTCCTTCACTGTAGCTCGGATTGAGGTGTCGTTTCTTCTAGTATCTTCGTGGCGTCGAGATCTTCAACTTTCCAGTTGACCAGACCTTCGAATAGTGGCTGTAAAATTACCAAAATTCCCTTGAACTTTCCTATCTTGCCTTCTTTCATTATTTTGACTTCTCTTGTGTACCACTTGCATAAAATCCCTAAAATCGTGGAACGTGAAGTCGTTGAGGCAGATGTGGGACACTTGATGGAGATGTTGAATTATTGATTCTCAAAATTCTGATAGAGTCCATCATGTGAGATCGTGAGGTGACGTGCCTTTTGTAGCGGCGTACGACATACACAAATGTAAGATATCGAACATGAGAAAAATGTCCTTACAAATCTCCTCCTATGTCTATGCTGGTACAAAATAAAAAATCTGAATTATTATCATTCAATTGACCTTTATAAATCTACCCTCCCATGAACCTAAAACTGGAAAGATACAAATGAATAAGTCTTCATCGTTTATTCTTCAAATCTTCAAAAATCTCAAAGCTTTTCTCATCAGGGTGTGCAATTCAGTGATCATCAATGTAGTACCTACACACATGAGATAAAGCAAATACCAAGTGACGTATCGAGTTTGAAATGAGATAAACATAGATACCAGCATAAAAAAATCTCAACATCTCAAAACTCCCTCATAATGTGATAATTCTTTTTCCCCCTTTTTATTATGTTCCCAAATAGACAAATGTGAGAAGCAGAAATAAATGCAAATGGAGAATGTCACAAGGTAATAAACTTCTCTTTTTGAATTTTTTTTCAAAATTTTTCACAAAAAATATACAAACAAAGAATCACACCATGAACGAACACAAAACAACCAAGTCAATGAAAGTGTAAATGTATGGGTGTGATCAAATTCGATATGAAAATCAATGCATACAAACATGACATATGTGCATGATGAATATCGGATACTCCTAACGAATGAACTCAAAATCGTCCTTTGGTGTAAAAAAATGTTAATATGAGACAATGACTCAATCAAATCAACAAATCAAAGCTCAAAGTGATTTTCACACCAATAACGTCCAAAACGATTTCATGCCTTTTCAGGACTTTCAAGGAAGTGCAAACCCATTTAAATTCTCCAACCAAACTCTCTCAGATTTATATTTTGAATAGAGGTAATCTAAATTCTCAAACTTTGGAGTATTGATAGTGAAACCTAATGGCCCATATTTGGCATGTATTATTTTTTATTGCCTTTAAATTTTTTCGGTCTCTTTTAAGCTCTTTGGACCCCGGATAATAAATCACCTCAATTCTTTAGGTCCTTTTTAACGGTGGCTTAGTATTAGCAAAGACTAAATGAACCTTTCGCAGCCCTTCCCCATTTTCAATTAAACACACAGTCTCACCGAACGGTTTTTACATGCATTCCAATCTTGTCAAGTTTTATCGCATATTGTATGTTGTATAGACATAATTGAGATGGAAACACTCAAGCCAATATGTGATAGACAAGTACAATAATCAAATAAAGTTGTGTATGTGTGCAATAAAGGAGATAGGAGTCAAACATGTAGAAAGATATCATTAATCACATCTCAAAGACTCCAAACAATGTAAAGCACATGGATGAAATAATGTAGCGTCTCAAATCTCTATCAAACAGTCACATGGATAAATGGAATGAAGTTGTGACTTAGCTCTCTTAAATCTCTAACGTATAAAGTGCTCGCGTATCCTGATGTGCTTTGTGCGCGAATGCTGGACGGGATTGCGGGATATATGTATCGCGCCCGTGTAATTACAGGAGATGGTCATGGTGTCCTGTGATATCCCATAATCCTCCAACATTTGCTTCATCCACAAGACTTGCGTGCAATAACTCCCGACGGTGATGCACTCAGCCTCCGCAGTGGACAACGAGATGAAGTTTTGCTTCTTGCTCAACCAGGAGATAAGAGCATAACCAAAATAGAAACACCCACCATAAGTGCTCCTACAACCATCTACATTCCCGGCCCAATCGGCATCCGAATAGGCGGACAAACGGTCATTGGTATCAAAGGAATATCAAATATGTATGAGAGAGTCCCACTCATGTATTTGATAATACGTTTTAGAGCGAGTAGGTGTGATTCTTTCGGGGACGCCTGATATCGCGCACAGACTCCAACACTAAAGGCTATATCAGGATGACTGGAAGTAAAGTAAAGAAGACTACCTATCATACTCTGATACAAGATTTGCTCTACCTCATTGCCTGAAGTGTCCTTACTAAGCTTGATAGAAGTACTCATGGGTGTACGAGCATGCTTAGCGGAGTCTAAACAAAAAAAATTCACTAGGTCTCTAGCATACTTGGATTGGGAGATGAACATCTCATCCTCTAGCTGACAAACCTGGAGACCAAGGAAGAAAGTAAGCTCACCTACCATGCTCATCTCATACTCACTTTTCATCTCCTCCTCAAAGTGGTGAGCATGCTGGAGCATGTGGATCCAAAGACTATGTCATCCACATAGACCTGGGCAACCAAAATAGGACTGTCATCTCTCCTGACGAACAACGTCATATCAACTCCCCCTCTCTTGAAGCCACGGGCTAAAAGATAGGAAGTAAGCCTCTCGTACCAAGCACGGGGTGCTTGCTTCAAACCATACAAGGCTTTCCTTAGATAATAGACGTGATCCAGGTACTTAGGGTATTCAAACCCTTTTGGTTGTTCCACATAAACCTCCTCCTGTAAAATGCCATTTAGAAAGGCACTCTAGACATCCATCTGATATAACTTGAAGCGCAGATGACATGCTATGGCGAGTAGTAAGCAGACGGACTCAAGCCTCGCAACAGGAGCAAATGTCTCCCCAAAGTCTACACCATCTATCTGTGTGTAGCCTTGAGCGACCAACCTAGCCTTGTTTCTGATTATGGTACCATTTTTATCCATTTTATGCTTGAAAATTCACCTGGTACCTATCACATTAGTGTAGTCTCACTAGATCGGGGGACTAGTTCCCATAAATTGTTCTTTTTAAACTGAAGTGACTCATCCTTCATAGTAGATATCCAATGTTCATCCTTGAGTGCTTATTTTTTATTCTTGGGCTCGACTTTGGACGTGTAGCCAAAGCGGTTAACAACGTTCTCTAGCTGAGCACGAGTCTTAATCCCAAGAGTGGGATCGCCTGCAATGGAGGTCGGGTCATGCTCGTGCGAACCCAAGCAGGTGTGTCCCCTAACACAGGAGTAGGGTCCACAGAGTATGGGTGAGGGACAAGTAAATCACTGCCAAAAAAGTCCTCATCCTCACACTGAAGGTTAGGATTAATAATCGTCGGAGGTTCGACATCTTGCACGGTGACGTTTATTGACTCCATAACCTTAGAGCACTTCAGGTTAAAAATTTGGTACGCTCTACTATTTGATGAATATCCTAACAATATTCCCTCGTCGCTCCGGGAGTCAGACTTTCCTAATCTCTCTCTATCCTGTAGGATGTAGCATTTACTCCCAAAAATATAAAAATGTGCAAGGTTGGGTTTCTTGCCAATCCACAATTCATAAGGGGTCTTAAGTGTGCGTGGATGCAGGTAAACCCTATTCACCGTGTGGCATGCAGTAGACACTGCCTATGCCCAAAATCTCCTAGAAACCTTACGACCTAGAAGCATAGATCTAGCCATTTCCTGAATTGTCCTATTCTTTCTCTCACCAATCCCATTTTGCTGAGGAGTCTTCACAGCAGAAAGCTCATGTTTGATCCCAAGGCTATCATAGTAAAGATCTACCTTTACTTCCTTAAATTCCGTGTCGTTATCACTACATATCCTATTAATAGTGACTCCGTGTTGATTTTGCAGGACACGATACTTGGTCATTAAAAACTCTACAGCGTCAAATTTCTCTCTCAAAAAACCTATAATTGAATATCTGGAGAAACCGTCCACCATCACGAGAATATACCTCTTACCACCCAGACTCTCAGTACGAGTAAGACTCATAAGATCCATGTGAATCAGCTCAAGTACACGGGAGGTGGTAATGGAATGCAACTTCCTATGAGGGCTACGAATTTGCTTTCCCAACTGACAATGTCCACAAATCGTGGAAGTTGGCTTTCCTAATGATGGTAAGCCACGTATTAGGTCCTTTTTAGCTAAACGAGTTAAATATTTAACGTTCACGTGACCTAGACGTTGGTGCCACAGATCCATAAGAGTGATCATGGCGCTGTTACAGACAAGTGAGGACGTGGTCTCAGTCCCATAGCAATTATTCTCTATCCTCACCCCTCGAATTAAAGTTACCGTCTTGATTATAGACCTTACACTTGTCCCGGTTAAACTTTATGGCAAAGTCAGCGTCGCACAACTGGCTAATGCTGAGAAGGTTTGCTTTCAAACCTTTGACGTACAAATCATTCTCTAGCTTAGGAAATCCTGGTAACTTTACTGTACCTCGTCCTACAAGTCTCTAAAGTTGACTATACCATCCTTACAATCCTCAAGGTAGGTAAAAAATGAGACATCACCTATCAGATGTCTGGAGAACCCACTATCAAAATACCACTGTGAGGTATTATGTGCTTTGAGAGCGACATGAACAACAAGGGCCTTTTTATCTTTCTTAGGTACCCAAGAAGAGGTAACCTTTTGTTTACCCTTGTTGATGTTGGTTTTAGCCGGGATGAGAGAAGCATTCACTGGCGGCAAAGACATCCGTCGAAATTCCTCCATCAAATTATGTGATGTGGCAACTAAAAACTCAACACGATCTCTCTGACTCGTAAGTATGATGTGGTGGAGCAGCAGTACGTTGTGTCCGACCTAAACTATAGAAAAACTCCCTGAGGTGGCCTTTTCTTTTTCAATACATACAAAAGAACACAGTCTTAGGTGGACCTTGGTTTGCTTTTCTTGGTCAAACTCTCCTTTGAGGTTTTTGACGATAGCCATATGGAGTCGTAGAAAACTTAGGAACTGGTCCAGGTGCAATTTGGGACATGGAGGCACCATCATAACCTATTCCCTGCCTATTACCAAAACCTAAAGCGGGGCCGAGGAGCATCTTTCCCATCTTCCCAGATCTGTCCTCGATTTGTACCTTAACTTCTCGTGCTCTCTCAAGATAGTGAGTAAGCTGGGCTACAAGAGATTCAAGTTTCTTTCGAGTCTCCAAGTAGGTATGGAGATCACTCGTAAGACGAGCCACTTATTTAGTCAAGTCCCCTTTCTCTTTCTCAAAACAACTCTCTCTCTCAACACAGGCAGACTCTCTCTCTCTCAAGGTGGTGCAGGTGGAGGACTCTCTCTCTCTCGCTTCTTCTAAATCTTCTTCTAACGCGGTGATACTAAGAACTAACACTTTGTTATGCTTTTTGGTTTTAAATGACTCATTATATAACTCGGCGTAGGCGCGTTGAAGATTACTCTCGCTCTCACTTGCATCATCCTCCCCCTTACTCACATCGCTCTCACTGTCGAGGTGTTCTTGTGAAGTAGCATCCTCATCGTCATGAGGAGCACTAGAAGTAATCACATAACTAGCCATGAATGCGGTGAAGTTACACTAGGGATGGCCATAGGCCCGAGGCCCGACAAGCTCGCCCAGCCCGCCCAATAAAAAAATAGGGCTTGGGTAAGGTGAATAGGCTAGCAAAGCGGTCTTGGAAAAATTTGATAGGCCCGATTTTTTTGGGGCGGGCTTGGACATGAATTCTTAAGCCCGATGAGGCCCGCCCGGCCAGAGGCCCGAGAACTATATATATAATATTAATATATATATATATATATATATATATATATATATATATATATATATATATATATATATATATATATATATATATATATATGTGTGTGTGTGTGTGTGTGTGTGTGTGTGTGTGTGTGTATTAATTTATTATTAAAATTTAAGACTACAAAGTTATACATAAATATATAAAGTGGGTAACTTTTATAAATATAAAAACATATACTAAGTCTTTTTATGTAGATTGAGGAACTTTATATATAGACTCTGTAATATATAAAGTTTAAAACATGTTTTTAATTAAAAAAAAATAGGTCTTCGATTAAGAAAAAATAATTTTTTTTATTTAAAAGAAACAGTAACCGGGCTTGACCAACGGGCTTGGGTAAAGAGCTTTCAAATCTGGGCGGGCTTGGGATTACATAATACAGACCGATCTAGGCCCGAGCGGGCTTGGGATAGCTCGTAATTTTATAAGCCCGGCCCGAGCCCGATCGGGCCTGCCCGGCCCATGGCCACCCCTAAGTTACACTCATGCGATGACTCGTCTCTAGAGTCCACCGACTCGACCTCACTGTCGTCACTAAGGTTAGCATTAAGGACCACTTTGCCCTTTTCTCTGTTCAGCCTAGTAGCACACTCAAAAGCTCTATGACCCCTATTATCGCACTCATAACATCTCTTATTGTCTTTCTTAAGCGGGTCTTTAAAATTCTTTCATTTTTCTTACTTTTCTCAAAATTCTTTTTATCTTTGAAATTACCATTTTTCTTGAACTTGAGAATTTTCTTGAAATTTTTAGCAAACAGGGCCAAATCATCTAAATCAAAGTCACATTCAGAATTAGACGTTTCTATCTCCCTTTTTCTAGATGACTCAACTCTCTTTCTTGCCGACCCCTCACTATTTCTCTCCTGGGCATTAAGTGCAATTCCCTTATCTTTAGGCTTGACAGATTTAGGAAACATATCAATTTCATAAGTTTGCAAGTCTCCTACAAGTTCCTCCAATTTTAGCGTATTTAAATTACCCATAGAATTTAGCACAGTGACTTTAGGGATAAAACGCTTAGGCAGTGATCTTATAATCTTTTTAACAACTCTAGCATTAGGAATATGCTAGTATTAACAATATCAGATAACCTATGATAAAATTCATCAAAACATTCAGTCTCAAGCATGGTGATAGTCTCAAATTGAGTTGTTAAATTTTGCAGTTTAGACTCTTTTACAGCATTAGTTCCTTCATGGGTAAGTTGCAAAACATCCCATGCCTCTTTTGGTGTGGTGTACGTCATTAGACGTCGAAACTCGTCAGGAGTGACGGATCCAAAAATAGCACTTAAACCCTTAGAATTAAAAGATGACCATTTAAATTATTCTTCAGTCCATGCAGTGATAAATTTTAAATTGGTCACGTCATAAATAGTGATGCAGGGAGGTGTCCACCCTCTTTCAACTAAAATCCAGACTCATTCATCAATGGCTTTTAATGCAGATCTCATGCGGGCTTTCCAGTAAGCATAGTTTGTCCCGTCAAAAACTCGCATTTTATTATATAACTTCTCCATTGAACACGTTCTTTTTCAAAAATCAATTTTTCAGAAAATTGATATTTTAGAAAAAATTTACGGAAGATTACACAGTAAAATTGTGTAATTGGCTCTGATACCAATTTGAAGAGTGCGCTTGAGTTCAAATTAAGAAATTATTTAATTAAACTCAGTTTTACCAATTAAATCCTAAACATGCATCTAGGTGTGATTGAAGATGATGAAATCATGCAAAAACATTCAAACACACACAAGTGAGGAAAAATCCCCCAAAGGGGCAAAACCTTTTTATTTTTCACTATAATTTTGTAATATACAGTTACAGGATTACAATGAAAAACAATTATGACACAGAAATACCCGCAGGTGTCGGTTCTGTCATCGTCAGCTGGAATCTCCCTCAGAAACTCCAGGTGAGCAGCAATAAAGAAGAGAGCAGCTTCTCCACAAGTATGAACAAAAGCAAAGCAGTGTTCTTGGGTTTCCAAAAGGATTCGCAAAGATATGGGAATGATGTGTGAATCAAAACATGAGTTTTGGGACTCAAAAATATGAAGACTTGAGCTAATAGAACTCTCAAAATCGTCTCTCCAAGTCTTGCAAAATAACTCCCCCGAAGTTGGATTTTATAAGGAAACCAAAAAGAATTTTAAGTTTTTGAAACTTTTTCCAGCATCAGGTACCCCGAACCGGTTCGGCTTGTACCTCAAACCAGTTCATCCCCCGAACCGGTTCACAATTCGATTCATGAAACTTCACTGGTTTTGGGGCTAAAATCACATAGCATTCTTCCGAGGATTTTTCTCCATTTTCAACGGGTCATAACTCCTTCACTGTAGCTCGGATTGAGGTGTCGTTTCTTCTAGTATCTTCGTGGCGTCGAGATCTTCAACTTTCCAGTTGACCAGACCTTCGAACAGTGGCTGTACAATTACCAAAATTCCCTTGAACTTTCCTATCTTGCCTTCTTTCATTATTTTGACTTCTCTTGCATACCACTTGCATAAAATCCCTAAAATCGTGGAATGTGAAGTCGTTAAGGAAGATGTGGGACACTTGATGGAGATGTTGAATGCTTGATTCTCAAAATTCGAATAGAGTCCGTCATGTGAGATCGTGAGCTGACGTGCCTTTTGTAGCGACGTACGACATACACAAATGTAAGATATCGAACATGAGAAAAATGTCCTTACAATAAAGACATTCCCGAATACGATGTGTCCCACATGCCCCCACTATAAAGACAACATTTTTACATTTATAAACATGTCGTGTCTTTATTGATGTTGAGTGCGGATACGTGGTGCCCTAAGTGTATGATACTTTTTATCATGGTGTCAATAAAGTGTGTAAACATAGAACTACTCTATAGTTATGGTATGTTTGATTCTCGAGTAAATTACTCATTCGACCTTTAAACTATCACAATTGATCCAAAATGGTCCGCAGACTATCATAAGTGATAATTAAGCCATCAAACAATGAGAACAAATATAACAATCATTAGTTATTATAGTTAAGTATGACGAAAAATAGTCGTGCGATGTATATGACTTTTTTTGTGGAAAAAATCTTATTAATATTATAGGGTGAAATTGTAATTATCTAATATTTAATTTATAAATAAATTGAAAAGGTTATGTATTTCCTAAACAAACACTACAACTCGGCGATCAACCCCACTATCAACCATTCACACCCCACCCTCGAAAAAAACTTAAACCCCACCCCACCGTCAGCAAAACCTTTATCTCTCTGTCTCACACACACAGACACATCGATCACATTGTGAGGGGGTTACGCGACCACACTTGAGAGATGGACACGTGTCCACTAGTCCTATCAAAGATCACAGTTTAAGAGCATAAGCATGGTTGAAGTCGATCAATGGAAATATCGGAATAAGATATGTTTGATCAAGCTCAAATGACTATCGAAGGTCATGGAGTCCCATGCAAATTAATTTCTTTTTTCTATAAATATAGCCCTCATGCCTGAGAAAAGGGGCATGTAATATTTGTAATCAGCAGTTGATTAATAAATCGAATAGCAACCCCCCATGGACGTAAGCATATTGTCAAACCACGTAATCATGTTCTTGTGTGCGAGTGTGCATGTTTTTACTTTGTCGGCTTCAATTGTGTTGATTCTATACCAGTAGAATTTTACCTCCTAAAATTGGTGTATATGTGGGAATTGAATTCCTTTTCTCAATCAATAAAAGACAACAAGAAATTATGTCTCACTGACACAGCCAATGCCTAAAATTTCATAGCAGACGTCAGAATGATAAAAACGACCCTAAATCTCCTAGGTTTGGGTCTGAAGTCCATCCTAATAGGAGTCGCAACACTCTTAGCTCACGTTATCAACCACGGGAGGAACATACCATGGAGAGCAACGAACCCCCATGGTCTAACTAGATCTCGCGGCTACTGGATGCTTATGAACTACGACTCTGTTAATAGGAGGATGCCACATGCCTCTAACAAAAGGAGAACTCCTACCTTTAGCTCATTTAGAAAGAATGGAGGCGCTACATGGGGGAAAATGCAAATGTCACACATGCAACCCTATCCATCAGGCGAGCGAAACTCAGAGTTGAGGAAGGAGTTCACGGTGCTACCAGGATCACTCAAGCATGGGATCTTGGCAGATAAGAGAAACCACGAAGATAGTCATAATAATAAATTAGATCTCTAGAATCTCATCTGATGGGAGATGGATAAATAACCTGCTCATCGAGGGGCCAAATCCATTGAGGAACTAGCCAGAAGATCCCACATCAGTCAAGTCAAGTCACCCTTCTTGATTTCAATCGAAGACTTATATCATCCCAAGTAGTTTGGCATCTTTCGATTTAAAATCTATGATGGGAAGACTCATCCCATCAATAGTGTTCACAAGTATCAGTAATCTATAACCCTTTAGAGCAATAATTAAGCCCTCGTGTGCCATATTTTTCGTCCAACTTAAAAGACCTTGTGTATACGTGGTTTGAGAAATTTCCACACCAGTCAATCACGAGTTTCAAGCATCTTATAGAGCCTTCACTTCTATATTCATCATCATTAGCTCCCATCTAAATAGGATAGACTCGTTCCTCATAATGAAGAAGAATCCCATGAGACCTTGTGTGAATATGCTCCGTGATATTAGGAAACCTACAATTGAGTTAAAGGATTGCTTCGAGAAGATAGTTGTGGCCTCATTTAATATCGACTTTCCAAACAATCCCATATTGCACTAATCTCTTATCGAGAATGAGGAAATAATTATAGATGACCTCATGTCGAGAATATAGAACTATGCAAAAGTGGAAGAAGTGGTCGACGAATAATCGGACAATAGTCGGTCGAACGCGAGCAAGAATAGAGACAAGGAGAATGTCCATAAAAAGGGGGCAACAGGAAAAATGGAGGATCCAAGGGTGATGATAAAGCAGACCCCACTAAATCCCATTGTGCCATCAACATCGTGTTCAAAGAGTCAATCTACAAAATCTTAAACAAGATTAAATATCAGCAATATTTCAAGCAGTTGAGGAGGATGAAAGGGGACCCATCAAATAGAAACACCACCATAATATGTTCTTATCACAATGAATAATGGCACAATATGTAGAATTGCATGCAAGACACTAAAGTCACACCTGGAAGATCTTTCCCAGGCAGGTCATCTAGAAGACTATGTAGAGAAGAAGAACAAAAATAATCATAATGAGCATAATAAAAAAAACTGACAACATCCTAGATAATGATGACATGGACATGAGTTTATGGTTATCCATAGTGTCTTAAGTCCAAACAAGATTCAAGGTAACCCTCTGTTGATAGAGTTGAAGAAAGTTACTAGGATCATGGAGGCTTTCCAAATTAACCGTTCTAAAACGTCAGTGGGCAAATGTTGTCGACCTGAAGATATTGACTATGCCAAGCATATATTCTTCATCGATGAAGACACGGTCGAAGTCAAAACTCCACATTATGATGCACTAATAATCACTCTCAAGATTACCAACTAGGATGTAAATAAGCTAGTAGTCAACCAGGGGAGCTCTTCGGAGGTCATGTACCTGAGGTTATTCAACAAACTCAACCTCAAGATAGAGGATCTGAATGAAACAGCCATCCATTTGGTTAGCTTCGCAAAGAGAATGACAATGACCTTAGAATAGTGTAACACCTGGTATTTCTTTGAATAATTAATTTTAGTTCGTAATAGCATTGCATATTTAATAAAGATTAATTAGTTAGAATAAAATTAATATTTATGTGGAAATAATATTTACTCTGTGTGATTTAGTAAATTAAATTCAGTCAATTGTTAGTACGTCGTAGTCAATAGAAACGATGGGGATTGATGACATCTCAGTCGGGGCATTCGATTAGGCCATTTTTTGGTTGAGATACGATATTGATATTTAGTGACGCTCACCAGGATTTCTAGTGCACGGTTGATCCAAAATGGGTCAAAATCAAGTACTTGGGGGTTGGGATTGGATATCGGGGCTTTTCAGAGTAGTCGGGACCCAATCGGGGACTTACGAGTCATTTTACACTAGAGGGTTAACCTAATTTCAGGATTAGGGATTTAAATGGGGGGTAAGGATTAGGAGGCAACCACTTTTAGTTTCTCAACATCTTAGAGTCCTTTTGGGGTGAAAAGAGGGAGAAAAACACAAGGAATATTGGAGAGGGCTCAATCGAAGGCAAATTGGTAGAGTTCATGACGTGATTCGACCATACAAAGAAGAAGATTCACATACATTTCTCATTCAAGGAAAGT
Organism: Sambucus nigra; assembly: GCA_949130495.1. Classification (NCBI taxonomy): domain Eukaryota; kingdom Viridiplantae; phylum Streptophyta; class Magnoliopsida; order Dipsacales; family Adoxaceae; genus Sambucus; species Sambucus nigra. Next base: position 510,282,630 of record OX422220.1, read on the forward strand.
GTTTAAAATTTATATGTGTTTTATTAAGTTTATGACTCATATCAAAATTTGGTAGACAAAGAAACAAATTTTGGGGTGGGATTTATACGGGAAAAGGAGATTTTTATAAAGATGAATATTGTGGTGTTTTTATGATCTTCGTTTGAGGAAAATCCTACATGAAAATTAGTTCTTGTTAGAGGAAATTAAGATTGAGAATTTGATACATTGATCTTCAATGGAAAGATACAAACTTGAATTGAAAAGATAAAATCTTAATTGTGGATTTGTGAATTTCATTAGAAATTATGAAATAAGCCATGTTGGAAAAAAAATGACGTAAATCCCATGATTTAAATTTAGTTTTTGATGATTTGGAACAATCAAATACATGTATTCATGTTAGTAATTGATGGGATGATAATATATGTCCTTGGGATAAATTTTGGAACCATTTTAGGGAGAAAAATATGGGTGAAAGTCGTAATGATAGTAGTAGCCTCGATTTAGGTAGCGTTCAGGGGAAATGGTTCGTCCCCTGGACAAACTAGTTCGGATGCCCTGTTCAGCCCAAGTTTGTTTGTTATTAGTTTAATAATTTCCTTTTGTAAGGACACAATTCTCTGATTGAGTCTTAATGTTGTTTTGGCTCAATTTCGGACAAAAATGTTTGAGTCATAGGATAGTTTTAATTGTATCCATTCAAGCCTATGACGAGATAGTTGAAGACGTAGCGGCCAAGATACTAAAGCTTTATCAAATGTCGTGTGTATTGTGCCTTGTTTCCACGTCATCAACATGGTTCCATTGCTCCTAAGGTATGAATGCACTTTAATATATATATATATATATATATATATATATATAGGAGCTTGGAACAATATTTGTATTGGGTGAACTTTTATTTTTAAATGTTGTTTATTTTTAGAAAGATTTTTTTAAAACGTTAAAATAAAGTGTATAAAGTTTCTGGGCTAAAAATCAAAATTTAAGCTTTCTGGAAGTTCGTTCGATATTGTCGTTCGAACGAGTTTTTCGTTCGAACGAGAATGTCGTTCGAACGAGGTTTGCTAACGAGTTCCCATATTACCGTTCGAACGAGAATGCTGTTCGAACGAGAATTCTGACGAGTTATCTAACGACATTACATATTTATCAACTGGAACATTGTTAGATGGGTCGTTCGAACGAGACTTCGTTCGAATGAAAATCTCGTTCGAACGAGATTTGGTGGGAACAGTTAATTGACAGTTTTAAGCCATTTTTCTCACTTTTTCCACTTTCTTTCCCCACTAACTTTTGACATAATTTATAAAGTGCATGAACAAACTTTTTGAATTTAACTTTTTCATACTATTCCATCTCCAAGAGAGAGTTTGAGAGCAAAAATTCTAAAAGGAAAAAGTTCATGTTTTTGAGTGTCTAAGTTTTAAGAAAAATCATTAAACACTCTTTTGTTCACCCATATTGTTGATTCCAAGTTTCAATATATATATATCAGTGCTTGGAGTGTTTGGCACTGGGTTTTCTTTACCACATTGAAGAGAAGTTTGGGTTTACTTCTAAATCCCTCAAAGAAGAAGAAGTTTGTTTGATGCGGCGTTCACACTCGAAGAAAGGCTTTGGGTGCGGATTGACGGTGGTTCCGACAACCTCATTGGTGGATTCTAAGGTTCCGGTGGAGTTCGGGATTGTCGGTTAGGCAAAGGTCGTTACAAGAAGATGCGTCGGTACTTGAAGGAGTCGAGTCGAGTGTTGTAAGTCATCTTGCTTGTAATTGTAAATTCTGTACTTAGTGGACTTAAGGCTAGGGTCATCCGAGGTTTTTTCCTGTTGTGGGTTTTTCCTCGTACATCGCGGCGTAGTAATTTATTATTTATTTTATCTTTCGCAAAATTCACATTAGATGCATGCTTAGATAAAAAGATAAAATTTGGTTTTTAATCACTACTTGTTTAATTTGGTGCAAATTAAATTTTGGGTAATGTTTAAATTAATTTAGTTCAAATCATTTAATAAAATTTGATAATTTTTGGTTTGGTCTAATTTGGTAATATTGAAAATATGACTTAAGCAAATTTCTAGGACTTGAGTTTAATTAATTTTGTTTAAGTGAAATAAAAAGTGTGTGTGTGTCTCATCCTATTTCAGTTGGTTTTATTTTAATTTGAGAGAAATTAAAATTTGTTGTTTTTGTGTTTGAACCATCTCGCTTATGCATCCTCTGTATAAAAGGAAATTGATTTTAATATTTGGTTAGATTTTAAAATTGGGGGCCTCGTGTTCCAACACCTTTGGTTCCGGTATATTTTTGGGTGTCCGTAAATGAAAGTAAGACTTCTAAAAAAATATTTTAAGGACCTCATTTACCATGGGGTTGCGGAATAAAATCGGGGTAGTGAATGGGGCTTGTTTAGGGTGAATAACACTCGGGAAAATAAATAGATGAATTTGGTCAGGGATTCGAATGACTTAAGATATAGCCTGCTCGGAGAGGACTTAATGCCCAGTAATAGTAGTAGTAATAGTAATAATAATAATAATAATAATAATAATAATAATAATAATAATAATAATAATAATAATAATAATAATAATAATAATAATAATATTATTATTATTATTATTATTATTATTATTATTATTATTATTATTATTATTATTATTATATATGGATGAAATTCATGAAATAAGGGTTAATTATATAATTGAAAGTCAGTGGTGGACTCGATACAGTTAGGTTAGTGCTTTGGGCGACATGCAACAATTATCCGAACTTGGTGAACCGAACTTGGTGAATATATATATATATATACACACACACATATACACGAGTATAAGAACAATATATATATATATGATTAAGAATAATGTCTATGTGTATGATATTTATGTGAAACATACCCCTCTAATGCTATCAGTGGAGGTTGCACGTTGTGGGTGATCTTCCTTAGCGAAACACACCAGGCTAAGTATCGACCCCATGTCATAGCGCTATGTATATGCTTTGTGTAATTAATATTCGAAGTGAGGTAATTTTGGGTATGGTTATGACTCGTTGTTGAAGGACTAAGACCGCCTCCAATACGTTTGCATTTTTATCGAGTCGGTGTGAGAGTATGTGTCGCATTCGCGAACTTATGTTTTAATGATAAATGAGAATAAAATAAAAATACAATAATAATTTTAGTGCAGCGAAATTAAAAGACTCTTATTATGGGGATGCCTAGCATCCTATTACTTATCGGGGTCTGGAAATAAAAGGAAGTACGATTTTATTCGTTCATGCCATACATCAATTTAAAACTTCGAAGAAACACTCGAGATTCATAAGAGCTGATAAGTTGCGGTGTAGATATTCCAACGAGGACCACCATTTTTGTATGTCATTGCCCACACGTACGCAACTGCGAATATTTTCGGGGGTAGAAGAGAAAAAAAATTCAATCGTCCATCTGGAATAAAAACAATTAAGCAGACATGCCAAGTAGATAATTTTAAATTTTTATACAAGATATGGAAGATGATAAGGTGTTAGAAAAATGATGGAAGGAAATTATTGAAATTATACCTGTTAAAATCAAATGATATATCATAGGACTATCAGGGGTATATTGAAGTCTACTAATATGTAAATGAATAATATGGTAAAAATAACTAGATAAATCGAGTATCAAGTTATTGTGATAGTGGTTCAAATTATAATACGATAACACATAAATTATCGGTTATAAGGATTTAACAGCGTAGACATACCGTTATAATATTGCTCAAGTCATAAAATATACTTGAAAAGGCAATCCCAATAATTAATGAATAGTAAAATATAGCTCGGCACACTTAGCTAAAGTGGCACCCATACGTATGTAGCAAGAAATCATAACTATGCACTCAACATCTGAGTCCTACAGGCCAATTAGAAATACCGTGGTATACCGAGGTCTCATCCCTGAATCGTAAAGTTTGGTATTTGGGTTTTACTGATAAGGAAAATAAATTACAGGTTTATATGCAATTAGTCATAGTAGGTTGCAGGGTTATACCGCAATTAACGGTGAAGAGGTTAGTTGTTTGGGTATAATGGTTTATCAATTTCGGGAATAATCAAGAGTCTCGAGGGAATCAATTATACGACATAAATCTGAACTACTCAAAGGAGTTCGTATTTGAATTAGGAGTTCAAAATTATCACATAGTGATATAGTAATCAGTAATTAAAAGACATAATCTCAATTTGTCTAATATTGAAATTTAAATCAACTACATTAAGTTTTATGCATTTCAGTTAGTTGTGCGGCTAATTTGCTGGGTAGACTAGGTAGTCTGAGACCATAAAAGTGTAAGTAGGTCATATAGGCTTAAAATAATGTTTATGTGATTTAGTAGGATGTAATTTTAAAAGAGATTTCAGTGTAAAATTAACTACAAGGGTATAAAGTATAAATTTTAAAACGATTTAAATAAATATTTTCCCTCATTATATTTCTAGAAACCACATTCCAGGACCCCCTAAGTCTCTCCTTAGGTCCCTAACACCTCCCCATTTTACTACGAAACCTAGGTCATACTTCGAGTACCGATCTAGAGGCCATTGGGTGCTCCAAAGCCCCATTTAACTCCGGTCAACTCTATCGTCAGAGATAAATCTCAATGAATCTTCAAATGGATCTGATTCCCCTTTCCAACGGTCCACCCCGTGTATAAATCGGCATAACAGTTCAGACGAACGGGCCATTTTACCACCGAAAATGGATCTAGAGGTCATCGGGAGCTCCCGGGCCCTAGTTTGACCCCAGTCAACTTCATCGTCAGAGTAAAAGCTCTTTGAATCTTCGAAAGACATTGAAACCCCTTTCCAACGATCCACCCCGTGCACGGAATGGCACAACCATTTGGACGAACGATCCATTTGACCAAGGTTAACTTCTTATCTCGAACGAGATTGAATAAATCTTTGAAGGGCACTAAATACCCTTTTAAACGATCCACCTCGTGAGCAAATCAGCCTTATGGTACGGACGAACGATTCATTTTACTCCGAAAGGTCACGGGTGCTTTTGGACCCCGGTTGACCAAGGTTAACTTTTTTAACAGAGGGAAGCTCTTTGTAATGTCTAAGTACCTCGCATGACATTTCCAATGATCCACCTCGAGCGTGATTCTGACTTACTGTTCGGACAAACGATCTGTTTCCGTCCGACGATCCCCCATTCAAAGGACCGATGAGTGCTTTCGAGCCATATTTGTCGCAAAGTAAAATCTTGGACCCAGAAGAGGCATAAGGAATCTTGAAGGTCTCTGAATTAACTTTCTAACAATATGTCTCGTGCACGATTTGGATCAACGAATTACGTTTTATGACCATTTTTCTAGAAAAATCTACACGAGACTGCCAATTGGCAGGTCCATTTCCCTGCCTATTGACAATGTGCCTAGGGTTACCTGCCGATTGGCTTAGCTATAGCTATGTCGATCGACACCCCTCTTAACTTATAAATAGAGGGCATGACCTCACTCCCAAAGCACACCTCAGATCCATTAGCATTAGTGATCTCAGTAACATTCTCTTGCAATCAACGAAGTTTCCTTATGTGAAATTCCTTTCCATCTTACATTCCCAATTTGGAAAAATCTCATTCTCCCTCCTTTAACATTCATCTCAACACCCAAGGGAGCTCATCCAAGATCAAGATCAAGCTTCAAATCTTCAAAGAAGGTCCAAAATCCTTCTCTCTCTCTTTAAATTTCTTATTTTCGCATTAATTACATTAATTCATAATCTAGCTTTTACTTTAGTTTATGCACATTAACATCTCACCCTTTTTATTAGTTATATTTCACATACTTTATTTTCTATAAAAGAAATAAAATAAACAAAAAAAGGGTTATACCTATACATTCCAACGTGATTATCCATCACAATTTCTCAAAACTAAAACACATTTTCTACACACTCATATAATAAAATCCCGTTCGAATCTATGGGTAAACCTCGCCCTTATGCCGCATGAGAACTATGTGGACTTTCATGCCTTTATAGGCTACGTAGGCATTTCGGGATAAAACTCGAGACTCGAGTCCAATTTTATAATTTTCCCAAATTTTCCATTTCTGCATTTCTCTCCTTTTCATCTATACATTATTTTAATACATATTATATTTGTGATCCCTATTGGAGTTTCATCCAAAATATATTATCGTTTCATTATGACGATCAATATCTCGTTAAATGCATAAATCATTTTTTTAAATATTATTTTAGGAAATTTCTTATGGATGACCTCACTCTATATTTTTCATAGTATGATTTGGGCGATTTCGATCTCCATTATATATACACGCACACACACTTCGCGGAGAAATTAAGGAAAATAGGAACACAAGCCAATGAGAGACCGCAAGGGCGGGATGGGTGCCAAACACCTTCCTATTTCGTAACTTAGCCCCTGGACCTTCTAACTATAGATTTCGTAAGCATCAGTTTGTCTTTGATGTCGTTCTCTCGAAGCGACGACATGTTCTTTTGCCTGTTTTTTTGCAAAATATGTTGGTGACTCAATCTCTTTACTTTCACCCCACACTGACGACGGTCGAAGAATTCTTAGAATAAGAGAGGGCGCGAGACCTTCACCCCCTCCCCTACCACCCGGGGAGAGGAGATGAATCCGAGGATCAGTGGCAATTCCGCGAGGGAATTTTCATAAGAGGGTTAGACTCAGTTTGCATGGGTGTTTACTCACACTTCAGGGATGTTGTGTAATTGTTTTGTATCGCGCGTGTGAGGTTCAATCGTAGCCCTACACCTGTCTCAATTATACCGGCCTGATTTGTGTTTCTCTAAAGACACATAACCTTTAATTTATCTCAGCCCTTGGATCATTTTTATCAATGCTCTGGATGTGTTTGAGCCCAATCCCCGTGATCCTCTCCAGACCAATCAGGAAACATTTAATCACCGCTGTTCTTAAATCGTTGGATCAAAGTCTTTCGCCCTTGACTTAATCTCAACCCTTGATTTTGAACTGACCTTCTCGATCTTTCCAAGCCTACTATAAAAGGAGGATTACCCTCAGCCTTTAGAAGACTTTTTACACTTCGTCTAAATAAAGATAGAAGAGAGAGAAACCAAAGAGAGTTAGAAACCCTAAATCCTCCAAATCCAATTTTAAATCATAACTCATTTTTTCTAAAATCATTTACACCAAACACCAAACCTGAGTGTTTGAGAGTTGTTTCTGTGTTGGTTTGAAAGCTTTTTCGTGGTTTAACCTCTTGGTTTTAAGATCTTGTGTCCAACTTAAACATTTAGGTTAAATATTTATTTCTGTTTTATAGAAATTATAGATTTGGTCTTTAATGTTATATTACACTTAGATCTGCATATTTAGTTTATAATCTTGAGAAATCTTTTGTTGATTATTTTCTGTAAATATTTTTCTCAACTTCAAAATCAACAAAATCATTTTCTGTTTTTAGTTATTTTGAAACAAGACTTTTGACCTAGTTAAGAATCGCAATTGGTGGTTTTCAATTTCAAAAATATTTTCAAAACCACTGAAATTAATTAAGACCTTGAACCATCTTTCGAGCAAGGTACCTTGGATTCTTGGATTATTTTAAAGGTCAAATAAAGTTTTTATTTCCTAAGAAGAGAGAAATTGAAAATCACAGCATATAGATCTGATCTGTAATTTGATAGGACTATTTGTATAAATAAGCGTGTGTGTGTGCATGTATGTGTTAAAGCACCATCACAAACACTTGACCCACTACAACACTGAAAGTGTTGGTTATAAGATCTTGAAACAAGAGTCGACGTAAAGATTGGAACAAAGTGGAAGTTAGCAAACTGAGAAAGCCACATAAACATCAGACCTGCAGAGAAGTTAGAATCAACCAGTGGGTACATTTTTAAACGTGTATAGGACTATTTTGTGTGCATGTGTGTTATATAGTTTGTAACTTGTTATATTTTGTTTTAGTGGATTTTTTTTTACTCCATAGAGGGAGTCGTGGATGTTTCCTCAGTTGGGTGAGGTTTTACCACATTAAAAATCGCCTTGTCCTTAATATTTCTACATATCCTCATCTCATTCTTAATGGTGTGTTGATTTAAACTGTCTTAGTTTTATTTTTCAAAACTAGTTATCTAATCTTGAACAGATCTCGTACATTTTTTATAAACACATCTTGTGATTAAACTGATTTGATTTTAAGAAAAGAGTTTCTTCAAAAAATAGTTCGAAGTTACTTAAATAGTTTAATCTTGTATTAAATAGCTTTAGTAACAGTTTTTCAATTGGTATCAGAGCTTTGGAAATTTCTTTTTAAAAGATCTCGTGTTTCAGAAAATCAAACATGGACGAGAAAAATGAAAGATTTGGTAACTTGACCATACCTCTTCTCTTTGATGGAAGTAACTTTGCTTACTGGAAAGTAAGGATGATTGATTTTATACAAGGAACCTTGGGAGATGATGTATGGGATATTATTGAAAATGGATACACTTATCCTACAAAACCAGCCACTGAAGGAAGTAATGAGAGGATTAAGAAAGCATTAAGTGAATTCACTCAAGAAGAGAAGAAAACTTCTCGAAACAATGACAAAGGCAAGAATGCCATTTTTATATCTATAAATGAACATGAGTTCAAAAGGATCTCATCTTGTGCCACTTCTAAGGAAGTTTGGGATACACTGATTACTGCACCTGAAGGTGACACTAGAGTTAAGGCTGCTAAAACACAAATGCTTGTCCAGCAGTATAATTTTCTAATTATGTCAGACTCTGAATCCTTTGATGACTTTTACATGAAATTGACTGACATTGAGACCAAATTGCATGCTAATGGGATAACATATGACATACATGAAATTATCTCTAAAATTTTAAGATCATTACCACAGAAAATTGATAACAAAAGATATGTTATTGAGGAAATGAGTGACTAAAATCTCACTCCAGAATTACTCAGTAGCAAACTTAGAACTGTTAAAATCGAATTAGAATTTAAGAAACAATTATCCCAGTCACATGGGAAACAGACTAGTTCCAACTTAAGTTTCACTTATAAACTGATGAAACCCGAGCTTACTATTCCCAATGATGACTCTGATGAGAAATGTGATATAGATAGTTTGGATAATCAAATTGCCTTGATGTCAAAACAGTTAAAGAAAATTGTGAAATTTAGAAATAAAATGGCAACCAAACAAAGCAAGTCAAATTATCCAAGTCAGTCTAATCACAAACCTCATGAGAGAGGACAAGACAAACATCACAAGGACATTCATACTAGACCTAACAAAGACTTTAAGAATATTGAATGTTTTAGATGTGGAAAATTGGCCGAAGTCATGATGGGAGGTATATCGTAGGGAACTCATTCACGTATGTCGAGCATATCGAATTCTCACTCACACGTACTGTCCCCACGATATATATAGTGAGGCAGTTCACGTACAGTCAGGTATATTAAACGGATTGTCCACACATACTGATTGCCCTCAAAAGCAAGATGCATATCGTGAAAGTCTTGCCAAAGCGGGGAAGCCTTCCAATTAACCCAACAATTGCATACCCTCGTATAGGCATCAAACCTAAGACACTCATATTTAGTTTGTCGATTTTTACCTGAAACTATGCCGAAATGACGGTTCGCCATGCCGCCCAAATTTTTGCGCGATTCCATCTTTTTTAAAACGGGACTCTGTCCTTGAGCCTGGCAACAAGTCCAACCATGTTTTTAAATATTTTTCAAATCCAATTTTCCCAGGCTTGGGTCCCGTCCGACATTTCTTTTTGAATTTAGGTAAACCTAATATAAGTGAGAACATAATCATAATAAATAATAATCATGCTGAGACTTTTTTTTCCGTTTTCCTCTTTTTTACCAAAAGTGTCAAAAATATTTTTTCCTTCTTTTATCAAAAACACCAAAAGCATTTTTCCTTCCTTATACCAAAAATATTTTTCCTTCTTTTTTTACCCAAAAACATTTTTGTCCTTCGCTTTTCCAAAAATAATAACAATTTTACCCTTTCCCTTTCAAAAATAAATTCGAAATTTTCTCCTTCTCAGGTCGATCGTATACCCAACCCTTGGCCTGGCTCCCTATTAGATTCGATCTTCCGTCGAATCGCACCGAGGCTGCATCAGTTCCTTCGTTACTTCCTCTGAGTCTGAAATTCTTATTCATCTGCAGTCGAATTTGATGACGGTTCTAGCCCAACTCACTACCAAGATTAACAACCTTCAAATCAAGGTTGATGAGATACAATAAAATTGGGCCCCTATTCCCAAAGAGCCCGAGGTCCCCTTACCTCGCGCTATAGGTCCTCCCGCACCCGAGCCTATTTGGGTCCCCGAGGAATATCAGCACGCTCCATGTGCCCCTCCTGTTAATGGACCACTGCCAGCTTAGCTCCCTATGCCAAATCTTGCCCAGCCAGGGGCTAACCTACTCATGACCGTTGATTCAAAGGAAGAAGATTTGAACAAGGTCAAAGAGGACCTCAAAATGTTGACCAAGAAGTTCTACCAAGTTCTGCATCTCTGAGAACTACACGGATTACACCTATATGTCTCCCTATCCTAAAGCAAGGCTGCCGAAAAAGTTGAAGATGCCCAACATCGAGAAATTTGAGGGTAGTGGACCCCTAATTGTTCATTTACGTATGAAGTTACCACTGAGCCATAACACTCCTAGGTGCCTTCAAGGAAATAATAACCCATTAATTCCAACAGACTTTGAAGGACAACCCTCTTCGTCAGTTCTTGTCTCTCGAAGAATCGATGATATACAGTTGGGAAGATATTGCCCGCTAATTCATGTCACAGTACAAGTATTACGAAGAATTTGAGGTAACCCACCTTGATTTAGAACTTTTCAAATGGAACACTGGGGAATCAGTTACTAACTTTATAGCAAGATGGAGAGAGAAAGTAGCCACCATGACCAACCGGCCTTCCGAAGAGGAGCAAGTCAGTAGTCTGAAGAAGAACTTCTTATCACATGTCCGAGCGACGATGGGAGGACAGTATTACCCCCATTTCTAAGCCCTCCAAGAAGCAGGAGTATAGATCGAAGAAAGTCTTGACAAAATAGAAGTTAGGCCGAAGAAAGTATCCGAACGGTCTACTCCCATAAAATATGTGAAGCCTGCCAGTACCACAATTTTAACCATCAATAATATCTCTCAGCCTGCCACTTCATGGGCACTAGAAAGCCGCCCTAACCCAATAAAAAAGGAATACACCGGGCTTCATGCTCCCCTCTCCAAAGTTTACCAAGCCCTTTTAAGCTAAAATCTCATCAAACCATTGGATCCTCGTCCATTACCAAACGCACTTCCCAAAAATTTCAAACCAGATGCCCTTTGTAATTTTCACCAAACTACCAGCCATACCACTGATCAGTGTTTCCACCTACGAAATATAATTTAAGGTCTGATTGATCGGAGTATCATCGCCCCACCAGCCAATCCTAAACCAAACACTACCCACAATGCACTCCCCAATCATACAAATGTCATATTCCTAGAAGAAAACTCAGAATTTTATCCATATACCCATATCGCACAAAGTAAATCTCGCACTAAGTAAATCACCCACCATACCCATATATTCCTCTAAACCCCTTCAAGTTTGCCCATATTTTCTCCTGCATCCGGCATGTTTTGTCGATCAGGATCTGTCACTCCTTACAAGGGCATACATTATTGTTCGTACCCGGTCCGGAGGGAAAGATATGGAATTCTCAACATATTAAACTAGCTTCTAGAGTTCGGACTGAAATTGCCCTCATAAATGACCATCGATTGTTAAAAATTCAGCACGTTATTCTTAGAAGCTCGAAAATGAGCTCGAAAGTCAGACATGTTAGATGATGTCGTCCAAATCATAGCAGACTTATTCTGACAGACTGATGAAATTTGCAATATGTTCAAAATACTTTATGCTTTGAAACTATAAGGGTGCCTGGCCCCTTCACTTCTACATCTCCCTATCGAATGGGAGGATCTATACGAATATGCCATTGAGTTTATGAAGTGTATTGAATTTTCATGGAAAGATAATGTCGTTGCAACCAAATGCGGGGACGAATTCGATAGTTCACATGAATAGAAAATCCCATAAAATACTAGCCTAATAGTTAACATATGTGGAATAATATCATTTGAGGAACTGTTAGGAGAAATTAACAAGGTGGATGAACAACCTGAGATAGATGAGGAAATAAGGTTTCTATTTTTCTCCTATTCTGTAAACCGTATGACTAGATCGGGAATGCATTACCAGGTTCCAAACCCATAATCGTCAGCGATCGATAAAGTAAAAGGTGTTGAGAATCTTCCTATACCAAAAATGAGACTCGAGGAGAGCAAGATGCTCTATTAGTTGAAGAAGACCCAAGCTAATATCACTCTATAGGGACTCTTTATGTCTTCCCAGCTGTACCAGAAGGCCTTGATCAAACTACTCACCAGGCCCACAGTCCTTACTTCCACCATGCCAGAAGAAGTAGTGAATCTAATTGGATCCCTAACCTCTACTAAAATTCTCTCTTTCTCCGAAGAAAAAATCCTTAAGATTGGACCAAATCACAACTATGCTCTCAATATTCTTGTCGAAGTCTTGGGAAAAACCGTGCCACTTTCGATTGTCGATAATGGATTAGATTTTAATGTTTACCCATTAAGAACCCTTAATTTCTTGGGATTGAAAGTGAGTGGCCTTTATCCAACCTCTGTTGCGATGCGCGCTTATGATAATACTTGCCAAGAAGTGATTGGATCCATAATGCTTATAATAGGGTTTGGCCTTATAAATCCCATTATTGAATTCCAAGTCATCGATATCCTGGATGGTTTCAATATGTTACTTGGACGATCATGACTCCATAGTATCAAGGGTGTGTCTTTTTCCCTCCAAGCTGATGTTATTCACCAATGGGCTGGTCATCACCATCTTAGGAAATTATGATAACACCGAGAATGCAAGCACCAACAATCCAGTACTAGAGATACAACACGGGGCAAATGATATGCTTCTGTCAGGTTTTCGAGTCGAAACTCTTTCACTCCCAGCAGGGGATGATTTCAAAGATAGGTTTTGTCCGGAGTATAACCCTCATGGAAACATCAATGTGATACAGATGTTCAAGAACATGCACTTCATGCCCGAACTCGAGCTAGGATGACGACAACAGGGAATAATGGAACCCATAGTGTTGAAAAAAGCCTTTCTTTCTTATCGCCTGGGTTATCGACCGTTAGCAGAAGAACTCAGAATGCTCCGCCAACCTCGGTTGAAAAGAAGGCTAGAAATCACCAAAACTGTCTCAATAGATTCCTTGAACGGAAGATTCATCAGAGAGGGTGAACATTTCCCATTTTGTGGCTTCTCGAACCGTGGTATGATCACATGGACAAGAAAGTAAAACCAGTAATGGAGATCTTTTTCCAAGACAGCTAGTAATTCATAGGCTGACCATAGGAAGTGACTCCGGGGATTCATTCAACTTGCAGACACTTGGGCTAACACTCTGTATTGTCCACTTAAGCGCTACATCATCGGATCCATCCCGCCTGATCAAAGTTGTTGATGCACCCCTCCTCAACTGGCACGCTATAACAGTTCTAACTGCTGAAATTCAACCCAACTCTGATGTTTATCCCATTTCCCCTTCTTTTGTTGTTCCCTCATATTCTGATGTAATCGATACCTCTTTCGATGAGGTTCTCAACGCTATTTTTCCTAACAATGAAATAAACGAAAATTTTGAGTATCTTCTTGTGACTTACATTAATTGTCTTAATTCTAATCAAACTTTTGATGATGATGATTTTGCAAAGGAACAATTATAAACTGATCTTAATAAGGTTAATAATAAACAACATAATCGCGTTCAAGTTAATGAAAATATATGGGTGGTAAACGGATGGATACGGATCGGATACCATGTTTTTCTTATCCGTATCCGCTATCTGGATGCACTATCCGTATCCGTATCCGTATATGACCAAATAGTTAAAATAACTATCTAAATTCGTATCCTTTCAGATACATCGGATTCGGATAATATCCGTATTCGTTTACATTGTTTAGCCATCGCAAAAAATAAATATTCAAATATCAAATCCAATGTCAATCCAAATAAATATATAACAAAATTACTACCTCCTAACATCAATAATTATGGCTTTTATAATATAATAGCAATCCATAATGATAATATGGCTTAAAGACATCCAAACTTTACCACCATATAAGCTTAAAGCCATCCAAAAAAAATAACTGTAGCATTAACAGTATATATATATATATATGCACCTTTTATATTAAATCAAATTTATTGAGAATAATAATCTCATGGGCCTTTTAGTCTTCAAAACATAATGATATTTTTATTTTAATAAGTATTCATTATTATTTAGTATATAATATACCTGTTGTTAACTTTAGTTCTCATCACAATCAAAACCATCTCTTTACTTTTTTGTTTCTCTCCTACAATTATTTATAATTAAGGAAACTAATGAACAACCACATGAACAATATATAAATATAGTTATATATTTGTATTCTTATTTTGTATGTACATGTTGTTCTAACTTTCTGTTGCAAGAGGAGGGGATGCGCAACGGCGAAGTTGATGCTCAGCAAAGGGGTTGATGAGAAGTGGTGACGGAGTTGATGAGTAGCTTCAGGCTGATGCGACGGAGGGGGAGGTGACGGAATAAGGGTTTTTTGTGGAGTGAAATGAGGGTTTCTTTTCTCTTGTTTTGTACTAAAGAGAAATGAAATGAAATTAGGATTTTTTTTTGAGTGCAGTATATGTTCTTTAGTGGGTGTATATTGTGTGTGATAGGGTGTATTGTAATTTTAGTATAACTCCATGATAATATACCCAATAAAATAATAATACATGGCATTTTATAATATACCTAATAAAATAATAACTTTAGGTTATTTTTGTTTTGAGTGGAGTATGTGCTTGTTTTGTTTTAGGGAATAAAAGATTAAGTTTTTTAATATTATTTTACTAGTAATACTAATACTAATATTATTAGTAATATTTTAAACATATGTTTGACGGGTATGGATATCCGGTAAAATGGATACTCCGCATCGGATACGAATTATCTATGTCGGATACTAGTACTATCAGTATCCGTTTTCTTGGATATTTTTATAGAGTATCCATATTCGTATCCGTTTCCATTTTTTCGGATAAATATCCATAAATTCGGATTCGAATATCGGACGGATGCAGATTTTTAAATATTCATTTACATCCCTATGAAGATAAAACTATTGTTATTAATCTCGGTTCTAATAGCCAAGTGTGCGAGATTAGGACAAGGTCCACCCTTGACGAGTATGAGTGGGCGCAACTCGAAGAATTACTAAAGGAATTTGTGGATGTGTTCACATGGTCCTACGACGACATGGCCAACATTGATGCCGAGATAGCTCAGCACAAAATTTCAACTCTCCCAGAATGCAAACCGATCCAACAAAAACTGCGAAAGCTTCACACCGAATGAGCGTTCGATTTTAAATGAGAAGTGATCAAATAGTTGAACGTGGGTTTCATTCATGTGATTAAATATACCACATGGCTAGCTAATATCGTACCCATATCGAAATCTGAAGGAAAGGTTAGCATATGCATTGACTATCGAGACTTGAATAAAGATTCTCTGAATGATGATTACCCGCTATGCAATATCGACATGATTGTGGACAACACAGCTAGCCACACTCTCAAATCATTTATTAATGGGTTTGATGGGTACAATCAGATCAAGATGCACCCAACTCATCAAGAGAAAACCACATTCATCATCTCTTGGGGAACCTTATGTTATACCGTTATGCCATTTGGTCTATAAAATGCAGGGGCTACCTACCAGAGGTCTGCCACAACCATCTTGCATGATCTGATACATAAAGAAGTCGAGATATACACGGATGATATGATTATCAAGTCTAAGACTAGGGAAGGTCATGTTCCCGTTCTCTGAAAGTTCTTTGAGCTACTACGACAATACCATATGTGACTTAACCCATAGAAATATATTTTTGGAGTTACCAAAGGAAAGATTTTGGTATTCATGGTTAGAGAAAAAGGGATTGAAGTAGATCCTGCCAAGCTGAAATCCATACTAGAAATACCACCACCCCGAATGGAGAAGGAAGTCCAGGGATTCCTTGGAAAATTATAGTATATCCGGTTCATCAGCCAGTTAACTTCTATTTGTGAACCCGTCTTAAAACTCCTCCGGAAGGATTCCACTAAGGTTTGGAACGAAGCTTGCCAAGAAGCCTTTGACCGAATTAAAAAATACCTAACTCGACCTCCAGTACTCATGCCACCACAACCTAGTCTTCTCCTACTCCTATACCTGATCCTAACAGACACTACAACTGGGGATTTGCTAACCTAATACCTTGAAGAGTCTCACAAAGAAATAGCCATTTACTATGTCAGTCACAAATTGGTCGGGTACAAAATTATTTACACTGCCTTGGAGAAAGCATATGTTTCCCTCGTCTAGGTCACCCAAAAATTATAGCACTACATGCTTGCTTTTCCCATCAAACTTGTATCCCGAATGGATTCCATCAATTACCTGCTCGAGACCTGCCCTATCTAGTCGAATGGCCTGATGGTTGATGCTTTTAGCCAAATTTGATATTGTGTATGTCACGCAAAAAGCCGTGAAAAAAATATCCATTTGTTACTACCTCGCTGACTACCCTAAGGAAAAAACTGATATTTAGATTTCCGAGTTCCCGCATGAGAATATCCTTTGTACCTCCCAAGAGGACCTTCAACGGCAAATGTTCTTTTATGACGACGCCAACAAGAAAGGGTATGGCATTGGGATACTCTAATCGCCCCTGATGACTCTCACACTCCCATTGCCATCAAACTTGTGAAAAACGTGACGGTGTGATAATTGATTAAACTAATTCGTAAGTTTCCAAGTAACCCTTATTTAATTAGAGTCTACTTTTAAACCAAATAAAGTCATCCCCTAATCATGCATCTAAAGTGCGTGTGTCAACCCATAAACAAATAAAGCATGTAACACAAATTTAAGAAAAAATATCCGCAGGGCAAAACCTTTTATTTCTAGAACTTTGAATAATTTACAAGACCATTGCCTTACATACAACCTGATAATCCCCCACAAGTGTAACGCACGGTGTCTTCGTCAAACCTTCAAAGCAACGGCTAGAAATATCGTCGGCTGGAATCTCCCACGGGAACTCCAGGTGGTCAGCAATTAAGAAGAGAACGGATTCTCCACAAATTTTTCGTCTGTAACTTTCCCTTTCCAGGAGGGTAACAATAAAGAAGAAAGACGCCTTCTCCACAAGTATCAACAAAACCAAAGTTGTGTTCTTGGGTTTCAAAAGAATTCACAAAGGTTTGGCAATGATGTGTGAATCAAAACATGAGTCTTGGGACTCAAAAATATGAAGACTAGAGCACTTAGAACTCTCAAAATCGTCTCTCCAAGTCTTATAAAATAACTCCCCCGAAGTTGGTTTTTATAAGGAAACCAAAAAGAGTTTCAAGATTGTAAAACACTTGCCAGCGTCAGGTACCCCGAACCGGTTTGGGTGTACCGCGAACTGGTTTGCCCCACGAACCGGTTCGGCCTTCGGTTCGAGAAAGTTCATTGGTTTGAGGCTTAAAAATACACAACATTCTTCCAAGGCTTTTCTCGAAATTTTCTCCATTTTCAACGGGCCAAAACTTCTTCACCGTAGATCGAATTGATGTGCCATTTCTTCCAGTATCTTCGTTGAGGCGAGCTCTTCAACTTTTCAGTTGACCGAACCTCCGGACGGTGGCTGTACAATTACCAAAATGCCTTTGAACTTCCATATCGTGCTTTCTTTCACTGTTTTGACTTCTCTTGAGTACCACTTGCATAAAGAGCCTAAAATCGTGGAACGTGAAGTCGTTGAGGCAGATGTGAGACACATAATGGAGATGTTGAATGCTTGATTCCCAGAATTCGGATAAAGGCCGTCATATAAGATCGTGAGGTGACGTGCCAAATGTAGCGGCGTACGACATACACAAATATAACATGTTGGACATGAGAAAAATGTCCTTACAAATCTCCCCCTATGTCTATGTCGGTACATACATAAAAAATCCCAAATATCAAATAAAGCACACAAACTCACAAAAGGATTCTTATATGCACAATTTCCTTATAAAAAATTATCGCGCTTGGTTCGTTTTAAGGACGGGATTGAAGTGAAAACACCCAACCAACATGTGATAAGACAATCACAATAATCAAACAAATCCGTGCACGTGTGCAATAAAGGATATCATGAGTAAAACATGTAGGAAGTAACAACTAATTACATCTTAATGACTCCAAACATTATAAAGCACAAGGATGAATTGACCTATTGTCTCAAAACAATATCAAATAGTCACATGAAAATAATGGAATGATGTTGTGACTTGGTCATCCTAAGTGTTCATCCATAAACGGGGCAAACAAAAAAAAATCTTTTGGATTTTCAAAAATTTTATCAAAATAAAATCTTTTTGTATTTTTCAAAAAATTTCAAATTTTGGATTTTCAAAAATTTTATCAAAATAAAATCTTTTTTTATTTTTTAAAATTCTTCAAAAGTAAAAATTTATACAAAAAGTACAGATGTCATAACACTAGCAAGCAAGTATATATCATGAAATCACAACTAGTGTATGAATAATATTCAACATAATCAACCAAATGATCTCACATGGGGAGAATCACGTCCTATAAAATGAGAATCATGAACAAATAGACCATAATCCTCTAAATCTGATCTCCTAACCCAAATCGATGTGTAATGAGGTGCGGGGGTTTTGGGAACCGATGTGACTCTCTCTTTATATTTCCTAGGTCCATTCAAAAGCTTATAGCAGAAATGCCTAAGATGGCCTTGCCTACCGCAATGTGTGCAAGTGTAGATCGGGCGGTGAGTGTTACCAACAAGCGACCTTCTTCTCAAGTTCCTAATTGATGCTCTTCTAAGGATCCTAGGAGGCGCTTTCTGAAATTTCCTAAGTGGCTCTCTCTTAATGATCCTAGGAGGCTCTCTCACACGTGTGGGAATGGGTGCAACATGTTTTTCAAAACCAATACCACCGATATCCTTTTTTATCTCGATAGTGCCTAAAATCTTATCAATTTTTTCAGATCTAGACTCCAAATCAAATTTCACCTTACTCGAATCTCTCAAACTTTTCTCAAGTTCACCTATCCTAGATTCAAGTAAGCGCCTAGAATCCTCATACTCAAGAAGCTCCTTTTTCATAGCTTCCATCATGCCTCGAAGATCATCTCTCTCACCCTCGACATATCCAAGCTTCTCTCTCAAAATTTTCTCTCGTGCCCTAAGTTCTTCAACTAAAATATCATTATCATTTTTAAGGCATGCTCTTGCAGATGGGATTTTAATTCTAAATTTCCTTTCTTTGTTTTCAAAGTTTCAGCATAAAGTTTATTGAAAGCCGTTTGCAAGTTACGCTCATCATCACTTCCATCCTCACTCCCATCACCCTCACTATTATGGGATTCACTCTCAGTGGATGTGGAAGAAGTATCATCGTTATTCTCATGAGTAGACACACAGTTGGGAAGGACATGCTTACTTGCATAAGAATTTTCTTCACTCGGGTTACTCTCACTAAGGGTGGCAACACAAACAATTGGTTTATTAAAAATGTCCCTAAGTTTGGTGGGGCACTCATCTATGTTATGGCCAATCCCCTCACAAATAAGACATCTCTCAAATTCTTTCCTTTCAACAAGAGTTTTAAAAGCAGATTTCACACGAGATTTCCACATAGAGTTTTCAAACACTTGAGTTCTAATATCATCAAAACCACCGAAAGACCTTTTGCAAAAAATAGGATCAAACACAATAACTTAGTGCAACAGGCTTTGATACAAAGGTGTATGCAAAAATCAGAATCACGTGATAGCTTAGCATAACCCGCTCTCATACCAATTTGTAGAATCGCTACAGCGGAAATATTGTGACTTCTCAAATAAAATTCAATTTTAATTAATCCTAAATTTTAGTTAAACCCTAAAACATGCACCTAGATGATTTATTCAATAAAATAAAGCATGCAGGATAAAACAAATAATTTCAGAAAAAATCCCCCAAAGGGGCAAAACCTTTTATTTCATTCTAATAAGTAAATCGCAACTTACACGGATTACAATGAAATACAGTGACATACGAAATACCAGCATGTGTCGGTTTCGATGTCGTCGGCTGGAATCTCCCGTAAGAACTCCAGATGTTCAGTAACGAAGAAGAAGACGTCTTCTCCCAAATTCGACGGCTGGAACTTTCCCTTTCCAAGAGGGTAGCAATGAAGAAGAAGACGTATTCTCCACAAAGGTTGAACAAAACACAAGGTTGTGTTCTTGGGTTACAAAAGGATTCACAAAGGTTTGATAAGGATGTGTGAATCAAAATAAGAGTTTTGGGACTCGAAAATATGAAGACTTTGTGACACCCCGCCTAATAAAATACCGGGCGATCACTCATATATCAAATTAAAACAGGAGTCTCATATGGTTCATTCTTAGCATCACTGTTGAAAACCAATTTAATTACTAATATCCTATTAGGCCAGCGTCAAAATTTTAAATTAACAAATCTTTTTAACCAAATAAAAATTACAACAGTTTATATGTAGCAACTGAAATGAAATAAAATAAAATAAAATAGCCGAACACTGGGTACAATAATACAACCAAATCGAATGCCACACTAAAAGGCGATAAAAGAATAAATGAGTACAATTGGGCCATAAGACCGAATGTTTCTATAATACCTCCTATCTAGATCTCAATGATAGAAGCGTCTAAAATAAACCTGCTTGCATCCACAGCTGCTGCAGCAAACGTTTAACTCGAAAGAATTATCATCCAGGCGTCCCTGTGTCTGGACACTTATATATATATAGATATAGCAAGAGAGGGAAAAATAGAGAAACGGGTCAGAGCCCGAGTTTTGAAAACATTTTAGCAAGTGCATTAAAATCCATATTTTTAAAAATATGTTATTTCTCATATTTAAACTGGTATCGCTCTCCCATGAGATACCCCTCACCCCTCTTCTAATAGTGCACAACTATCGCATACCTTAAACAACCTAGTTAAGCTACCCTGCCTAACTAATGTAATTACCCACCTTCTAATAATCCTCATCAATTCGAGTACTAAGGACTAAACTTCTCCCCATTCCCAACATTACGTTACGTTCGTGCGTGGGGTGTCTCGCAAAGAGAAATCCAAACAAGGAGCCCCCCTGATACACTACTACGTGACAATGTTGATTATCAGGATCCATTAGGCCTTCAGTACATACCATATTTATACCATCCGGTATATATTAACAATTCTCATTAGAACCTAAGATTCATATTCATATAAATCTGGATATTCATTTACCGGAAGTAATATCACACTTTATTCATTCTTTTCACTTTATACAAGGTTAGGTTATATGATATCTCATCTCATATATATAAACAATATACTATACGCAACGAGTATATTAATCATCCACCGAACTATAATATAAGTGGCTTAGTCATTCTCATTTACTAAGCATCCGTGGATTATCTCAAGTACACATATATGTTAATCACAATACATATATACATATATAGCACCCCTAGGCTTAGCTGCGGTTAGGGCTGAGCATGGTTCGGGTTGGTTCGGTTCCACTATAGAACCAGAACCAGAACCGAAATGGTTCGGTTCTCTGGTTTTGGAACCAGAACCGAACCGAAATGTATATAGAACCGAACCGAACCGAACCGAACCAATGGTTCTCGATTTGGTTTTGTCGATTTTCGGTTCCTGTAATTTGTGATTTAAGCATGAAATTAAATAGACTAAAATACATGAAATGATTTATGTATCAAAACAGATTACAACTATCTCTGTTTTATATACATTTACAACTAATAATGGTAACTATTTCATGAAGTGATACACATAATAATGGTAGATGAAGAAGAAGACTACACTATTCAACAATTTTAGGCATCAAACTCAGATTTGAAATACTACACTACACATAATAGTGGTAGACGAAAAAGTTGACGGCATTGAAATAATCTGTGAGAGAGAGATAATGGGTCGATTTCATACCTTTGCTAAGGCGAGAGAGAGAAGATGAGCTGCTAGTAGCAGCCAGCTACACAAGAGAGAGAACATGAGAGCTGCTAAGGTGAGAGAGAGAAGACGATCTGCTACACGAGAGCTCCTAAGGTGAGAGAGAGAAGATAACGGCTGGAAATGAAAAAAAGAAACCCTACTTCGCTATTTGCTAGAAATGAAAAAATTAAAGGACTAAAAAGTCCGGTTCTAACTTCGGTTCTAATTACCGGTTCTAGGCTTGGATTTTCGGTTCGGTTTTCAGTTCGGTTCGGTTTGGTTTACATATCAACCCTAGAACCGAACCGACAGCATCGGTTTTTGTTTTTTAAGAACCAGAACCAACCCATAAGTTAAAAAAACCGAACCAACCCAAACCATAGAGGTCGGTTTGGTTCGGTTCTTCGGGTTGGCGGTTTTTTTGCACAGCCCTAGCTGCGGTGCACTCATACTCTGCTATCCAATCCAAGTACATCTCGTACAAAAAGGATTACCCTTTCCACATCACTCAGGAACTGTAATAATACAAATCACACGTATTGGAGGCGAACATAGTTCACGTATCTACGGGTCACGCACATACCTACGCTCCCATAAGCAGCAGACTTATCAACTCACAAATAAGCCTTTCACAGCCCTATATTCTTGAGGTACCAAATCTGAAATCCCCCCGAAGGCAACACGGGATAAGATTGTCCTCTTCCGAACGCCAACCTCCCGTGATAGCAAGTATGGTAGGTATGTCATACACATAATAAACAATCATATAGGTACACATTCCACCCATATACATATATCATCAATTTGGTATTCACACAACCATATTATAATTATAGGTATTTCTCTCACCTATACATAATTACCCATAGGTAATTATTTAACCCACGTATATAATAACATTCGGGCATACGCACAACCCGCATAATAAATTTCCTACGTAGTATATTTATCTCTCGAATATCCTACGCATTTATCAATTTTGACTAATCCTCAATACATTATTTTCGATCTTTTCTCACCGCACGATGACAATCCCAACAACACCGATATATTTATTCTTCCCATAAATAACGATAGGCATTCCTCTCACCTATAATAATTGTCATAAATAGACGTATCGAACGACTGCTCAATTCTCTTTAGTCCGTATCCTAAATTTCATCCTAGTCACCTCACAGGATTTTACTCAGGCAAAATTGGCATATAAGTGTGTTTTCTACGCGCACAATTACTTATATAAAATTTTGGTCACCGAAACATCACCCGGAGTGTTACTCCTCCCAAACACCCCTATTTGGGTAAATCTCGGGGTTTACTTTCATCTAACCCAAGATTCGTACCTTACTAAAAAAAATATTTAGAAGTCTCCACACTATTTTTAGGAACCCCAAATATTTATCTCCAAATAATTCTAGCTTTTATTTTTCAAATTTCCGAGTGTATTTCCGAGTTGGTAATTTCACCCCGGAACTGCCATCTTGTAAAAATCATAACAATTAGAAGAAAAATAAGAAAAATACGAGGTCAGTGTCCACGTGACCGTATCGAAAAGATGTACAACTTTTGTGTTTTGACCAAGAGCTGAATCGACTGTGTTCTTGTCCGAAACAGTCCGGAAGTGACGCTGGTCACTATTCACCTTCTTCTCCAAAATCCCAAACCTCCATTAATACACTTCCGAGGTTTTGATTTTCTCACCCATCATCATACAACCTCAATCAACCATAAATACACATATACAAAGGGTTATAATCATCCTAGAACCCAGATCCAACAATTAATTTCAATTAATTCCTAAATTTCTCAAATTTGATATTATTCGGGTTTTGCTCGTGAATCTTCCGAAAAACCCATTTTGATTCACGAAAACTCATCCCAAAAATCTTTATAGTTTTACACACCAACTATAATATGATAAATAAACACACTAAATTTATAAAGCAAGTAAACACTTGCCTCGTGGATTAAATCCGACGTTCCCGAGTCGAATCCCGCAAAGTTTGGCCCGGAATCTTCTTATCTCCCTTCTTCTCTTATTTCTTCTTCTTCTCTTCCTTCTCTCTCTTAGGGCAGAAATGAAAGGGAAAGGGGGCTGCCAAGTCTTTAAACCCGAATTTGGGTTAATGACCAATTGTTAAATGACTCGTGTACCCGTTTACGAGCCCCTACTAGTCCAAAAATGTCCGGAACCCAAATACTACCCCCGGGTACTCTATTTTGACTATCTCAGCCATTCCGAACCTAATGGCGCATTCAAAATCTCCATCCGAGGTACTTAACTAAAATTCACCAATTAGACCCAACGCATCCAATACGCGTTTTTCTAATTTAAAATAATTCCGTTTTGTCGCTTTCACTAACTTCGACCTGCAATAAAAATACTCTATTCATATACTTAGTCTCGTAAAAAAATATTAATCATGTAAATATTTATCCGACACTCGAAAACTAATATTTACTATTTACTTAATAATATTAAATTTATTTAATTTCACTCATTAATCCCAAAATTACTATTCATAATAATTCCTCAAATTATTAAATTACATCCACAGTGTAATTCAAATACCTTTAAAAATGCGGGGTATTACAGACTTGAGGTGATAGAACTCTAAAAAACGTCTTTGCAAGTCCCCCGAAGTTGGTTTTTATAAGGAAACCAAAAAGTGTTTTAAAATTTTGGAACTCTTGCCAGCGTCAGGTACCCCGAACCAGTTTGGGTGTATCGCGAACCGGTTGTCCCCCCGAACCGGTTTGGCCTTCGGTTCGCAAAAGTTCGTTGGTTTGGGGAATAAAGGACTCGACATTTTTCCTAGTCTTTTTCTCAAAATTTTCTCTATTTTTAAATGGCCATAACTTCTTCACCGTAGCTCAGATTGAGGTGCCGTTTCTTCTAGTATCTTCGTTACAGCGAGATATTCAACTTTCCAGTTGACTGGACCTCCGAACGGTGGCTATAAAATTACCAAAATACCCTTGTACTTTCATATCTTGCCTTCTTTCACTATTTTGGCTGCTCTTGCATACCACTTGCATAAAGTCCCTGAAATTATGGAACGTGAAGTCGTTGAGTCAGATGTGGGACACATAATGGAGATGTTGAATGCTTGATTCCTGGAATTTGGATTGAGGTCGTCGTGTGATCGTGTAGAGACGTGCCAAATGTAGCGGCGTACGACATATACAAATGTAAGATAACGAACATGAGAAATATGTCCTTACAAATCTCCCCCTATGTCTATGCCGGTACATACATAAAAATAATCCGAATTATCAAATATAAAATTGCCTATACAAATCTACCCTCCCATGAACCTAAAAGTGGAAAGATACAAATGAATAAGTTTTGATCGTTTGTTCTTCAAATCCTCAGGAATCTCGAAGCTTTTCTCATCAGGGTGTGCAATTTAGTGATCATCAATGTAGTACCTACACACATGAGATAAAGTAGATACCAAGTGACGCATCGAGTTTGAAATGAGATAAATATAGATACCAATTTATGAAAAAAACATAAGACAAATCTCAAAATCTCCCATAAAATTCAAACTCCCCCATAAAATGATAATTCTTTCTCCCCCTTTTTATTATGTCCTCAAATAGACAGATGAGAAGAATAAATCAAACAAGCATAGTCGGGGTGTCACGGTATACAACACAAATGATCAATCAAATGGCAAACGTTCTCTTGCTAAAAGATCTTCACAAACTATTTTTTATTTTTCAAATTTTTCGCACAAAAAAATGATAAAATTTGTAACATACGTAAAACATGACACAAAAAATCACACCATAGATTTAAACTCAAACAACCAAGTCATGGAAATGGAATGAATGTGTGTGAACACATTCGATAGGAAAATCAACTCAATCAACCATATGTGCACGGTGCATATGTGTACCCCTAACGAATAAGCATCAAAAGTATCCTTAGGTGTAAATATTGTTGAATTTAGATGACATCGTCTTATGCAAATCAACAAATCAAAGTCAAAATGATTGTCACACCAATAACGTCCAAAACTATGAAGCGCATTTTCAAGAATTTCAAGGACGTGCAAACTCGTTTTAATTCTCCATCCAAACTCCCTAATTATATATATTCTTTTAGAGGTAATCTAAATTCTCAAACATTGGAGAATTGGTGCAAAAACCTAAATTGCCCATAATTGGCATGAATATCTTTTTATTGCCTTTATATTTTTCCGGGCTCTTTTAAACCTCTTTGGACCCCGGATAATAAAATTCCTCTATTTTTTAGGTCCAATTTAACGGTGGGTTAGTAATCGCAAAGGTCAAATGTGAACCTTTCACAGCCCTTCACCGTTTTTCAAATAAAGCACACAAACCTTTCGCAGTCCTAGTTACCCCTCAAATTATTTTAGTAATAAATTCACTCACGCACTACTGGTCTATATCATAGGTTCACTCGAAATCCCTGTGGCACGATTTCATTCTCCCTAATTCAATTACTCTCCACACTATACCCGATTAAACTTAGCCTTAGTTCTTCTCACTTATGACTAAGCCACAGCCCTACTATTAGCCCACTGGTAACCAAAATATCTCTCACTATATTTTCAAGGCATCCCGAACGTCAACCCGATCATTAATCGCAAGTTTTTGGATAAAACGGGGAACATTGACAAAATTAGGGAGATCGAATCGATTCGGCCTTGACCCAAATTGATTCGCTAACCGAATCGATTCGGCCAAGGAGTCGAACCAATTCGAAATTGTATAGATCTTCTTCTTCCTATCATTTTATAATTTTTCACCATTAAACTTAATCCACTCATCATGAAACTTCACCAAACTCTCAACCAACATATCTCAACATCATATACATATGTAGGGAGGATTTCTAACGTAAATTATGTACTAAATCCATACAAAATTCATCCAAAATCTGATTTAAATCCCATTAATCATTGAAACCCTAAAGTTTGTGTCATTCCTATAAATTCCTCACAAAAACCCAGATTTCTTCCATTATTATCATCACATAATTTCTGATTTTATTTTCTAATTACATAAGAATCAATCTACACGCAAATCCTACCCAAGATCATGTTTTTAACCTTCAAACACCCTAAGAACATTAATTTAATCAACAATAATAAAATCCTACACTACATGGGTATTATAACCTCTTCAAAACATGAAAGATAAACATTTGACTTATAATTACAGGTCTGAATCCATTTGTTGATGTTGGTATTGATCTTTCCTCACTCTGATTCCGATTCCGGTCAAGAACTGTGGATGAATCAAGGTGCTACACCTCCAAATTCTCTTTTCTTCCTCTCTAATGGCCTCTCCTTTTTTCTCCTTTGATTCTTAGGGTTTTAGATATGATATACTGCCCCAAATGACTAATCTTACGTTTTGAATCCCAATTCCCGAAATTAGGCTTACGATCCAAGTCTAAGTGACACAAAACTCCCGTGTGGGCTTAATTATGACTAAAAAGGTCTCGAAACCCAATTATAATCCTCGAGTACACTATTTCGACTATATCGACCCATTTGAAATCAACCGTGACCTCGAAATTGCCATATGAGTCACTCTATAACAATTTCTTACCTTGTCCTCAATTAGTCTACACGTATCACTCGCTGCAACATATAATAATTGTCATGCAAATTCACTACACCAAAAAGGCCAAATTGTCACCTTTGAGCCGCCCATCCTTGTCACAGTCATTGATCGTGACAAAAAAATATGATTTTTTATCATGGTCAATGACCGTGACAAGGTTGTGACAAGGAGTTGTCACAGTCATTGACCGTGACAAGTCCGTGACAACTGCACTTGTCACGGACTTATCACGGTCAATGATCGTGACAACTTTAAAAGGTT
This sequence comes from Sambucus nigra, assembly GCA_949130495.1. Lineage (NCBI taxonomy): Eukaryota > Viridiplantae > Streptophyta > Magnoliopsida > Dipsacales > Adoxaceae > Sambucus > Sambucus nigra. The sequence continues at coordinate 510,310,692 of OX422220.1, forward strand.
GTCACGGTCAAAGACCTTGACAGGTCCATGACTATTCTTTTAACAAAACACCCTAGCGCCTAATTTTTTCCCACCGTTTTGTCCCCCCAACACAATTTCTCTCTTTTCTCTCTAAGCGACAGTACTCTCTCTCTCTCTCTCTCTCTCTCCTTTGTGCATATGAATATGTGTGTATGTGTGTGTGGTCTATTGAGTGGCGGGGGGGGGGGGGGGGGCAGTGATAGTGTGTATGTGTGTGTGTGTGTTTGGGGGTGGGGGGTAGTGGGTGTGGGGGTAGGTGTGTGTGTGTGTGTAGGTGTGTGGGGGTGGGGTGGGGGGCAGGGGGTGGGGCAGGGTATGCGTGTGTGTGATTAATTGGGCATAAATTTGAATTAGACCCCTTTGTTATGTAAATATCAAATTATATCCCTTTGTTGTGTAAATATTGGACCGCTTTGTTGTGTAAATATTGGACCGCTTTGTTGTGTAAATATTGAACCGCTTTGTTATGTAAATATTGGACCCCTTTGTTGTGTAAATATTGAACCCCTTTGTTGTCTAAATATTAGACCACTTTGTTGTGTAAATATTGGACCCCTTTGTTGTGTAAATATTTGATCCCTTGGTTGTGTAAATATTGGACCCCTTTGTTGTGTAAATATGAAATCAAAATTAGTTGGACATATTATTGTGAAATTAAAATAGAAATTGGGTCTTTGTGTGTTTGTGAAATTAATATGTATGTAATTCTTAGAAATAAAAAATATATTGAAATTAATATAAATTGGTATTGGTATAAATTGAAATTGAAATTGAAATTGATATCGTATGTATTGAAATTGGTATAAGTTTTAGTTCTTATGCGTACTTTAAATAAATGTAACATACTTTATTAAATTACATAATTAAATGAAATCTCTCCAATTGTGATAAGACATAATTAAGTGAACACATACTTTAAATTACTTATAGTGCGCATACATACTAGCCTTCTAGTTCTTATGTGTATGCATTCAATAGCCTTTAGATCCGTTCGAGAGTCATTACCCCTGTAATGAGATCTCTTGAATTGTCCCGTTTGGACAGTTTGGGACTGCGTAGTTTCTGTATAATAATATTCTTCGTGGCTTAAACTTGTTCCTTTTGGGGAAAGTCCTGCAGTCATATTTTAATGTTCTCTGGGTATATACTAGATGATGCGATGTTAAGTGTTATTTCAATTGATAAATTGAAATAACACTCACACTTGTGAATCTATGTCATGTATTTGGAGAACTATGGGGATATGCTGCCAAATTTTCCTCAAATTGGAACAATGTGCTTGAGCTGTTAAGTATATTACAGAAATATGTGGTCTTGAATGGGATAGGACCACTCACCCTTTAGAGGAGACGGAGGAAATAGGAATTAATATTATAAATTGAATTTTAATTTCAATTTCAAATTAAAATTGAATTTGAATTTGAATTCATGAATAAATTTACCCATCAAACCTAGCCTTCTAGTTAGTTTAGACTGTTATCAAATGTCACATTACAAGAAAGCTTTACAACTAACCTAATTAATTTATCTATATTCTCAACTCTTAAAAACGGGTGATGCGACATCAAAGCTTTCTCATCTAGCCACTGGACCCTTATTCATGGCACAAGAGTACAAAAAATATCAATTGAACGGTTACATATTCGGTGCAAGGGTGTATGTGAAAAATACAAATGTATAAAACTCGGACATTTCATACAAGGCTCTTACTTTTTTTGAGTGAGGGCGAAAGATAAAAACCTTATTGAAGATAAAATGACTTACTATGGTGTAATTCAAAATATATTTGAATTGGACTATGTAAACTTCAAAGAGGTTGTATTTACTGTGATTGGGTAAGAGTTGAGGATAAAAATGCTTATAAAGTTGATCCAGGCACCATTTGATCATGGTTGACTTGTCCAAGTTGAAGAGAAACGAACGCGTGAATGCTGTGCCATTTGTTTGTTCTTTTCAAAAGGCCAAGCAAGTGTTTTACTCAGAGTATATCAATAACGGGCCGTGGTCAGTCGTCCTACATACGCCAAGGACGAGATTACCATCGCATCGTCTTTGATGTCCCGAATGTTCTCTTTAATAAGGTATCCTTGACCGGGCTCTTCACCGTAGAACTTTTACCCGTTCAACTGGAGCACAGCTATACTTTCATCGCTTTAACTAGAACCAGAGTCATAGGGGCACTTTTTATTTTTCCTTCCTTAAGTCTAGGGACGACCCCTATGTTTTTTTGCGAAAAACAGTAGTGTGGATGACTTGGATGAACCTACCAAATATCAATCCATTTTTTATGATAACCTGAATTTGAAACAATTTTTTTATTTGTAATAAGTATTCAAATTATTTGTAATGACCAGTAGTTGTATTATTATCGGACGACAATTTAATATTTTTTATTAATTTGTACTTAATCATTTTAATGCTTGTAATAACTAAGTGAATATGTTAATTATAATTTTCATCAATGTAAGCATTAATTCAAAGTAAATTTAAATTGGTATTGGTATAAATTAAAATTGGTATAAATTGAAATTGGTATTGGTATAAATTGAAATTGGTATTAGTATTGGTATAAATTGATATTGGTATTAGTATGTATTGTTATTATCGAATTTGAGTATTAATTCAAAGTTCTTATACATCTTTGTACTAATAATAATAATTTTTGCAGAAAATGACTTCATCGGGACGCAGTAGCGGAGGCGATCAGGGATCCTCGGACAGTAGGCCCCCAAAATGGGGCAAATTACGGGCCACTGTCGAAAATAAGGTGCATTATTAGCTAGAGCGCTAGAGTTGTTGAAGATGATTATCGGTCCGGGGTACACTGTTTGGAGGGTCGTGCTTATTAACCTTAAGATGAACATCTAGGGCTACGGGTTGTGTATTTAATATTTATATTTATAACTATAATAATTACTTACAAGATGGTTTGTATTTGTTTGAGAGGAACAATTCGGCCTGCCCGTATATCTCCGCGACCCCACGTTGGTGCAATTGAGGGATCAATATAAAACGTGAAAAAAGAATTTACGGGCATGGTACTTTGGTAAAACCCCGGAGTCCATTCTGAGACTCCGTGAAACCGTCACCCCAAGGAGCCAATTTCATTGGCATAGTGGTAGAAATTTATTCACAATGAGACCAATGAGAAGCAATTGACATCTCGTCAATCGGGGAGGGACAACCGGGTGAAAAATTTAGATGTGCACTACTCCAGGCGAGCATCTTACGCCGAGGTGGAGCACAGGATGGTAAGTTTATAATTTTATTTAATTTTAGTTAGTATAATTTAGTATTAATTCGCATCACTTACTATTTCTGTATTATTTTATTTCAGGAGACGAGGAGTGGCCCTGGGGGTAGGTGACATAGGCTCGATGCCTACATGGAAATTCAGATGAAAAAGGGTAAGGACAAGGAGGTGGCCCCGAGTGTCGCAGCCACCATTGTAAGTTATAAATGTTTAATTTTTTTAATTATGTTATAATTTTTTTTATTTATTTAACTGACTAATCGTGTACTTTTTGTTTTTTCAGGCAAAGCTTAAGGAAGTGCATTAGTCGCCGTCTGATGCCGACAAAGCATCTTTGGCTACGGACGGACTCAGCCAAGTGCTCGGGCCGGATCGCAAGGGGAGAACTAGGGGGTGACCTCGCGGGTGGGGAAGTCCAGGATCATCGGCTTTAAGGTGGTTTTGTGTAGTGATTATTCCATCAACAATAACATTTTATCGCCAAATATTTAATTTTATCAATTCACGGTACACGTGTAATTTAAAATTCACCGAATTAATTTATTTCTAAATTACTCAAAAATACGGGGTGTTACACTTTAACCCCTTCTTCTCTCAACTCGAAACTTTTTTTCCAAAAAGCACTAAAACCACCTCTCAACTATATTCGTTGAACCCTCCCATCTCATCATCTTTTCAGAAAAATCTTTAAGAAATCAGTGGTGAGGTATGATATAGGTGGTGGTGTAAATGGCATCGGCGATAGTATAAGAGGGGGCTAAGGATGGTGGTGGTGGATAAAAGTAGTGGTAGAGGGATGCTCTTTTTTTGTTAGAGCTATCTTTTAGCTTAGGAAAGAGGAATAATGACAATGGGTTATTTTGGTGGGGGGTTGGATTAAATAAGAGTATATAATGTTTTTAAGGGATATATGGGAGGAAAATTTATATATTGTCCTTGAAAAAGGGTTGTGCGATGCACGTGACTATTTTACGCTAGAGTTTACTGCGGAAACTAACATAATGGATTTGTAAATCCGGTCCCATTGTTTAATGGATTAATTATTGCTTTTGATAGTTCATGGGGCATTTTTAACAATCGTGATGGGGGACAAATAAGTAATTTACTCTTGATTTTTTATTTGGAATTTTTAAATGTGCCCAATAATTTATGGTTCTCACCCATATTTAATAAAACATGTAAGTCAAGACATTATATCTTACCAACTAATTACAATTCATCAACGAAAATATAGTGGATTGAGGTACTAATTTGGTGAGTGCATTTAAAATATCCCTTCCTTTTTACATGTCATGAGATCTTATTTGACATTAGAGCCCATTGAGCTTGACAAATAAGTCACGTTTACATAAAAAAAAATCATTGGTCTTTTCAAAATAAATTTTCCTCAATAACTCGTATTTACACATGTTTACTCATGTCTTTTAATAGGACATGTGGGGGCATTAATATTTTTGCATGGGGCCTGTTGGAGAAAAAATTATAGAACCTATTTGACTGCATAATTAATAAACAGGACCAATTGGTAAAAATACTTAAAATTTTAGGGTTGTTTTGGGGGCTACTGTCAAAACGAGTCTGTCACAACATGTTTTACTAAAAAGTCCACCTACAAAAATATCTACCAAATCAATCCAACCTTTCACAACCACTTATAAGATATTGAGATTTTCCAAATTGATCCATTTCTACATTGATTAGGGGAATCTTCTCATTTTGTGGATCGATTTAAGAAATATTTTTGAAGAAAAAAAGTGTTAAGACGAGATCGTTTTGTAATTTTATATCTTTGGGTTTGGGCTTCATTAATTATTCATTATTAAATCAAACTTTGTCACTTTCACTCCTTCAAATTTGCTGTTACTTTCACATTTTCCAGTAGTTGGTGGTTAAATAACTCCTTTTCACAAACACATGATTAATAGACTTCTCATTTATTGTTTAACAGCCACACTGAATTATAAAACCCTTTGGCCAAAGTCTTTTTTAACCCCTCTTCATTAGATTATTTTAATGTATATACATACATATAATAATACTAGTTGGTGCACACGTTGGTTGCATGTGTGAAGTCATATTTCAAGGTGGTATGTAATTTGAAGACATCATTTGGCCATTAAGATCGAGTACTTTTTGAAATAATTTTGAAAACCTAGGTAAATATGGGTTCGATCTCATAAAGCATTGAAAAAATAAATTTTGGTTGAGATTAGCTTTTAAAATTATTTGTGACACAAGTGATTTAAATATTAATGTTTATAATATAATATGCATTTGAATCTTTTGCTTTTTTTCTCTCTATTCTTCTTATTATAATTGTGTTTAACATGCTGTTATTTCTTAGATGTACATACTAATTATTGAACTAATTGTATTTCATTATCTTAGCGTTGTGCTTTAATTGAACCAATTACTTTGATTACTATGTACTCCACTACATGATTAGTTAAAGCAATAATGTGATTAGTTATGGATCATTGTTTCTTGATATTCGGTAGATTTTATTGGTGATTACAAGTTGTTGATATTTCGCATATATTACCATCATTTATCGTTTTTGACATATCACTTTGACTATATTCTTGTCATATTTGGTACTTCACATTTATTTTTCATCAATCACGTGTACTTGTAGTCTGTAGATGAAGGCATAATATTTCGCTATTGTGGATTGTTGTGATTAATCTATGTTATTTCAATTTTGATTACAATTATTTTGTTCTAAACTCTTTGTAGTTTATTATTGGTACAACTCGGATTCAGATGAGTCAAATGTGCGACACACCCTATTTTCACACACAAGGGGCCCTATAACATACCACTAAATGTTATCAAGCAAATTAATATAGTGGTTAGTCTTGTCTATAGTAACTAAATGTTATCAAGCAAATTAATACTATTCAAAGCATACAATATGAATAATTAAGCGGAATAAAACAGCTAAAAACCTCAACCATAATTATTTATATCCACAAACCATGTTAATATAATAAAATCGTTGTAACAACCCTATAACATACCACTAGGGGCCCATCAAGCACATGCCTCAACTATAAATGGGGGAATAAATTGGGTTTCCAAAGATTTTGGGCCTACTACTTGGGTAAATGGACTATACTAGGGACCCAAGATTGTTCTAGAAAAGCTTCAAGTCAAAACTTATTCACCTGACTTCATTAACTTCATCTAGTCATCATTTACTTACACACTCATGAGAATTCCACTTTAGGGTAAAGGCAAAAGTACTTAGATGACATAGTACACCCATGGTTTAACAAAACTAAAATTAAATTTTCTTAAATTGAAAAATGTGGTAAACTTGTGCATGTGCGATTTTTTGAAATTTGATTTATACATATGCTATATACTTTTCTTATATAAACATATTTAAAATTGTGCATTATGTGTTTTTAAGAGACTTGGTTTTAGTTCAAAAATAACCATTTTTAAGTTTTGCACCCTCTGGGCGCCTCGCTCCATAATCAAGACCTACACTTATCAACCATCAACACCCAAAAGTCAAAAAAGGGTAAAAATACAAATATCCTAACTATAGGGGGTCACACTCTGATCTACTAACATATACACATACTAAAATTGGGTAAAAATAACATATATCTAAAAGTATCATACCAAATCACAAAGTGCAAGATTTCCTTTTATCAATCACATAGTTGATTGGCATCGATCGCGCGGTTGATCCCATGAACCACACGACTGAAAATCTTATGTGATCATTATAAGATCAATCCATTAACCACACGGTCATTCCTCGAGTGAAATTATTCCTACAAAACAAATCCTACCATATCTGTGCCCTACCACAACCCATCCACGGTGACACATGTCTTTTATCCTCAACCATATGGTTGATCAGACTATAAATCTACCCCCGAGCTGACATCTATAATAGAGGCCCCCACTACATTGATAAATTCACCCCAAAACCCAAAATTGATTCAGTTTTCTAACTTTCTTCAACTCCGAGTATCTAAGAATCTAGAGTTTTGTTCGAAATCCCGAGAGAAGTTTTAACTTTCCAAAAAGTCGCTTCCTCCAGCAAACTGAGTTAAACCTTTGCACCTATCCCTCAAACATAAGCCTTTCTTAAGGATGATTTGTCTCACAATTCCACCTCATTAGGGGCACATTTCTATGGAAAACTTGGCTCATTCTACAAGGGTAAAAACTCTAAAGAAACCTTAGGTTAATATCATAAACACACTATGATATAAGAATGTATATATGTACTTGGTCATCTTAGTCCGGCCACAATTAGGGGACCGGGTATGCATTTTACAACAATTATATTTTAAAGTGTGGTTTATCTCCAGCATCTTTATTTGTTGAGCTAAATAACATACTCATATGTTAATAATGCTAATAAAAATCGGTACAATGAAGTTCTACAGGAAAACACACTTTTCAAAACTGTTCTCAAGAAAGTGTTTGTGAGTCGAGTTACTCCCAAACTTTCTTAGAACCAAAGTATAAAATCATAATACTCTTCACCACTTCTCCAAGAGAACATTCTCGTCTCAACAATAGGACTCACGAATTTGTGTTTTCTTAGAATACTTATCAAACACCTGTCTTTGATTATTTATTTCTAACATACGAATTTCACTCCAACTCGTAACAAAAATGTTATATAAAGGACTAGGCTCCATAAATATCATAATGTTGTATAACTTATACTCGGTATACCACAACCCACATCCATAAATATTCCTCATTAATTGGAACTACCTTGGCTTTGATCTCGTAATATCTCGGGTACGTAGGCGCAATACCGAGCTATATTTTGAGATCAAGCCTTATAATAAGTATATTGAAATATTATCTCTAGGGATGCCTCCATCTCTATTCCAAACACCCAGGATCCAACGAAGTAATCATTTATATCACTTGGGATCATCCCGAGCCCCTATGACACATATGGGATTTTAGCCATTTTGATAAAGGATACATAAATCTATGTCAGTGACTTCTAGTTCACTCCAATCTTAAATTTTCATATTCAAGTCATCCTTTCCACCCTAGAACATGACATCCTCAGTACACACCCTCCAATTTGGCCCTATAATTTAGGTAGTAGATGATGTCTAAACATCACACCCTATATATTTGTAAAACAATATGAAGGTTCAATAACACCTTCAAGTTAGTGATCGATCGATGTACATGGATGTCTTTGTCGATGACTTCGGATCCACTCCCATTCTGATCCTACAAAATTCAGCTTCCGGGCTCACAAATAGCTTCTCCCCCTCTCAATATAAGTCCTCACATTTGCACACACATCACATATCTTATCGCAATAACCAAAGTACGTAGGCTTTTATCTCGTGGATACACGGGTACGTAGGCGCAATACCCAGTCATTCTCATGAGAACAAGCCTCGATAATATCTCTCTCGATATGTTATCCCCACAAAGATGCTTCCATCTCTTACTTACCATACCTTACCCCGTATCCCTTTCTCACACCTCAAGTGAGATATCAAACTATCTCAGTGCATATACATATCAAACAGTCCCCCGTTATATAATCTGAACCTTCTCGTTTCCATATACATATATGCTAACGCCACCCCCATCTGAGCATGTATTCACACACAACGTACTCCTGTGTACCCACACCGGTTTAGTGGCATTCCTACACCCCTCACTAATGCCATTTTGATACCTAAGCATATATCTACGTTTTAAGGGATTCTCAAATTACAGTCTTTCAACATGTTCTAAAATAAACTAAAATTAATCTTTAATTTAAAATGTGATAATAAGTATACACGTAAGGAAGCATAAAGAAGAAGCGGTGTTATTAATACCTTTCGCACTCATAAATCGGTTCCCAAACACACACCTAGAATATCTAGATCATTCACAAGCCTCAAACTTCTTTAGAACTAGATAGAAGGGGATAACCTCACTCATTTTGTTTATTTTTATATAAAATAAACTGGAAAACCGATAAACCCTCGCATGAAGAACTAGGTTTAGGTCTAAATAAGACTGTGTAACAAAACTATATATGGTGTCGAACAACGTCCATGGACACAATCACTATAAACCCAACATCAAGGGTAAAAGGAGGGCCGAAAGATAAGAGCCATCGTGTCCTTGTAGGGATCACCACTACACCAAATTCTGCGAATGGTCATGGTAAAGGGGTCATGGACCAAAACCGTGACCATAGCCAAAATGGGCATGACCAAATCTATGACTCAGTGTGGCCATGGGTTGTCTTATAGGTGGTCACAACTGTAGACCCTGACTCCTTCGGGTCAGGACTTTAAGCCGCGACCCAGCCGTGACCATTATGGCGTCAAGTTACCCTCCAATTTTGGTCAGGGAGCCGTGACCACAAACCCCAATACACAAGGAGATGGTCACGGCTTAAGTCCGTGACCATTAAATTATATGAGTCAAGACTTTGGGCCGTGACCGTGGTCGTGACTCATGACCTTATTTCCACGCTAACGTGTTAAAAATAAAGGGGTCACGTCATATGATCATGGCCCTAAGCCGTGGCCATGGTCTTTATACTAAAAAACGCATAACAGTTTTTCATTTCCCTCAAAAATTTCTAAACCCTCATTTTTCCTCCCTCTCTCCGACGATTTCGGCTCTCTCAGTCTCTCAATCTCAAGCTCTTTCTCAAATGTAATCTCAATATTCTCCTTGTTATGTATTTATGTGCATGTGTATTTCTTTGTGTGTGCATATTTCTCTCTGTGTGTGTATACGTGTGTGTAGATGTGTGTGTGTGTGTGTATACGTGTGTGTATTGTGTATATATATGTAGGTGTGTATACATTATCATCGTGTGTATTGTGTATATGTATGTGTGTATATTGTAAATGTGTATGTGTGCGTGTATTCTAGAAAAAAATACATATATATGACTAATGTTGGTTTAAGTTTCAAACTATAGCAAATTTTAATTTAATGGATATTGTTGGTTTTAGCTTCAAACTAGGGAAAATTTTAATTTAATGGATATTGTTGGTTTAAGTTTCAAACTAGGGAAACTTTTAATTTAATGGATATTGTTGGTTTAAGTTTAGGGATGAAATATAAAAATATACATCTCCATTAATATTAATGCTAAATTTGGGATTAATAGGGGCTTTGTAAAATTAAGTCCAAAAAATGCATAATTTATTAATTGTAGGGGTAATGTGTACAAGGGATTAATTTTATGACTAATGTTTGTAAGGGTTAATTTTAGGTTTGATTTTAGGGATTGTTGGCTTAAATGACAAAAGTAGGTATTCAAAACCTAATAAATTAATAGTTGATGATTCATTAGAGCCATAATTTATAGGAATCATATTCACGTCCTCGTACATAATAACTCGTTAATGATTCATTAGAGATATTATTTATAGGAATTATAATCACACCCTCATTCATTTTTCTCAGAAAAATGAGTCATGGTGCTAATAAATGGCAACAAGAGTGGGAAAGGTTGCAATTGGACCGCACGCATATATCTTTCATTAATGAACCTCATAAAGTGCGTACTCTGGTTTATTGGTATGGTAATAGGAAGATCGGACAATTTAACTATCTTGTAAATCGTGGAGTTCATCTCCAACAAGAGTACTTGTTCGATCGTATTCTGTTTTCCCTGCCATAATGTTGGGATAAAGCGGTATAATATATATTTTGCATACATAATCCCAATAGACCACTGGCCTTGCTTACGCTGTTAGAGAAGGCAGAAAAAAAAATCACCCATTATGGATAGAATTACGTAAAAAGAGCATTAACGAAGACTGTGATGTCTCATGATATATACACGTCAAATTCGATCTTGCCAATAGGCTGAAGAGGATGATATTTTGAGTTCATGTCGCTGACATCTGTGTATCCATTATAGATACTCTTCCTCCTGATTGGGCACATGCAAAAATCCATAGGTTTTTAAAAACAAATCCAGACTGGATGGAGATCAGACAAAATTGAACTTTTGTTAAAGCCTTACTATGAAAAGGTTATATTATAATTGTTGGTGTAAAAAACTAGATTCGATATAATTAATTAATCACAGATAAAAAGGAATAAAGAAATAAGACAAAGGATTTTTAAAGTGGTTCAGCCTTATGTAAATGGCCTACGTCCACTGTTTTGTATTGTTGGGTGTTTGCCTTAATCTCGATTAACGATTACAAGAGATCAATTACCCCTTTATGATGGGTGTTACAATGTATTTATAGCCTTGGGACTATCAATGTGAATAGACGGTATGCCGTTATTTAATAGGCGCATACATCTGTACAATAAGAATGTTCACTAGGTCCAATGTTCATTGAATGTGCAGTTGTCGTTTGATCTTCCTGGCTAGATGCTCTGCACATTGAGTAGCTTGGCACGCTATATAGCTCGGTTGTTATGTAGTTCGGCACGCTGTGTAGCTCAGTGAGTATATGCATTCACCACGTAAGATAACACGTATCTTATATAATTGGTCCACATCAGCTGACTAATTTTTGTATCAACAGAAGCCCCCAATGTTTCACAGTTGAGGTTGAAATATGAAAGTGTGGAACATTATGCCCAGTAGTTGCTCGGATATAGTTAGCCCAATCTTTTTAAATTACCGATCTCCAACACTTTGGAAAATTTATTTGTATTCTTGTCATTTGAGCGCGAAATGGCAAACTTGTAAATATTTTGAATCTTCAACAGTTGTTTGGATATTTACATCTTTTTCATCGTTTAGCCGCCAAAAATGCAAATGTCTTTTCTAGTAATCATTTCTTTTCTCGCTTCCCAATGCAAGGTATTTAAAAGCGATAGAAACAAATCGTTTTCAACCTTTTACTTCCAGATTTTTGAACTCTTTATTTTCTCACTCTATTTTTATACTATCGTTCTTTCCATCGTCCGCCTTAGCATATTTCTCAATTTTCTGTAAGAATTTCTTCCTTCTTCTTTCTTTGCCTTAGTCATCATGATTTATCTTGTCGGAGCTTTGGATAAATTCCGAGCTGATTTTGCAATTCCCTCTTGGGTTATTTTAGAGGAACCTCCTTGCCCTTCTGACTTATTTTCTTTAGGTGAGGGACACTGGTTTCCCTCCATTTTTGTAGCGGAGTGTGGATTTTCTTTCTCGCCAAATCCCCTGTGTTTGGAGTTTTGCCAATATTTCGATATTGTTCCTGCAAGAGTAGCTCCAAATACATGGAGGGTAGTTAATGGCGTACATAGGTTGAATGAAATACATGAAACTCGTTTAGGAATTTTTGAAATTATGTACTGTTATAAATGGGTTACCAGTGACACTACTTTTTATTTAAAAACTAGGTTTTCAAATAGAGCTTTAGTGGTCAACCTCCCCGATGCCAACATGGATTATTTTGATCATGGGGTTGTGATGAAAAATTGGCAACACCCCCCATTAAATGGAAATAATGTGTATCAAGGTCCCAGATGTCCACTTTATGGCAATGGGATAGGTTGTTTTTAGTTTTTTAAATTTAGCTTTTGATGAAATGCATCACTGACATTAATTAATTTTTGTTTTGTTTGTTGTAGTTGATAACAAAAGAAAACCCCCAAAAGAGAGTGACATTAATATAAAAGATTTGAAACTCATATGGAGTTTGCACCAATCAATTATTGGGGATCATGTTAGAGCTGCCTCTTATTTATTGAGATATAAAAACACCACCTCATCTTTCATTGCTCGTCCTCTTACCCCACCTGTGGTAATTGATCTTGATCAATTACCAACATCTCGAGCAAGTGCAAGAGAATCTTCTTCTGATTTAAATACCTCTATTTCTGATCTGATGATGAGGAAGAGGAGGATGCCTAAATTATTTGCCAAAGATGCTCCTGGTATTGATGGGGCAAAGAAGAACAAAGGGGATGTCCCTACTGAGGGGACGGAGAAAATGGACATTGCTCCATCTAAGGGACCAATTCCAACTGTTAAGGAATTCGGCAAGAAGCCACATATTACTCCAAAAGAGGCAGCACGTGTGATTGAAGGTGTTGCCATTACACAAGGAGAGGCAGCACCTTTGATTGAAGGTGCTTCTTTAAAGAGATTGAGAAGAGGTCTTGCAGAAAGACCTATAGAAACTGCTTCTCAACCTTCTAAGGTTGAGGATCCTTCTTTAAGAGATAATGCTCCAGATCTCATTTCTCCGTGCTCGGCCAAAGGTTTGATCAAATCTTGGATCATTCCAGAATATCGAGCTTCTAAGGGTTCCTTTTCCCGGGAGAAGGTCATTGACTTAGCAACACAATATATTGCGTCAGTAAGTATCATCATCCTTACTACTTTACCTCTATATACTGTATTTATATTCTGAGTTGATCTTCTTTCTTTTTCAGTTTATAACGTGTTTTAATAGCATCTTGGAGAAAGATGAAGCTATCAAGGCTTCAACTTCCTTAAGTGGGGTGGAAGAAGCTTTTGCTGGGTTAACACAATCTTTGAAGGAATCTCGACAGAAGTACGAGGAAGATAAAGCTACTTGGGAGAAGGAGCTCCAGTCTGCTGAGATAGCTCGTCGACAAGTTGATACAGCTCGAGACCAAGTTGTAAATGCCGCCAAAGAGTTGGAGAAAAAATTGAAAGTCGCCATTTCCAGTAAGAAAGAAGCTGATGGAAAGCTTAAAGAGGATGAACGGCGTAAGAAAGAATTGAAAGATAAGGTGAAGCTTGCTGAGGAACATGCTTCTTCTGAGAAGGTGAAAAGAAAAGTTATTGTGAAGAAGTCCTTTAGTTTTGGTTGGGATAAAGGATGGAACAAAGCCTTAACTGCTATTACTTGCCAAATGGAGTATGCAAGCCTAAAGTACTTTAGAGATGGATGGGTCACAGCCTTGAGAGAATTTAGTGTTGCAGATTGATTCTGAATTGTTCCAGAAACACACTCATGGCCCTCCTCCTACTATTGATGAAGAAAAAGAAGAAGATGAATCTGCATATGATGAGTCTTCTATGATGATAGCAGAACAAGTACCTATTGTTACCATATCTCAGTCCTCTGAGCAAGTTCAGCAGGCAATAACTTCTACCGAGCAACCCCAACTGCCCTCCGAGCAACCAACTCCTTCATCCAAACTAACTGAAGATGTTGTAGGGAGTAAGGATAAGGTGTCAAGTTGTTCGGGTTTTTGTTATGTTATTTTCTCCCTTTTTGGTTGTAACATTGAATGTACTTTCTCCTATTATGATCAATAGAAATGAATTTTTGCTATCTGATTGTGATTCTCTTTTACTTGCTCTATATGTATCGTTGTTGATGCATTTTTTTTCCTTGCTAGTTTATTGCCAGGGTGGAACTCTTATTAGCTCATGATATAGAGTTGATGAAAAAATGTAATAATTACTTCAAAGCGGGTCATACAGATTTCACTGAGGCTCAAATAAATGATATCCTTGGACCTGATGCTTCTGAGCGAGCAATTGATGCGTACCAATACTTTAAGTGTTTACTTAATTGTGATGTAGCCAATAATGTGGCTTATTATGAAATGATTGAAGACCTCCAAGGGATAATTGAAGAAGTTCAACTTCAACATAAGGAATCCACTAAACTTCTGCATGAAGGTTATGAGAAAAAGTACCAATAGTTGAGTGTTGATCGGGGCTATGACAAATATATCTCAGCCCATGAGAAAAGAGAAAAGGTGTTAAAGCTTGATGTCGAGGAACATAGGAGTATTGCCAAGCTGTTGGAGGAGGAAAATATTGCCTTGCGAGAAGAAGTAAATCTACTCAAATCTGATGCCTCCTCTTCTTCGAGATCTTTGGTCCCAGTCAATGATGAAGGCTTCTCATTCTTGGAAACTAAAAATGCTATTTTGAGAGAAGAGCTAGAAGCTTTGAAACAAATCAGACCTACATCCTCTTCGCGGGGTAAAACTAAAGTTGGTCGAAGAAGCGTTGAAGAGACTAGGACTCAGCAAGCCTTAGCAAATCAGGCTACTTAGATGAAAGCAAAGAGTCAAACCTTGGCTGAAATGTCCCAAAAAATTCAAACTCTTACTGACCAACTCTCCAATCAGAGCTCTGCACTGGAAAGTAAGGAAATCTTGGTGAAGAAACTCCATGAGAAGCTTGAGAGATTGACTTATCAATTTCATAAGCAGTCTAGGGAGTTTTGGATGGCGGGGTTTAATGAAGCTTTATGCCATCGAGATGCTCGGTTGTAATAGTCAAATAACGAGGGATACACACATGTATGGTTGAACGCTTTATGTGTGATGAAAGTTGATCGAGGACAATCCTTATGGGATTGGTGTGAGCCTGGATTACTTGATTTACCTGTTCCTCCCTTTAAACTCGATGCCAACTGGATTCCAGCCCGTGCCATTCCTCAGTGTTTGATTTTGAGGTATCTTGGTGATTACAAGCTCCATTCAGATTTTGAGATATCTCATCCTCAATATTTTCTTGATCGACCATATCCGAGCAACGTCAGAATGCTGCGATATATGAATTTTATCAACTCTACCTACGCATTAGATGATCCTCCAGCTGGGATGGAACTTGTATCAAAATCATAGGTAAAGAAACCCATAGAATAGGAAATTTGTATTTAATGAATCAAAATTCATCTTTATGTAATCTGCTTGTATTTAATGAAGAAAGATTTAGTCTTTGTGCAATTTTATTTCCTTGGAAATACTTTGTGAAATGTTTTTCTTGTTATTTGCTGATGGATGTATATATATATATATATATATATATATATAGAGAGAGAGAGAGGGGGAGGGAGGGAGGGAGAATTTGTCCTGTTTTGCCTAGACAATGGAGCTTGCCCCACTTGATGTCTAGTTGTAGTGTCTTGTCACCCATTAGTGCCTAAGTAATGGAATGATTTTCATCCCATGTTCCTTCTTACTTGTAGTAATCTTTTCAGGATTACCTTATTGCCTAGACAGTGGATGCCTCGGGGGGTCACCCATCTTCTTGCCTAATTTGGGGTGTCCCTTGAGATCACCCGTGATCAAATAGGCTTTGCCTTATATGATTGTTATGCCAACATTTTTAGTTAAATTTATTTGTACCGACCAACTGGATTTGGTGGTTGTTGATATGCCGACCAACCGAAGTTGGTGGTTGATGAATACCGACCAATCGGAGTTGGTGGTTGTTGATATGCCGACCAATCGGAGTTGGTGGTTACTGATTTGTTGACTAACCGAAGTTGGTGGTTGCTGATTTACCGACCAATCAAAGTTGGTGTAGTGTGTAGCACTAGTACTCCGAAAAAAAATTGAACAAAAAGGGAATATGGAAAAATAACATTTTTATTCATATTGAAAGAAATGGGGTACATGTGAATCTGTATTACTGATAATACTTGCACAGATGCTCTGCATTCCACGCATTTTTGAATTCTTCTCCCTCTAAGGTTTCTATTCTGTAGGTCCCAGGACAAAAAATCGTAGTTACCCGATAGAGCCCATGCCAGTTGGCCTCTAGCTTATTATGCTTATGGATCACTTTCTTGAGCACATAGTCCCCCTCTTTGAGATCACACTTCTTCACCCTTTTGTTGTAGAATATGGTTGTTCTCTATTTGTAGGATGCGTTCCTGATTGTCGCATCTTCTCTAACTTCCTCGAGCATATCCAAATCTAAGCGTCTCATCAAATCGTTGACTGAAGATTTGAAATTAAGCACCCTATGTGTGGGTAGATCCAATTCAGCAGGTATGACGGCTTCACTTCCAAAGGCTAACATGTATGGAGATTCCCCAGTTGTTGTTCGGGGTGGAGTACGGTAAGCCCATAACACAGAATGTAGCTCGTTAATCTAATTTCCTTTTGCATTATCCAGCCATTTCTATAAACCGTTCAACAGAATCCTGTTCGTCACTTCAGTTTGTCCATGGCTCTGGGGATGGCCTAACGCCGAGTGGATTTTCTGGACGTTGGATTGATGATAATATGCAGTGAACTCCTCGTTATCAAATTGGGTACCATGGTCAGTAATGAAAGCATGTGGAAAACCATACCTGCATATAATATTCTTCCAAATAAACTGGTAAACCCTTTCATACGATATGTTAATGAGAGGTTCAGCCTCAACCCACTTGGTAAAATAATCAACAGCGACAACCAGATATTTGAACCTCCCTTTGGTGGTCAGTATAGGCCCGACCAAACCTATACCCCACATAGAAAATGTCCAAGGGGATGTGATGGGTGTTAACAATGCCTGGGGGGTTCTTCGAATAGAAGAGAAATGTTAGCACTTATCTCATTTCTTCACATAAAATGTACAGTCAGCTCTCATCATTGGCCAATAGTATCCCCGTGTCGTTATCCCCTGAAGGAGAGTCCGACCTACTACATGAGCTCCACGAGAGACTTCGTGAACCTAGTTAATCAGATCTTTAACTTTAGAGGGATGAACACATCTCTGTAGTCCTGCTATGATACCTCTTCTATATAAAAACCCATTGTTCAATACATACCTAGAAGCTTTAAACTTCAGCCTCTTGGATGTAAGTTGGTCAGTTGGTTCAATTCCCTATTCGATATACGCCCTGATGGGGTCCATCCAGGATGGTCACATATCCAGGGTAATGAATTTCACCATTAAATCTTCATCTATGCTTCGGTCAACCAATATCTTAATAGGAATCATTCTTCATAGCTCAGTGCGAGTAGCTGAGGCTAACCAAGCTAATGCGTCAGCTCTCGTATTTTATAATCTTGGTATTTTGATCAATTGGATCGTTGTAAAAGTGGACACAATCTCCATAACTTTGGCATGGTACCTCGATATGAAGTCTCCCTTCACTGCATACAAACCCAGAATCTGATTTATAATTAACTGTGAATCACTAAACACGATGACTTGCTCTGTATGCATTGTTTATGCTAAACTGAGGTCCACTATCATAGCTTCATATTCAGCCTCATTGTTGGAAGCTTTAAATCTGAAGCGTAGAGCATATTCGAAACCCAATCCATCAGGACTGTTAAGGATTATTACGGCTCCACTACCTGTAGCACATGAAGAGCCATCAACGTACAAATTCCATACAGGTGTACCATTATCAAACTCTTGGCCTGACAAGGTTCCCTGATGGAATATTTGATACTTCCTGTTATCTTCCCCCAATACTGGACTGTTACCTGGCGATTCTTGTTGCTCGTGGTCTATCCTTTATGGTAGATCTGCTAATGGAAGTTGATCGGGGATTGTCTTTGATGATTCCCCAACATCCCTGGGTTGTTCTATATTAAGCCCTTGCTGGTTGGAGGTATCTAGATAAGTAAACTCCACAGTAAAATCTGCTACCGCTTGCCCCTTAAGTGAAGACCTTGGTGTCACAACCCGCCTAAAATAATAACGGGTGGCCAGCCCTATACTATATTAAATCAGGAGTTTCAGATGGTCCAGTCTCAATATCAACTGCCGGTACTATATAATATAGGACTAACTGCCCGATATCATATAAACGAGATCTTAAAATAATAAAATGTACAACAACCAACCAACTAACGCTACTAATAAAGAAAAGAAGGATGCATGAAAGAACTAAGATAAATGAAATGCTAGAAATAAAATGAAATAAATACTACAACAGGATGTACTATAAAAAAAATAGACCTGAATAAGCTGTCGGGTCACAGCCAATACAATACTGAAATGGAATAAATATAAACATGTATATAAATATCCCTTGGGTACAAATCCGATATACAACATGAATCCTACCTAGATTTTTTTTAAATAAGTAGGAAGCGGCTACATGAAACATCCCGCAACAGTCCGCACCTGTCACGGCTCCCAAGAATCTGGATGGAAAGTCATCCGGCATCCATGCGGTAGGATACCTGTGGGTATACATATATATACAAGCAGGAGAGAAAAGTAAACGGGTCAGAGCCCCGAATGTGAAAAATATTTAGCAAGTGTGTTAACCGTGCATAATAAATACTGGTGCACTTTATTTCATAATTTAAAGTGAGACCCCAACTCACCTCTCATCTAAAGGCTCGCACCTATTCGCGTCCTCAAGTTTAAGTTAAATTACCGCCATTTATTAGGACAACCTAACTTTATATAGGCCTAGCCTATACCCACGAGAGCTACTTTCCCATCATAATCTAAGGATCCACCCTTTTTCTAATCGTAAAAGATTATGATTACAAACAATTATGCCATAATAGGCTCAATGGATTCCAATTTATAATTTAATTCATTATCATTCTTAATACGTTACCCATATATACATATATATATATATATATATATATATATATATATATATATATATACATAGGCTAAAATATAAGAATTAATTTCTAAATAATATGCACATGAATCATTGGCAAAACTTCTCTCTAACCTCAAAATTGTACTACGTTTCGTGCGTGGGGAGTCTCGCAAAGCGAAATCCAAACAAGGAACAACCCCGTTACACTACTCATGACAAGGTCAAGACCAGAGATCCATTATGCCATATATATGATTACTTCTCTCAAATCTCGACATTGCACTACGTTTCGTGCGTGAGGTGTCTCGCAAAGCGAAATCCAAACAAGGAACCACCTCGTTACACTACTCCTGGGCAATGTCGATCCTAGAGATCCATAATTCTTAACATACAATTTAATACTACCATTACTACTAAAACTTTAAACTACAATACAAAAATAACTAAAAACCTCCAATAATATCCTTGGGATGATGTAACCGAAGTATTCCTTAAATGCGATACATCAACCCCCAAATAATCTGGTACACCATAATCATCCAAGATATACCCCATAGACATACCATATCCTTTCATCTAGGATATATAAATATATATATAGGTATTTTATTCTCACCATATATATATACATGCCATCATCCATACCCATGACCAAGTGTACATACCTTATATGATGTACAATGGCCATGCACATATAACACCCGGCTATATATATAGCGCCGATAAAACTTCATCAATGCTATCATCTTCCCAGAGTCCGGCTCACGTAACAACAGGGGAGCACCTGTTGGGGATCAACGACACCTACCTCGTGATAACTCACACACACGACGTCCCGAGAAGCGGTCATAGCTCCAACCGGCAATGAGACGAAACATACCCACCACGTCTCATCCCAAAATATATATCTATCGTACAATAACACAAGGGACGACTATGACCTAGGAAATATCCACACCCTGCTCTATATGACAGGATGCTCACCCTCTGCGTGGAAACTTCCCAATGATAGCATGAGCGGGGTATGCTTAACCAAATAAGTATATATATCGCTCACATGCGCAATATACATACATCCATATGATCCCATCATATGATCCAATATAGTAAACCATCATATACAGTTTAAATATCCATACCATGTATGTCCACAACATAAATATATCCATATATTCATATTCATACATAGATATATGTACATATATTCACACATCGCTATATCATTATATATATAAACTAATTCTTGTTCATATGTATAAGATATATATAAACTCGGCTATAAGTATACATAATCCTCAATATACAAGCCGTCACCATAATTTCCTTTAAATTTACCTCGATATGCGAATACAATCTCTTGCTTGAAACATATTCAATCATTTTTCCTATGATGAATAGTCTCCCAAAATCGTATGTATATATCTATACATATACATATTCAACATTAGGGTTATCACCCAAGAGTTTGTGTAGGAATCCATCACTACACATTCCATTCATATCCAAAAGTACATAATTACCTTTAGTACTATTTAACCATAGGTATGTACATGACTTAATAGTCTAAAACCTCAAATTATTCCAACCTTGTTTCAAGTATTGGAATCTCAATGATTATTTCCCCACAATCACGTGTAAACTATCCTAACTAGAATTTATACTACCGCTAATTCTAGTCGATAATACGATCTCAAGCGTTACCAATGTCACCTATGGTTCGAATAAATCTCGGGAACCCTTACTCCTATAGAACTCCATTTTTCATACCTACTAAAACGATAAGGGTCTATCTCTACCATTTACAACCAATTCGTAATTTCCCACCTCCATCATAGTAAGGAAACCCACCAATCAATTTAATCCCATATTTCTTTCATCATCAAAAGAGGTATCCCATCCTCCTAAATCAATGTAACATAGGCCCGCAAGTCCCTATTCGACCTAGATCCCTATTCCCTTAATCTAACATCATAACCTTCCTAAAAAAACCCATTAAGAAAGCCCCTAAGAATAAAACTCCAACGGAAAAGGAAAAGAACAACTCTAAATTTTGGGCTAAAAACAGGGGACCGGTCGACCGGTCCCAGACCCCCGATCGATCGCGGGTCCAAAATTTGCCTACGAAGAAATGCAGTAGGCTCTTTCCTTAAGGCGCGGTCGACCGGTCCCCAGACCGCGGTCGACCGGCCATACCAGTTGCCTTGGCCGATTTTTCCATTTTCAGCAAAACCCACGAATTTAAACCCTAAAATTTTCATTCCAATCCCCAAATCTTTATCACAACATGATTCTAAGCCAATAAATCAACCTAAAGTTGATCCCAACCATTTCTATTCCATTAAATCCATATTTAAACATTCATTTCAAGATTTAAACCCAAAAATAAGGTTTTGATGCTTATACCCAAAAACCATTTCTTTACCCCACAAATTATGAAATGAAATACACAAATAGCTATTTAGCAAGATTAAACACTTGCCTCAGATTTGTAGAGGTTGGACCGTCCTCGATGTCGCGGTTTTGGGCCGGAATCTCCAAGCTTTCTTCCTCTCTCTCTTCTTTTCTTCTTCTTTCTCTCTTCTTTCTCCCTTTAGGGCTTTTTCTCTCTTTCTCAAAATGAGAAAGGCTTGATCCGTAAGCCTTAAATCCCTTAAAATAATAAACCCAATTTTAAATGTTAATACACACTTTAAATGACTCGTTTACTCCAATTCGAGTCAAAATAACTTAAAAACATTCCGGAGCCAAAATAAAACCCAATGACAGTCATTTTGACTATCTCGACCCTTCCGGGATCGATGGTACCCTCAAAATCATCATCCGGAATACTTTAAAATATTCTCTATTTTTGGGCCCCAATTCCCCAATTTTGAAATTCTCCAATTTAGTTAAATTTTATTTTCCCAAAATTTAATTTCTCAGTCTCCAAAAATCGAGGGTTGTTACACTTGGCTCATAAACAACATCATACTCACCCAGCTCTACCGCCCAATACATCAGTCTTCTGGATTTCTCAGGCTTATGCAAAGCCTATCTTGGTGGCATATCAACATACACCACTATGGTATATGCCTGGAAGTATGGTTTTATTCTTCTACTTACTTCGATCAGAGATAATGCCAACTTCTATAGTCTTGGATATCTAATCTCTTCTCCTCGGAATGCTTTGCTGGTGTAAAACACTGGTTTTTTCACTCCATCCTCCACTCTTATCAACACCGAGCTAACTGCACTCTCTGAGACAACTAGATACAAGTATAACTTCTCTCCCATCACCGGCCTAGATAGCAGTGGAGGTGTCCCCAAATATTTCTTCAACTCTTGAAAAGCCTTCTCATATTCATTATTCCACTAGAAAGTTTTTCTAAGTGTTTTTAAGAATGGGAGGCACCTGTCTGTTGCTCGTGACACAAACTCGTTAAGTGCCGTGACACGCCTAGTGAGGATTTGCACCTCTTTCTTCGTAGTAAGAGATCGTAGTTCCAGCAGAGCTTTAATCTTCTCAGGATTCATCTCAATGCCTCGCTGATTCACAATATACCCCATGAACATGCCCTATCATACACCAAATATGCATTTAATGGGGTTCAGCTACATTTGATATTTCTCCAGCTGATCAAAAGTTTGGCTCAGGTCAGCTAGATGGTCAACATCTTTCTTGCTCTTGGTCAGCATGTCATCGACATAGACCTCTATGTTATGGTCGATTTGCTCTTCGAATACTTTATTCATCAGCCGCTGGTACGTTGCACCTGCATTTTTAAGTTCGAAAGTCATAACATTATAGCAGTATGTTCCCCTTGGGGTAATAAAAGAAGTACTCTCCCTGTCTTCTGGTTTCATCTTAATCTGGTTGTAACCAAAATAAGCATCTATAAAGCTTAATAATTAGTGCCCCGAGGTAACATCCACCAGCTGATCAATTCGGGGCAAGGGAAAGTGATCTTTTGGGCAGGCTTTATTGAGATCCATGAAATCCACACACATTCTCCACTTGCTATTCTTGTTCCTCACCATCACAACATTGTCCAGCCAATCAGGATATTTAACATCCTCAATAAAAGAAGCCTTTTTTAGCTTCTCGACTTCCTCGTGAATGGCTTGATTCTTCTCTGGGCTAAATACTCTTCTTTGCTGCTTCACGGGCTTGACTTCCTTATTAATATTAAGCTCGTGGCACAAAAAGGTCGGATCTATCCCTAGCATGTCTTCATGACTTCATGCGAAAGCTTGCTTTATGTGCCTTAGAAATGCCACTAGTTCCTGCTTTATTGACGGATCCAATGAAGCGCCAATTTGAGTTATTCGTTCTGGACGTTTATCGTCCAGAATGATGTTCTCCGTAGCTTCCACGACCTGAACCTTCATAAGTTGGGATTCATCTCTAGGGTCCAAGGTCTCAACCTCTGCCTCCTCGGACTCATCCACTTGGTACGTCGTGGTCTTCTTCCTGGATTCCTCCAACACCTCCTGTTCGGCAGATGAATAGTAGCATTCCCGAGCTACTTTTTGGTCACCTTTCACAACTCCAACTTCAAAATTGGTCAAAAACTTCAAACATTGGTGTATTGTGGATGGAAATGCCTCGAAATTTTTCAAGCCTACCCCCACCATGATTATGTTGTAGGTTGATTGGACATTTTTGTCCATTATGAGAAGCTTACTTTTTCTGTTCTGCAAGAAGGCCAGTTACCAATGAGCATATCCAACTTGATCGTCCCAAGTGGAAAAACTTTCTCACCAGTAAAACCGAGAAGGGGCCTGTGATATGGCTCTAACTGGGTTAACTTCAAATTCAAGCTATCAAAACACGGGTAGAACATGATGTTTGCAGAGCTACCACCAATACACGTGAAATCACCACATCCTTCATCCTCATCTTGATCACCAAGTGGTCGTCGTGAGGATACAGTACACCTACCAGATCATTTTTGGAGAAACCGATGACCAGTTTATCCTTGTTTACCTTCCTCGAGCGATCGTCTTCGGCTAAATTTATACATTGTATATAAGAACAAGATTGGGCCTCATTTAGGTAAGCCTTCATCTCCGCAGAATGATCTCCACCTCCTGCATCTCCACCTGTAATTACATTACATTCAAATGATCCAAAATGGATTGAAAATACCTCGCGCTCAGGTTGCCTTGGCTTTTTGGGGAGGTCGGGGTCGTCTTCTGGATCATCTTTGTGGTCTCTCTTCTTGTCATCTCTTGCTCGGCATGAAGATTTGGACCTTTTCCTTCCTATTTCGTTGGTCTTCCCACCATTCTGGCGATCAACAAACTTACTCAATTTTCCTCGCCTAATGAGTGCTTCAATCTCATTCTAGAGAGCTATGCAACGCTTTGTTCGTATGGCCATGGTCTCTATGGAGCTCGAAATATTTAGAGTTATCCCTCTTGTCGGGGTCTCCCCTCATTTTCTCCGGCCAGGATAGCTCCTCGATGTTCTTTATCTCCTCTAGAATATGGTTTATATCCACCTTTAAGGGGGTGTAATTCCCATACTTCCTTAATTGCTCGAGCGTCTGCTTGCTTTTTGGCTGCTTACTGCCACCGTTGTGCTTTTGATCCTTCTTCTCAATTTTACCTTCAACTTTGGTCTCTGCTTTAGTGTCAGCATTCTTCTTCGCAGCCATGGCCACTTCTGCATTCATGATCTTAACTGCTTTTGCCATTAGTTCTGCCATGGACCTAGGGGGATCTTTGGCCAATGTATAATATAACTTATTAGGTAATAGGACACTCATCAGAGCTGTAATTGCTGTCTTCTCCTCGTAGTCAATCACCTCAAATTTCTCGTTCTTAAAACAAGTGATTTAATCCCTGGTACTTTCTCCTATTTTTTGCCTTACACTCAGTAGGTGTGCTACTCTCTTAACTGGCTTCGCACCAAAATAGAAGTTCCCTATAAAGAGCTCTGCCAGCTGATGGAAAGTAGCAATTTTCCCCCGAGGAAGATTATTGTACCATGTCTGGGCTGACCCAGTGATGGTTCCTGATAATGCCCTGCACCTCATCTCATTAGGAACCGGATAGATATAAGCAGCAGGTTAGTACTGCTCGATGTGGAGGACGGGATCAGTTTTTCCATCATACTTAGGCGTCACTACAGGAGCTTTGAACTTTGATGGTGTGGGAAAATCCACAATTGCCTGTACAAAGGGTGATCCTTGGACAAAGGTTCTTTGGAGAGGATTCTTGGCCTTAGCCATTTCCCCTAACCTGTCTTCCAACCTCTGAATGGAACCCTTCCATGCATCGTTTTCAGCCTCGGATCTATTGGCCCGAGCAACAAATCGCGCTGAATTCTCCTCTTGGGATCTTTCATTACGAGTTACTGGGCGTGATTGGGCAGAACCTTCCCTTAGATCGGTTGGTCCTTGAGAATTCCTTAACGTAATCCTAGGGGGATTTCTATTCCTCCTAGGGCCCAAACGGTCAAAGGGAGAGACTCTGCTCAACCTCTCTAAAGCGCTTGTTCGCTCTGGAGTTAAGGTAACATTTTGTAGAGAATCCGTAGCTCTTTTGGAGGAGGTCCGTCAAGGCTGATATGAGGGATCATTTGACCTCTTAGTATGATGAGAGTCAGTGTGCCTAGACTGAGAAACATTCGGGAATAGCGTACGTCTGGTTCTTGAAGATGGCAGATGGGTGTTTCTCTAAACGCTTCATTGTTCTAACTGGGAAGGTGCTCCATCACGAACAGTTTGAATGAGTTGACGCATGGTTTCTTGCATGGTCGTTTGCCCTTGGGATAAATTGGACACTATGCGAGTGATATCTTGCATAGTTTGGGGATCAGAGGGATTTAGAGGAACTCCAACAGCGTTCCGGTTACTGGATTCTGGGATCTCAACCATTGTTGATAAGTATTTAGTGAAAAATGCTACGTATAGTCGTTCCCACAGACGGCGCCATTCTGTTGATGTAAAAAACTAGATTCGATCTAATTAATTAATCATAGATAAAAAGGAATAAAGAAATAAGACAAAGGATTTTTAAAGTGGTTCAGCTTTATGTAAATGGCCTGCGTCCACTGTTTTTTATTGCTGGGTGTTTGCCTTAATCTCGATGATCGATTACAAGAGATCAATTACCCCTTTATCATGGGTGTTACAATGTATATATAGCCTTGGGACTATTAATGTGAATAGATGGTATGCCGTTATTTAATAGGCACATACATCTGTAAAATAAGAATGTTCATTAAGTCCAATGTTTATTGAATGTGTAGTTGTCGTTTGAGCTTCCTGTCCATATGCTCTGCACACTGAGTAGCTCGGCACGCTATGTAGCTCGGTTGTTATGTAGCTCGACACGTTGTGTAGCTCGATGAGTATATGCATTCACCACGTAAGATAACACGTGTCTTTATATAATTGGTCCACGTCAGCTGACTAATTTTTGTATCAACAATAATATATGGTCAAAAAATTTATTTTGTTAGTTATAATTTCATATTATGCATCTACTATTATAGATATACATTTAACTTTTATTATTTTTGTAGATAATGTTGTGCGGTAATGGAAGCAATACTCCAACCAACAACGTGACACAACCATAGGGAGAATTCTCATCACCAATTGGTGATCAATACTCAACTCCACAAACTGTTCACTACCCTACTCCGAGTTACAGTAGGCAAGGTACTCCCATTAATCCAACAGACACGCCCAACGCTCCTGAAACTGTCGGGTCAGTTGTGAAGAATCCCATTGGGTTCTCTTAATTGGGAAATAACCCCACTGGGGATAAGAATACCGTTCAACATGTTAAAGCCCAATGTTTGTCCTTGGAAAAAATGAATGTGGGAATGGTAAGAGCTGACAATTAGAACCTCATAAATAAAGCTATTAAAGATGACATCTATGAGCAACTTAACAAACGATTTTCATTCTCCCCAAACTCAAAAAATAAGATGCTTTCTTGGGTTGTTGAACAACTCCGAACATATCGAGAAACCTTAAGCATAAGCATTTCCCTAAGGGAGTATCGAGCTCCAACATTTTGATGCTTAAAGATAAAGTTCCTTCAAACGTTGAGATGCCAGTATCTCAATGGAATGATTTTCTGGAGAATGAGGCGAAGAACTCCAAAATGCTGCAAAGGGAGAGAAATAAGCAGAATAGGGCCAAAAAAATTGATGCCCATCGGCTTGGCACGAAATCTTATGAAGATTTGAAGAATGAGTGGTTGACCGCTATGAAAGGTAGCCCGAATGAAGGAAAGACACCGAATCAGGCCAACTTGTACGTGCATGCTAGACGAGATAAAGATAATAGATTCCCTCCTCACTTGTCCAAGACTCTAGAATAAATAGAGTTTATCAATAGTTAGTCAAATTCAAGCCCGTTTGACAAAATTGACAATGATGCCATCGCACAAACATTTGGGAAGGATCATAGAGGGAAGACGAGAGGTTGGGGTCGCATTTGTCAAAAATAAGATTCAAACACACCGCACCTCTCGTGGATGAGTTTTTTTCTGTTACTAAGACTTTTGCGTCCAACGATGAACGTCAAACTTGGACTGAAGGGGATATAATGGGTCTTCGAAATGAATTGGGAGGTGTGAATAATAAACTTACACAGATTGTGTCCCTTTTAATCGGCCGTATGCCCCTGCAGACCCCAATGCATCTCGATTTCCCTCCACAGATGCCGATTCCTCCTCAAAATTTTCCTCGTTCTCCATTCCCCCCACAAATTCCGGTTCCTCCTTCAATATTCCCTTTCTCTGTGCCTCAGCATATCACAGGTCTTAGATCATCGTCAACAACCCACGCTGATAATGGCGAGAAATAATATATACAGGACCTGAGCGGTAAATTTATCGTTGGGATCTGCACGCTCATGTCCACTGTCGTAGGAACTTTAGTACATAATCGACCTTTGCAAGAGGGTGAGTGTCAGATCATGGTTGATACAATATATAAGGGTTGTGAAACTGTTCCAGCGCATGTCAACAGTGGATAAGGGAATTTTTTTAAAAATTATGTAGACTCTGTTACCACTTGGCTAGTTTATCGCTTGATGAAGATGTAGTAATATTTTTCTTATGTTGTAATAATATCAGTAGACAAATTTATTTAATTTGAGTTTAAGTGGTTATGTAGTATCGTTGATTGGCCTGTTCTTGTATATAAGTTATTGCATAGTTTGATTGATTAGTGAGTTGTTGACTATATTAGTGCTTTGGTTTGATAATATATTAGTGCTTTACTATGCAACATGATATTTATTTTATCATGTTAACACATGACTGTAATTTGAAGATTATTAAATGGATTTTCCACAATACAAAGAGTGGATGGGGGAGACTGACCGAATAGCTAATAGTTATGTTAAAGGCGTTCAAGAATTTATTAGATACGCTTTTAAGAACATTAAAAGTAAGAAGATTCTGTGTTCGTGCACCCATTGTATAAACGGAAAATATAAATATTTAGAAAATGTTGAGTTACATTTAATAATGTGGGGAATTTGTCAAGATTATAACAAGTGGACATACCATGGTGAAAAACATGTACCTTATGTTCCCAAAGAATTATCGATAATCGACCACGTAACAGAACACCAACGAGTGGAAGTGGTAAATGATTCGCCAACACATCGTCCATTGATTGACCTAATTGACGATGCTTACGAAGTCCACCACGACCCAAACCACTAACCAATGGAGAGAGATAATGCGCACAATGAACAATTTGATACTGAACTACCAAGAGACCGAGAATATATACGATTAAAAGCCGATGCGGCTAGATCGTTATATAAAGATTACGATGAAGATCATTCGGTATTATATGCAATGATTGGTTTGCATAATTTTAAGAGTCAATTTGGCTTATATCGGACAACGTAACTGGAATTATTAAGTGGGTTAATGAACCTCTCCCAAAAGAGAACACGTTACCGGACAATTATCCTACCATGAAGAAGAGCTTGAAGGGTTTGGGATTGAAAAACAAATATATTCACGCACGTAAGTATGATTGCATATTGTATCGCAACGAACACAGATAGAAGGATGAATGTTTAGTATGCGGTGAGCCTAGATATGTCGTTTGTGAGAAGGTAAATGACAAACCTGTAAAATATCAAAAGATCTCGACAGTCCCACAAAAGTTTTTGAACTATTTTTCACTTGAGTCTCAGTTGAAATAATATTTTACTATACCATGGATAGCGGAGGCCAAGACATGGCACGCTCGATGTGAGGTGGGTGGAAATTTAATGCGTCATCCGGTTGATCCACGACACCATAAATTTGCAAAAGAACTGCGCAACGTTCGTCTTGCAATCTTAACTGATGGGTTTAACCATTTCGGAAATTTAAGTACTAGTTAAAGTTATTGGCCAGTTCTCATGGCTCCTTTAAGTCTCCCTCCGTCACTGTGCAAGAGAAAGGAGTTCACATTATTATCTTTATTGATACCCGGGGCGAAGGTTCCAAGTAATGATATTAATATATTCTTAACCCCATTAATCGAAGAACTTAAAGAGTTATGGGATAAAAGCGTAACGACGTTCGACTCTCACAAGACTGCTTATGCGACCTTGTTCGATTGTAATGTTCATGGTTATTATGGATGTACCACATGTGGAGAGGAAACTGAAGCCATTTGGCTATAACATAGTAGTAAGATAAGTTACATGGGTCATCATAGATTTCTGCTGGCCAATCACCCTTTCAGGAATGATAAGTCTAACTTTTATCCTATTGGTCACGAGCATCAAATGCAACCTTCTCGGCTTTCTGGTCAGCAGATAGAGGAGAAGGGGGCGGCTGCGATTACGGGGAATAGATATGTAGGTAAACACCCCAAGTTTATAAACCTGAAGCGTAAAGCAAGGGGAGATCTTAACCACCCCACTAAAGCAAAATCATGGACCAGGGGATCAATATTTTTTTATTTTCCATATTGGAAAGATCACCGTGTAAGGCATGTAATTGATGTGATGCACACAGAGAAGAATATTGAAGAACATTTGATAGGAACATGTCTGGGTGGATCTCATTCCAAAGATAGAGAGAGGGCCCGTCGAGATCTACATGATATGCAGTTAAAGAAGAAACTATGGTTAAAAAATGATCCTACAACAGGAAGAGTTTCTACCCCTCCAGTTGCTTTCACTTTGACTACTAATAAGAAGAAGATCATCTTAGACACACAGTTCAACTTGAAGACTCCAACTGATTATTCTGATAATTACGTAGGGTCGTAAACTACCAAGCAAATGACTTAAAATAGTGCAAGTCTCACGACTGGCATGTAATCATCCAATTAATCCCTCTGTTATTTTGGCATTGCTTCTCTGAACACAAAGATCTCTGTTGGGCAATTATGCAAATCAGTTTGTGTTTTACCCTAGTTTGTGCAAAAATGGTAAACATAAGGCACATTAAAGCAGCAAAATTAACTTTAGTCGAGGCATTTCGTGTACTAGAGAAATATATTCCTGCGTCATTCTTCGATATCATTGTCCACTTGATTGTGCATTTATGCGATTAAGTTTTATTATGTGGTCTCGTTAGGTATCGTTGGATGTATCCTTTTGAGCGTTTGATGAAAACCTTCAAAGATTACGTAAAGAATACATGGTATATTGGAGGGTCAATTGCTGAAGAATACAAAACTGTGGAATCATCGTTATACGCTAGGGAATATATGCCAGAACAAGAGGTGAGGAGGTTCAATCCTCGTAGAGGAGGAGTGATCGAGGAACCTGACAAGCTTAAGGAAGAATTACCGTTGGGGAACCCTAAAGAGATGAAACTCACATAAATATACAATACGAGCAAGCAACTCGTTATGTCTTCGAATCGCAAGATGAAGTCGAAGAATGGAGAGAGTGAGTATTTATCAAAACTCACAACGATTTTTATTTCATTTCATGTCCATATAAGGAAAAACTTTTGACGCAAAATAGTGCAATATTAATTTCTGCCTTGACCACCAGTACCTCTAGTAAAAGCAATAAAAATATAAAAAATACGGTGCTAACCTATTATGGTATAGTGCAATAGATCCTAGAACTTGATTACTTAGATTTTATAAAAACCGTATTCTATTGTGATGGGGTAAAGATGGAGGACACTAGAATCGTGACCTAAATAGTCTTTAGAGTTTTGTCGGGACAGTCTATGGACTAGCGGAGCCATTAATTCTCCCACGAGTGAATCCCTGGATTTTTACAACTATAGCAAGTGTTCCCATTATTGATTTTAGATGGTGGAGTTCGATTTTGTTGAGTAGAATGAGTGGTAATGTTTGTAAGGGATTAATTTCAAGGTGCAGGGAACTCAGCATTACAAGGTGGCCTCACAGGAAGATTAACAGCTTAATAACCCTCAATGAGGGTTGTCAAGCTCTTAATCTTTCTGTGAGGCCACCTCTTTTGTTCATAACGGAGGGGACGAGCTGCTACTACAAATTATTTAAAACTTTGGGGCTATTTTTAAGCTAGCTCAACAAAAACTACTTCCCTGTCCTTCGGCTCCTAAGTATAAGTTGAGTTCCCTGTGAGTCCACCTTTTAGTTCCCTGGACTATCCTATATTGGTGGTTCTTGATGAAGGCCAGACTCCCCGTAATTAGAGGAGTTGTATTTTGAATATTATATCAAACTCCAAATAGGAAAACGCATCATATTATCCACGACTCCTTTCCAGAACAATTTCAATGAGCTCTACAACACGTTGCATTTGGCCAGGCCAGAAAAGGCATATTTTCTTGCCAAACAAGCCTTTTGAGGGAGAAAACCAAAAGAACCTCCTAAACGGTCTCGTAAGAGGTACAAATACCTCACACGGGATCAATGTAACTCATAGGAACCGATCGCATGGTCACGGGACCCCCGGTTTGGGAATATGACGATAATTTGAGAAAATCCATACTTAGGCTTGAAAACGTGCCGTTAGAGGGCGAAACCCCTTAGCGCCTCCCCAAGCGGCCCCTTTAAGGAAGCGATCATCGTGAATGGGACCAATGTAACTCGTAGGAATCGTTTGCGTGGTCACGAGACCCCCAATTTGAGAATATGACGATAATTTAAGAAAATCCACACTTAGACTTAAAAACGTGTCGTTAGAGGGAAAACCCCTTAGCGCCCCCCAAATGGCCCTTTTAAGGGAGCAATCACCGTGCACGGGTCTAATGTAGCTAGTAGGAGCTGATCGCAAGGTCATGGGACCCCCGGTTTGAGGGCATGACCCAAAACAGAGAATTTCCACACTTAGGCTTGAAAACGTGTCACCGTGGGGCGAAACCCCGCAACGCCCCTCAAACGGGCCCGTGGGCGGGGCGAACACCTAGTTCGGGACCAATGTAACTCGCAGGAGTCGCTCGCATGATCACGGGACCCCCAGTTTGAGGGAACGTCTTAAAATAGAGAAAATCCACACTTTGGCTTAAAAACGTGCCTTTGGGGGGTGAAACCGCATAGTGCCTGCTTAATAGCCCCGTGACCACACAGTCAGTTCCTGCTTGTTGTAGAGCTCATGGAAATTTTTCTGAAAAGGAGTCCCGAATAATATGATGCATTTTTACTTTTGAAGTTTGCTAGAGTATTCCAAATACGAATCTTCTATTGAAGTTACTGGATTGGTTGATCTTAATGAAGGACACACGCCCCATAATGAAAATATCTACCATTACGGGAATTATGGCCTCCATCAAGATCCAATAAACATGCCTTTAGAGGAGTCATATTTGGAATACTCTATTAAACTTCAAACAATAAAACACATCATATTATTCGGGACACCTTTCCAGAACAAGTTCAATGAGCTTTACAACACACCGCATTTGGCCAAGTCAGAAAAGACAGATTTTCTTGCCAAACAAGCCTTTAGAGGGTGAAACCCCAAAGCGCCTCCCAAACGTCCCCATGAGTAGCGCCAACACCTCGCATGGGTCCAATATAACTTGTAGGAACCGACTGCGTGGTCACGGGACGCTCGATTTGAGAGCACGACCCAAAATAGAGAAAATACACACTTAGGCTTCAAAATGTGTCGTCTGGGGGCGAAACCCCTTAGTGTCCCCCACACGGCCTCATGAGCATCGCCAACACCTCGTACGGGTCCAATGTAACTCATAGGAAATGAGTGCGTGGTCACGGGACCCTAGATTTGAGAGCACGACCTAAAGTAGAGAAAATCTACACTTAGG
This sequence comes from Sambucus nigra, assembly GCA_949130495.1. Taxonomy (NCBI): domain Eukaryota; kingdom Viridiplantae; phylum Streptophyta; class Magnoliopsida; order Dipsacales; family Adoxaceae; genus Sambucus; species Sambucus nigra. The sequence goes on from OX422220.1 coordinate 510,344,361, forward strand.
ATTAAAAACGTGTCGTTGGGGGGCGAAACCCCTTAGCACCCCCAGCCCCGTAAGCGACGCCAACACCTTGCACGGATCCAATGTAACTCGTAGGAACCGATCGCGTGGTCATGCGACCCTCGGTTTGAGAGCACGGCCCAAATTTCAGAATGCCTACACTTAGGCTTGAAAACATGTCGTTGGAGGGAAAAACCCCGCAACGCCCCCGCAACGGCCCCGTGTGCTGCGCCAACACCTCACTCGGGACCAACTTAGCCCACATGAATCGATCACATGGTTTCGGGACCCTCGGTTTGAGAGCACGACCCAAAATAGAGAATATCCACACTTAGGCTTGAAAACGTGTCGTCGGGGGCGAAACCCCTTAGCGCCTGACCCGACTGAAAATATGTCTCTAGTGCGCACTTATATCGGTTTAAGTGCAAACCGATCTCGTATGTAATAACCCGGTAAGACGGGATCGAATCCTCAGGGAAATAGGACTAATGCTCGTGACGACGTAGGAAAGATGATTAACCCTAAACTGACTTGATAAAAGAAACAAAAGGTGGTTAATTTTTATGATTGACGTCTACTATCTAAATGCAAACTAAAATTAAAATAACTAACCAAAATATGTGCGCAAAATTAAAACTACTGCAGGTGATTAAATACGAATGAGGAAAGTAGGTCGGAATACAATCCCCCAAACCCTAGTACATTTGCCGGATAGAAAACTAGCTTGTGAATTAGATAGTTGATTAAACCCGGTCTTTATTAATCCCAAGAATTACATATGTGAGGGTACAAGCTCGCATCATACGTAATCAAGAGCAAGAATAAAGCGGTGGTACAATAGTTAACACGCACATCGCATTCTTAAACACCCTGTTTACCAAGGGCAAATGAGGTTAAAAGATCTACGATGATTGTGTTCACTACACAACATGATTCAATCAGTATTTGATTCAAAACTTATTTTGTATACGTGTAAACTACATCAAGATGGGTTCATGCACTCCAATCCTTAGTAATCTATCCTAACATACTACAATTAACTAAATAAATATTATCTATACTGCAGGAAATCATAACCATCATGATAAAAAAAAATATAGATGAGAAAGAGAAACTAAGAACACTTTGAATTAAATAAACTTTGCACGAATTTAATTGCATTCAAATAAAGAAGAAGAAGAAAGAATAACTTCACTTGCATAATTCTAAACTCCAAATCAAAACATGTAAAACTTCTAGGGTTCTTCTCTAATTTCTCTCTTTAAGTTAAAAGGACTCTAACTTATCTCTAAAAACACCTCCTAAACTTTGGGACTATCTTGGAATATATATACTTTATTTTTCAAGAGTTTCAACCATGTGCAACTCTTATTTAGAAACAGTACAATTCAGAATTTCGATAGCCGGACCTATTCGATCACATCTATCGGTTCGATTTGATCTTTATAGAGAATTTTTCCCACAACTGGACCGGTTCTTTTTTGCTCCTATCGGTTCAGTTCGTTCTTTACAGCAACATTCTTCACTATCGGAACGATTCATTCATCACTCTACCGGTTCAGTTTGGTCTTTACAGCAACTTGGCCAGCATTAAAATCGGTTCCTTTTAGCCTCCATGGGTTTGGTTCGGCTTGATCAGAACTTCCTCCTTCCTTGTAATTTTTCTCTCAACTTTGAAGCTTTGTAACTTGTACTCCGGGACTGGAATTCGGGTGTCGTTTTGTCCTATGCGCTCATAGACTCGATGTCTTCAACTCTTATTTGGCTTCTCATCGGAATTCCAACTGCAAATTACTATTTTTCCCTTTTAACTTTTCTTCCTTTTTCTTCTTTTTTTCCTTCGATTTCTTTCTTTCTTCTCGTGCACTAAGGACCTGCAAAATCTATGAGAAATACACGAAACTCAGCGTACTCAGTAGATAATGTTAATAGAAATAATATGAGATAAATCAACTCGAGTTACATCGCACAAAATGTTAAAAGATTCTAAATTATAGGGATAAACGCAAAGAATTTACGCCTAATCAAAACCCCATAACTTAGAACTTTACGCATCCTAAGTAATGTAAAAGAATTGAAACATGGTCAAACTCTTATCAAACGTCTTATTGGGATAGAATACCACTTTTGTGGGCAAACCATTGCATTTAGATTATGCAACAAGCCTCTAAACCCCTAGGTTACCCTAGGAGGACGAGTGTTGTCTCGTGAGGGTTTGTAGTGAATATACCCACAAAATTCGATTTGGACTCAAAGACAAATCAAAATACCTAAAAATCGTACAATTTAAACTTTTCTAAAAATAGTCAACACAAATTTATATTCACAAGTCCCAATTCGTAGTGTGTGTGCGCAAAGCTAGAAATTTAAAATCTAATTTCCACCGATTGATCATTACATTACTTTCCGAAAATTCGTTTTGATTTTAAAATCTCACGGGATGCTCTCACAAACGAATCACTCGGATTATGGCTATTTCTCTAGGTATGCGTGATTTATAAGAGTAAATATAATGGAATGCAAATTCACGCACACAAATTTGAGGGACGGAATTTTTTATGGTAAAAAGATCTCATCATCTGGTGGCGACCATTGAAAAAAGGGAAACATCATCTTTTATTCACACCAATTAATCTTTCTTATTATCTTTTCACATCTTAGGCTCTCCACGCGGTAATTAATTTCGAAATTCGGACTCGGTTAGGATTTTTTCGGGTTATAAGTAACGTCATCCATCTAGTGGGCCAGTACTTTAGGGGAAGAGATTCAATAATAAGGGCGCCTCTTATCTACTCATACAGTCGATACTAAGACATGGTCGAGTAATCAACCTCAGTCGGTCACACTTGACAGTTTCCCGCGCTAAGCCATAGGCAATGTCGGCAATATCGTACTTGACTAGGCCGAGACTCCTTCAAATAAAATTTACTGTACGAGCAGTACAAGGTTCCAGCATTGCAGATTCCACATGGGCAAAAGTGTTGCAATAAGATCATTTACTCATGTGAGGGAATATTACATCATTGTTATATCCATGAGCCAGGGACAGGTGTCTTCAGCTTATTGGGAGTTTTCTCATGCACATGTTGATTACATGTTTAGGGGGGTACATTACACCCCCTAAGCCCTATATATACACTTCATCTTCTCCGTGAGAAAGGATCCTTAATCTAAAAACCCTAACAAACTATGTCCAATTATATAGAGAAGAGAGATAAAGCTTTTGAGTATTGTATCCATGGCCATAGTGGATTTCTCACACACTCACACAGTGGATGTAGGCCTAATTGGTTGAACCACTTTAAACCGTTGTGTTAATCTTCTTATCCTCATATCATTATCTCATATATCCATCTCCATTTTTGTGATGTGATTGAGCTTAAGTTATTCGTAATCACATCTTAATCTGGTGGTGTTGATTATAGCATCATCAATTTGGCGTCGTCTGTAGGAAAGAAGATATCAATGTTTTCCCTATTTTAGCTTATACTCATCAGAGTCTCTGGTGGTGGACCAGTCCTCCATCTTCGTGGAGTTGTTTCGCCATTGAAAGAGCTCTTGTTGAGCATTTAAGCTCTCCTTCTCCAGCTCATAGCTCAAACAACTTACACTAATGGAAATGGATCCACCTCATCCCCCTAAGAATTAACTAGCACCACCACATGAAGGTGGTGCAAGATCCAGTCAAGCACCGCCCCAGTCGAAGATAACTGAGGTGGTGATTGCGCTATACTCCCCCATAGCTAGCCAACAGCAAATGCAAAACCAATTTGCTATGTTCAACTAAAATTTAGCGGCCAGGACTGGTGGCACTGGAGCTGAGTTTGTGACTGTGGCCGTCTGCGAAAACATTATTGATCAACAACCTAGGGGATCGCCCCAAGCACCAGAAAAGGATATCCCTCCATAAGAGAGACTGAGAGACGTTGCTGACCCCAAGGGTCTACTCTTAGGGAGGCAAAGTCAAGAACCCCGTGATAATAGGGCGGGGGACGACCTCTATGAGGACGACGAAGAAAGGGAATGCTGGGAACCGTATCATATTTCTAGGGGCACTATTCGTCCTCCACAACTGAACTGGGAATAAGAGCGTCGACAAAGCAGAGAGGGCAGACCAAGGCAATCAGCCTTAGAGAGGCTAAGCAGAGGGTCGACCTTTGATAGTCTTGGACCTCAGGGAGATTTGAGGAACCGTATGTCCAGATCAAGGAGTGTTACCAACTCAAGAAGAAATGAAAGGAGAGATGACTACAGACCTCCCTAAGACCGAGATGAGCAAAGTGAGGTCATTAGCTAACCTAGGTGTACAGAGAGGGTACCCCCGGCCCTTCTAACTAATAGAGAATGATCAACTCGGCCAGATGATAAAGAAGGGGCTGGGGAAAATGCTATCCCGATAAAAGACGACGTTGACAATCCTTGGAATGAGTCTATATAGAGGTTGGAGAACAAAATATGGGATATCATAAAAAGTCGAGACCCCTTGCAGAGGGGATATGCTAAAAGATATACATCTATGGTAAAGTACTGAACTACACAACCCCGGCCAAGTTCAACCCGCTGGTGGTTACTCTGAAGTATAAAGGGAGCATAAATCCGATGCATTATGTGGAGATGTATCAGTCGGCCTTTGATATCTATTCAATATCAGATGAGATAAGATACCGAGCATTGTCAAGCACATTAACAGGGGAAACTCGTTTGTGGTTCACCTCCCTTCCTAAGAACTCTATAGGGAGTTTTAAGCAGTTGGATGATGGTTTCGTCCACAACTTCTGCTTTGAGGTGAAACCAAGGAAGCAGATGACCCACATGTTGTACATCAAACAGGGGACGGATGAGACTCTGAGGGAATATATAGCCCGTTTTAACAAGGAGAAGCTCGAAGTTGAAGATTATGAAGAAAATATTATAATAACAACCCTTATGGGAGGTTTTCAAAAATGAAAGCTACTCTGGAAGCTGGTCGAGGACCCTCCAAAGTCAATGGCTGAACTCCTAGATACGACCGGGAGAGTCATGAACACAGAGGAGGAGATGGCCACCAAAGAAGATGAAGAAAAGAGCCTACAGTGATGGAAAGGGTCAGAAGTCCAAAGGGAAGGATAACAAGAAAAGGTCAATAGACGATAAGTTTGCGGACTATATGACTCTAACAGTTAGTCCTGAGAAAATTTTGAATGAGATAAAATATGATCGGTCTCTTAGGTGGCCAAAAAGTTAAAGAGATCTCCTTACAAGAGAAATAGAAATCTTTGCTGTGAATTTTACCAAGATCATGGGCACATCATCGATAAATGCTTCGCCCTCAAAGATGAGACAAAAAAATGCTGAAATCTAGTAAGTTGAGGAAATATGTTGATAAGAGAAGTTCAGGTCGAGACCAAAATGACCAAGGCTGAGATGACCCCATAAAGAAAAGAAATAATAGCTGTAGAGAGGACGCTCCAACCAAGCGGGATGACCCTTCGAATGATGATAGTGATGATCCGAATCTCTCACCAAAGGACGATAACGTCCCAGTGAAGAGGCTCAATATATTTTCCTTTGGTATGGGCATTATTTATGGTGGCTTAGTAGGAGGAGGCCCTGAGGTGGCCGACCACAAGGCGCACATAGGTGAGGCTAAGGCAATAACTAAGGTCGAGGTTATAAACTTAGCCTCTATTGATGTTAAGACCGATAATAGGAAGAAAGTGGATATGGAAACCCTCATAGTAGGCTTTTCAAGACTAGATTTTAAGGGTATCTTAGCTCCCCACGATGACCCGCTCATTATTACCACCAAAGTACATGGGTGTGAGGTCCCGAGAATCTTGATTAATGGAGGAAGCTCTACAAATGTCATGTTCTCTCCATGCTTCAAAGGCTTAGGACTTAGCCAGGCAAGGCTCATCCCATACCACCATCCCCTGATAGGATTCAACGGGGAAAAGGTTCACCCTCCTGGGATGTACGAAATGAACGTCAAAATAGGAGACGAGTGGCCAAAGAGGTTCAACAAGAAGATAATCTTTTTTGTGATGGATGAGAACGTCTTTTCGGCTTACAACCATATATTGGGACGGTTAGCTCTCAAAGAGTTTGAGGTCGGGCCTTTAACGGTCCACCAAATGATAAAATTCCCGATTCTATATGGAGTTAGGGAAGTTAAAGGTATCCAAACATCGTCACATGAATGCTACTTTAACTCAGTTGAGGAAAGATAGGCACACAAGAAAGGAACAACCACATATAACATTGACACCCTTGATCCCAGAGACGAGACAAAACTTAAGAAAGGAGAGACCGTGAAAGAGGTATAATCCATCGTCCTTAATGAGGATGAGCCGAAAAAAATTTCCAGGTCGGCAAAGCCCTAAAATGAGGGGTCAAGGATGAGATGATTGAATTTCTGATAAAGTGACAAGACATCTTCGTATGGAGTCACGAAGACATGTCTGGGATTGACCCAAAAGTGATGTCCCACAAGTTGAATGGCATTGATAGTGTTAAGCCGATCAAACAGAGGAGGAGAATTTACTCAAGGGAGAAGTATGAGGTTATTAGGGACGAGGTTAAAAAGCTTGAGAAGGCTGAGTTCATTAGAGAGGTGATATACCCTGAATGGCTTTCAAATTATATCATAGTACCTAAAGCCAATAGCAAGTGGAGAATGTGTGTGGATTTCACTGATTTGAACAAGTCTTATCCTAAAGATAGCTTCCCTCTCCCTCGTATTGATCAGATGGTAGATGCCAAGGACGGGCATGAATTGATGAGATTTATGGATACCTACTCAGGCTATAACCAAATTTTTATGGACCCGACCGATGAAGAGAAAACAACATTTATCACCGACAAAGGGACCTACTGCTGCATGGTCATGACCTTTGGTCAAAAGAATGCTGGGGCCACCTATTAGCATCTAGTAAATAAGATGTTTGAAGACCAGATAGGGAAGATTATGGAGGTATATATCGATGATATGCTTACGAAGAGTCTGAAGGCCGACACACGTGTGGTCGACCTTGAAAGAACGTTCAACACAATGGACGAATACAAAATGAAGCTCAATCTAGCGAAGTATGTGTTCGGTGTTGGAGCTGGTAAATTTCTAGGATTCATCGTAAATCATAGGGGAATAGAGGCAAACCCTGAGAAGATCAAAGACTTGATAGAAATGCAGACCTCAAAGACGATCAAGGACGTTCAAAGGCTCACTAGATGAGTGGCTGCTCTAAACAGGTTCGTCTCTAAAGCCACAGATAAATGTTTGCCATTCTTTAAAGTGCTTAGAAAAACTTTTGAGTGGGACGAGGAATGCGAGAGAGCCTTTACGGAGCTAAAGTCTTATCTTGGTTCTCCACTTGTACTGTCTCAACCTATCCAAGGAGAGAGACTTTATCTATACTTGGTCGTGTCTGAGTCGGCTATTAGAGCGACGATAGTACGAGATAATGAGGGTGTGCAAAAAATAGTATATTTTAATAGTAAGGCCCTTCGAGGAGCTGAGTAGAGGTATCCAAAGATGGAGAAATTGGACTATGCCTTAATCTATGCTTCAAGAAAGATAAAGACATACTTTTAAGTCCACACTATGGTCTTCTTGACAGATTCACCCTCAAATAGGTCATCCTTAAACCCAAGAAATCGGGTAGGTCGATGGCCTGGGCCATTGAGCTGGGAGAATACTACATAGTCAATTAGTCGAGGGTGACAATCATGGGTAAGGCCTTAGCAGACTTTATAGCAGATTTCACCTGGTCTAAAGCTTATAGTGAAGAAGCAGACAGTCTAAAGAGGTCGATCGAAACTAGTAACGAATAGGTAGAGGCCGAGATAAGCACGGTGAGACCTCTTACAACCGAGACTGACAAGTTTTTGCTCATAAATGGTGTTATTGAAGAAGGGCCATTTTCAGAGGGGGCAGTGTGGAACTTGTTTGTTGATGGTTCATCCTGAGAAAATAGAAGTGTAGCCGCCCTGATTATCTTGGCCCCGAACTATACATATATAGAGTACGCGTTGAGGTTCATTTTTAAGGCTTCTAATAATGAGTCAGAAATATGAGGCCCTCATAGCCGAAATCTCCCTCGCCAGAGCTATCAATGTCGGCCAACTTTTAGTCCGTAGCGACTCTCAGCTTGTAGTTAAACAGATCCTGGGGATTTATGAAGCCAAAGATGATAGAATGGAAAGGTACCTAGCAAAGGTGAGGAAGATGATGAAGGACTTCAGTGAGATCAAAGTCAAAAGTGTGCCTCGATTGGATAATAGTCGAGCCAACGCTCTAGCATGGATAGCCTCGGCCACACGGATAGAGACCAGGAAATCGGTGCCGGTAGAAATCCTTCCTCAATTGACCATAGAAGAGGATGACACGAAGCTGAATTTTTGCTTTAATTTAATCCTGGGACCATCTTGGATGGACCTCCTTATTGAGTATATCAAAGAGGGAACTTTACCGAAGTCTAAGGCCGAAAGAAGTAAGTTGAGATACAAAGTCGCTATGTAAACTATCTTAGGGGACGTGCTATAAGAAGCGGTTTCTTTTACCTCTGCTTAGATATGCCCACCCAGCCTAAGTAGATTATATTTTGAAGGATGTTCATGAAGGTTCTTGACCAAACCATATTGGGGGAAGATCATTGGCAAATATGATCATCACTCAAGGATATTAGTGGCCGACCCTGGCCAAAGACTTAGCCAAATACGTAAAAAAGTGTGACAAGTGCCAGCGATTTGCCATTATCCTTCATCAACCCCATCAAACTCTGACGTCTATCACCTCATCATGGTCATTTGTAGTGTGGGGGATTGATTTGGTTGGACCTCTACCAAGGGCCATGAGCAACTACAAATATTTGATTATCGCGATAGACTACTTTTCAAAGTGGGTAGAGGCCGAGGCTATGATCAAGATCACAGAAAAGAAGACCTTTCAGTTCATATGGAAGAACATTATTTATAGATACGACTTACCTAATACACTTATCTCAGACATTAGTACCCAGTTCAAAAACATCTCTTTGGAGAAATATTGTAAAAAGGTCGGCATCAAACAGTTCTTCTCATCGCCTAGCTGACCCCAGGCCAATGGTCAGACTGAAGTCACCAATAAGATTATTCTTGATGGAATCAAGAAAAGGTTAGAAAGTGCAAATGAAGAGGTACATGTTGTACTATGGGCTTACCGGACGATAGTGAAAATGAAGACAGGTGAGACCCCATTCATGTTAGCTTATGGCTCAGAAGTTGTGGTGCCTACAGAGATTCATCTCCCAACTCATATAGTTCAGACGTATAACCCTAAGGGGATTATGGAAGAGAGAAGACTATACCTAGATCTAATTAAAGAGAGAAGAGAAAATGTAGAGGTTAGACAAGCAGCCTACCAGCAGAGGATGACTAAGTTCTATAATAAGAGGGTCAAAGCAAGGTCGATAGCGGTGGGAGACTTAGTTCTGAAAAAGACGTGGCCGAAACTAAATAAGCTCCATGCCAACTAGCATGGTCCTTATAGGGTAACTAATGAAGTCATCCCAGGGACATACCGACTGGAAAATCTAGAGGGAGAGACCTTTCCCAACCCCTGGTACGTTGACCATTTAAGAAGATACTACTAATTAAAGATCTTGGAGATTGTCTTGTATATTTTTCTTTTTCCATTATATGGTATAGTATATCAATGAAAATTATCCTGTATGTGTTCGCTCATATCTTGTTTATAGCAATTAAATCATATGGTCCAAATGTCCTAAATCTATAAAACATCATTCATGGTGAATTAGCAACAACCTAAACTTGGTGAAATGATTAGCGAGGGGGCCCGACCCATTCCATGGATTTTTAATAACACTAAGAGGGGTCAATTTCATTATTAAAACATCATTAATTTGGTGAATATGAGATGAAACACCATTAGTTTGGCAATATCAGACCTTAAACATCATTAACTTGGTGAAAAAAACTCTCTCGGACGAGACGACAGTACATGGACGAGATGATGCTCAACCATGCACTCTTAAAACAACGAGAGGGGGTATGGCATAACACCATAATTTGGTGAGTCCAAATTCAAAATCACTTGGGTGTGGTTCTTTATTAAAGAATAATAAATTTGGTGAATATGAGATGAAACACCATTAGTTTGGCGATTGTAGACCTTAAACATCATTAACTTGGTGAAAAAACCTCTCTCGTCCTAGACGACAGTGCATGGACAAGACGATGCTCAACCATGCACTCTCAAAATGATGAGAGGGGGTATGGCATAACACCATAATTTGGTGAATCCAAATTCAAAATCACTTGGGTGTGGTTCATTATCAAAACATCATTAATTTGGTGAATATGAGATGAAAGACCATCAGTTTGGTGATCTCAGACCTTAAACACCATTAACTTGATGAAAAAACCTCTCTCGATCGAGACGATAGTGCATAGACGAGACGATGCTCAATCATGCACTCTCAAAATAACGGGAGGGGGTATGGCATAATACCATAATTTAGTGAGTTCAAATTCAAAATCATTTGCTAGTTATCCTTATCTTGCCTCATAGACGAGACAAGATTACAAGCATTACAAAATTTGGTGTCGAAATTACTATTAACACAAAGCATATAGTAGAGGAAACAGGCAGATCAAAGCAAATATTTATATTCCAAATACAAATCAAAACAAAAGAAAAGTTTTCATGTGTTACATCAGATAAAAGGCAATAGGTCACAGGCGACCGACCTGACAAAAATGAAAAACATTAAGAGAATTCTAGTTCACTGATCCTCTAATGTAGCATCGATATCTCTAAGGACCGAACCATCAGTATCAGAAACCTTGGCCGCATCAATAACCTCAATTTTTTCTGCATTGGCCTCAAACTCAGTCTTATCCTCCTGAGCTCTAAAAGTGTCAGGGTCAACCTCAGCACCCCCACCAGGCATTTCAACGTCAGCGAGAGTTATCTCAAGAAGATGGTCACTGAAGTCAAGACCCACAAAGTCCCGAGAAGTCAAGCTCCCAGTCTTATCTTGCCTCAAAATGGCCCATCGATGAGCAGTTCTTATGCCTCTCTCCAAGTACTCAAAAGCATGGCCGTTGTACTGGTCACACTCCTTGTAGTTGTCCACGGCAGACTGGATTGCAACCTCTATCTCTACTTTCTTGTCATCAAATAGCTTTTCCAGGGTGTTGGTATATTTTGCCTTGAGGTTGGTGACCTCGTCTTGAGATTGCTTCAGAGCCTTCTGGGAATCCTCAAGCTCCTTCCTCAAATTCTTCTCAGTTGTCTCGGCCTCTCTCTCTTTTTGGATAAAAGGAACCTTCTTGTTAATCCAATCCCCGAACTGATAAAGGGACACAAGACCCTGCAACCAAAGAAAAGTTAATCAGTATTTGAAGGGAAGTACGAGACTACACTTGATAATTTTTAACTAAACTTTAGCAAATGTACTTGAACGGTCGTGTGAATGGAGAATTCAGCAAGAAGGGAGATGTCCATGGCTTGCAAAAAGCACTTGTTATCATCGGCTATCGGAGAGTCGACACCATCATAAGCCATCCTGGGATTCCTGATGACGCTCTCATCATCCAGTTTCAACTGCGACAGACGAGCCGCAAGAACCTCATTCGTAGAGATGTGGATGGCTTGATCAGACCGACTTTATTTTGGGAGACGCGAATAGATTGTTTCTTCCTTTCGGCCTTTCCTCTTATTCATGGCCTTAGTAGTTGGTCGGGGCCTCCAGTAGTGGTCTTGGCGGCAGTAGAGGCAGAGGGGTTGGCTCCGTTGCCATGCTTGCCGATAAGTTTACTCAAATTCTTGGCCACCATCTCCAAAAGATAATCTGACACATTTTTATACGATCTACAAAAAGAAGATGAGGTTAGCATTAAAAATTTGAAAAAAACATGACACATCAGTTCAGCAAGATAAGTAACTCACGTAGCTCGACTAAGGGGTCAACCACTAAACCTGTCTGAGATAAGTAGTAAGGGGTCATCAACTGCTTTAATTTCATGAGACGACCTTGGTATCCTTGATCCCTAAGATTCTCAACTTTTTTAGCAACATCAGCGTTCAAGCCCGTATCAAGCTTGGCCGGCACAGAGACTTTGGTCCACCTCTGAAGGACCCTAAGCTCATAGGTACCACAGGATTCATTGGGACCAAATTCACAAGCTCCCAAAACAAAGAAATAGCGGGGTTTCCAGTCATGGTTGGAAGTCTGGGTGACCAACAAGACCTTTTTAGAAGACTTTCTGGCTACGAGATGATAATATCCAGGTTGAGTTTTGGGGTATGACAGGGTATAACAAGCCATAAAGATATTAATTATAAGGTCGGTTTGATGAACTATCTTCCAGAGAGAGATAAATCCGTGAATAACTCTCCAGGCATTGGGAAAAAGTTGGGGGGGGGGACTCCTAAGCGGGATAAAATTGCGTGTACGATGGGGTGAATAGGTAGTCGAAAGACGACCTTAAACAGATGCTCATATACACATAACTCACCCTCTAAATGTGAAAGGCTCTCTCGTCTGCAGATGGTTTCCTCATGGAAATGAAGGGCCCAATGCCATATAAGTGCCTTCAAGTCCATAAATTGACCTCCGTGATCGAACTCTCGTATGACTCAACTGTGGATAGGTTAAGATCATTCTCTTCACTATCATTGTCTGACTCTTCAGTTTGTGGTTGGTTTGGATCACCACTTAGAAAGTGTTGCATAAACTCATCCCTTATAACAACTAGCAAAGGAATGGCATCAAGTGGGGGAGGGACGACAAGATTGGGCTCATCAATCTTAATGGAGGCATCAGATCGATTTGATAACTCAACCCTCTAAGAAGATGAGGCACGAGAGGAGACCTCATCTGCCTCAGACCCATCATCATGGTGTGAGGAATGAACCATAGTCTCGTTAGAAGGGTCAGCACTATCATATGGTTCAAAGATGGACTTACTTTCATTTTCAGAAGAAATCGACTCAGGTATGGGATCACTTGGTTCGACAGTTGTAGGGAGGATGACAACTAATGGGGGTGGAAATATAGGTAGGAGGGGGAAGGCCTCTGCCTTTCTTCTCTCGGCTTCCTCAAGCTCAATTTTCCTAATATCTTGAAAACACCTCTCACGGAGGCTTGGAAATTCCTCAGATAGTTCGTACAAACGTTTTAACATGAACAAGAAGAGGCTACACTTAACTAAATTGTGATGGGGGACAAACAAATTAAAGGGTTGACTTATTTTGACCAAAAGATCAATGGCTAGAATCCCAACCGTTCCTAATGAAGAACAGCCAAGAACAGACCAACAAAACCCATCGGAGAATGTGATCGGAGGTCACCTGAAATCTCTCAAGTATTGATTAAACACCTAAACCCACTAAAAAACACCTCTACCACTACCACTACCACTAAGTCAATAGACATGAAACAAAGGAAAATACAAACCCTAAAAGCTACCCCAGAACCTCGTCGGAGAAATTAAAAGCCTTCAAAAAATGCAAAAATAAGAAATGTGAACAGTAGAAAATTTACAAGAAGAGGGGTACCTGGAGAAGACGAGTCTCTGAAAGAGAAAAAGGGGCCTAATCGAGCTTAAAATGTAAAGAAATGGGGTGTAATGCTTGAAGGATGGTTATAGCGATGGTTGAGGTTTCGACAACTTAGAAGCGGGAACACATTTTTGAAAAAAAAGGGGAAGATGAAGGGAAAAGGGTTATGTGGTTTAAAAGTCTTCAAATGATTAAGCATGCTTCCCCATGCTCATCATCACCCAGGGCACAAAGACTAAAGCATTCAGCTGCCAGATTACTCTTAAGGTAGACATTATCCAATCAGAATTGAGACAAGTCATGCGCGTGGTCCCTTTAAAAGACTCAACCAACTCATATCCCCTAGTCATCTCCTCACGTAGATGCTGAGGGCTAGGGGTTATTGATATATCCAAATATGGCCTAGTCTCCATATGAGACCTCCTCACCCTGAACAGTCGAGTTGCCAGAAGGAGTTCACAGGATTTTTTCAGGACTCGTCAAGAACCAGGGTCGGCCTCATTCACAGTAACGTGGGCCATCTGGTGGGCCGATACTTCAAGGGAAGCACTTCAATAATAAGGGCGCCTATTATCTACTCATGCAGCTGATACTAGGACACAATTGATTAATCAACCTCGTCGGAGTTACTAAACAGAGATCACACTTATTAGTTTCCCGCGTTAGGCCATACGCTATGTCGACAACATCGTAGTCGGCCAGGCCAAGACTCTTTCAAATGACATTTATTTTACGAGCAATACAAGGTTCCAGCATGGCAGATCCCACATGGGTAAAATCGTTGCAACAAGATCATTTCCTCGCATGAGGAAATATTACATCATCATTATATCCATGTGCTAGGGACAAATTTCTTCATCTTATTGGGAGTTTCCTCATGCATATGTTGATTACATGCTTAGGGGGTACATTACACCCCCTAAGCCCTATATATAAACTTCATCTTCTCCGTGAGAAAGGATCCTTAATCCAAAAACCCTAACAGAACTCTGTCCAATTGTATACAGAAAAATGAGAACGCTTTTGAGTATTGTATCCATGGCCATTAGTGCCTTTGTTTAGTGGATTTTTCACACACTCACACAGTGGATGTAGGCCTAATTAGTTAAACCATTTTAAACCGTCGTGTTCATCTTCTTATCATCATTTCTTATCATCATCTCCTTCTCCCATGTATCCATCTCCATTGTTGTGCTGCGATTGAGCTTAAGTTATTTGTAATCTCATCTTAATCTGGTGGTGCTGATTACAACATCATCAAGGTTGGGAAATTCAGAAATGGAAAATGTTCTTATGATGTCCGTTAGTGCTTTGTCGGGCTTTTGCTCATTTTTCACTTCTTTTTCCATTTTTTTTCTATTTTTCAAATTTTTTCTTTTCTTTCTATTTTTGTTGAGCATTATTTTTTTTCGTTGTTTTTCTTACCCCTTTTTATGCACTTTTTGGACTTTCTTGATGAAATTCCCATTTTTCACAATTTCGGGCTATTGGAGTTTTTCGGGTTATCAAACGAAGAGGAAAAATTTTATTAGGCTCAAATTGGGTTGAAAAGGGAAAAAATTTCACAACTTTTTATGGCTAATCTTTTTGGGTGACAAACGAGGGCCTAACTTCATTATCCGAATTACTTAATGCGTCTCGAGAATAAATTAGTTTAAAGATATTTTTAGCGCATTTTTGAAGACAACATCTCACTCGTTTCCTGTAACCGATCAAAACATAGGTATTGAGATATTCAACGACTTTTTAAATGCTGAATTGAACTTTGAGTTAACCATTAACTCGGATTGATTCTCGAAATCTCACCGGTTAATAATCTCCACACTTATTCATAAAGTCGTCAATTTTCTTTCAATTTCCATCTCTGGTCAATTTCGGCTTTGTGCATTTGAAAATTTTCAATTCGAGACTTATAAATTTTTTTTGATATTTTTGAAAAATTTAAATTCCAATTTTTATTTATTTTGAAGATTTTTTTTTGCTTTTTTGCTTTTTTCAATTTTTTTTGGAAATTTTGGAAATTTTCTATTTTTTTGGTTTTTGGCCATTTTGAACTTTGTGAAAATTTTGAAGCGCATGCATACCCCCCAACTTAGACTTTTACAAAGTCCAGATGCAAAAGGTTTAAAATATAAAATAAAGAGAGAATGCATAGAAAATAAACAAAGGACAAAATGCAATAATATAAACAAGCAAGTGTATGAAATGAAAGGATAGGCATATTAAATTTCTCTATTAAGTAATAGAATTACAAGCAGGTATGGACAGAAAATGTAAGAACTAGACATAACAAACAAACAACTCAAAAACAGGCTACTGAGGGGGTGGGTGGGATGTTCTGGGAGCATTTGGGATATATGGGTCATAAAAATAGTTCGGTGGTGGTGCACCTATATGTAGGTGATATAGCTCAACTTGAAGACGATGCATCGTACTCGTATCACGTCGGTATGCCCAACGGTCGGTGTGGTATTCATTCATGAAATCGTCAAAGCGTGATTCCAGGTCGGTGATGCGACGATCAAGCTCTGCTCCCGTTGGCTTAAAATCAGAATCAGCTTCTTCATCGTACTCGTCCTCCTCGCCCTCAGCCTCTTTTTCTTTTTCTTCATCAGATTCCTCCTCTTCCTCATCATCGAAATCCTCCTCTACCTGCGTTGCTCTTACAATCGCCCGTTGTCTTGCGCTCCTATTACGTGATGCTTGCCCAAGGGGCTTTGGGAGGCGAGGAAATGCCTGGGGGGCTGTATACCGGTATCGGGAAGGATAGAGGTAATTAGGCGGGCATATGGGAGAGGGATCGAATCCTTGTGTTCATATTAATCAGCATCAGCTCATCATCAGTCGAGTTTAACTACAACTTTTATGGCTTGACTATGGCCACTGCATCGTCGTACTCTGCTTCAGTCGACACTACAACTAAGACTTATTCCTAACCTTGTTAGTCAAATAGGCTGAGGTCGTACTAATGATTGGTAAACTAACACAGCTACCAGACTCACCAACATCGTACTCAGCTGAGCCGAGGTTACAGTCAATGACGTCACAGGTCTAAGCATACACAAGCACATGGAAGACTGGTAACACGTGGAATAAACTGTTATAACCAAATCATTCCCCTCACGTGAGGGAATATTAGGTCATCATTATTCACAGGTAGCACAGCCAGGTGTCCGCATGAGATTGTCTAAGTCATCACACTCATTCTCATTGCATGCAGGAATGTACATTACACCCCCAAGCACTATATATGCATGTTTTCCCCTACCTTGTAAAGGGGTGAACATTATAACCTTAGAGAAAGCTCTATAAACACACACAGTGGAGAGAGAAACTGAGAGAACTGTATCACAGGGCCATTAGAGCCCCTCTTTGATAGTGAAGATCACTCACTTGCACAGTAGACGTAGGCCAAGATACGCTGAACCACTTAAGTTGATGTCCCAACACCTATTCTCCTCATCTCTTTCTACATTTATATTGTTCATGTGTTGCCATTGTTACGTTAATTCAATCTCAACTAAGCCTCGATCTGGTGCTGCTATTTATAGCTACACGACACAAAGATGTTTAACCCGTTAAGGTAACGAATCATTTTCGGGTCTTAATGGGTTTAACCCATTGTACCCGTTTTACTCGATATGAACCGATAGACACGTACCAATAAGACCCGTTAGCTACCAATAAGACCCGTTAGCTTTGCATAATTACATATTTAGCCCTCTCAAACTAAAAATGTTTTTTTATCTTTCCCTACGTATTTTAATGGGTCATAATGGTTACTAACGAGTCACACGACCCAGTATGACATGAATAGTATTTGGGTATTAACGAGTTATTATCGGGTAAAGAAAACTTAACCAAACCGATTCATTATATTTAACGGGTCTATCGTGTTAACCCAATAGAGACTCGTACCCGATAAACCTTGAACCATTAACTGTTAATTACGGGTCGTGTCGTGTCACATTTTTCCAGGTCTATTTATAGCATCATCAGTTTAGCACTGTCTGTGGTAACGAGAAGTTATATATCTTCCTTCTTGAAGCTTGGCCTTATCAGAAACTCTGATGGTGAACCAGTCCTCCCCCTTTATGTGGAGATGTTTCAACATTAAAAGATATCCATTAAGGTTCTCAAGCTTACCGGTATCTTAATCACAGCTCAAACATATGGCACCGGAGTTACTACCACCTCCTCCTCCAGCTGGTGGTGGAGGGCCAAGTTTAAGCTAAGTACCACCACAGTCCGAGATGGCTGAGGTGGATGTTGCCTTAAAGTCATTGGTGGCTAGTTAACAAGCAATGAAGGAGTAATTTGCCCAGTTTAGCCAAAACATGATGATTAGGCCACCAGGAATCTCTCTGGAGATGATCACTCCAATAACTGTACAAGAACAACACCAGGAGCCCAAGGGACCACCCTAGGCACCACGTAAAGACATACCTCCTCCCCAATGGCGGAGGGACGTTACTGACCCTAGGCGTTTATGCCTGGGGAGGCAAAGACACTCTTGCCTTGAGGATCAGTACGACGATGTGGAGGCCGATGATGCTCCGGTGGAATGCTAGGAACCTTATGAGATTTCCAACAACACTGTACGACCTTTTCATCACAACCAAGGTCAGTGTGGTAGATGAGATTCTGATGGTCACCCAAGAGGCTCATCATTTGATCGATTAAGCAGAGGGTCATCTTTTGAAAGGCTCGACCCAATTAATGACCTGAGGGAGAGGTTATCAAGGTTAAGAAGTCTTACTGGCTCAAGAAGAGAAGGGGGAGATTGTCGACCCCAGCATGGCTGACTCTCACATGGACGAGACGAAGGCTAGGGGGACGTCAACAGCCGACGTCGCGCTGCAGTAAGGGAACCCCCTGTTGAACCCTTGGAGATGGAAGGGGACAACGTTGGCCAGGCCGACATTGCTAAGACATGGAATGATTCAATTCAAATGCTTAAAGATAATATTGGGGATATCCTAAAAAGCTGAGACCCCTTGCATAGGGTACTCAGAGGGTTCACCCTTCGTGGCAAAGATCGTCAGCTTTCTAACCCCGACCAATTATAAGCCTCCAGTAATGTCTCCTAAGTACGATGGAAGCATAAACCATATCCATCATATAGAAATATACCAGTCAGTAATAAATATCTATTCCATCTCTGATAGGATGAGGTGCCGAGCTTTCTTAAGCACTCTAACTGGGGTTGTACATGTATAGTTCATATCCCTTCCAAAGAATTCCATAGAGAACTTTAAAATATTGGCCGAGCGATTTATCCACAACTTATGTTTTGAGGTTAGGCCTCGAAAAAAGAGGACCCATCTGCTTTATGTTAAGCAAGGAAAAAATGAGAGAGTGAGAGACTACATCACAAGATTCAATAAAGAAAAGTTAGAAGTGGAGGACTATGAAGACAACATAGATATGACAACCCTCATCGGAGGCCTCCAAAAGGGAAAGATATTATGGAAGTTTGCTGAAGACCCTCACAAGTCACTGTCCAAGTTGTTGGTAAAAATTAGGAAGGTCATGAATGCAGAGCGACCAACAGGCATTTCTGACGACTTCTGGGAGATGTCGGCCCCCAGCCTTACAAAGATTATGGAGAGATGTGGGGGTAAGAATGCACCCCCTCCTGCCCAAACAAAAAGGAGTGTCGGCACTTCTATTGAAGGGGAAGATAGCACATTCAAGCCTTGTCTGAATCTACGCACGAAAGCTTCATGGATGGATCCTCTTATCTGATACATCAGAGAGGGGGAGTTACCCTCATCAAAAGTTAAGAGAAGAAAGCTAAGGTATAGAGCTGCAAAATTCTCCGTTATAGGAGACACCTTGTACAAAAAAGGGTTTTTGCTACCTTTGGTCAGATGTGTTCCTCCATCTGAGGTGCCAAATATCCTAAAATATATACATGAGGGTTCCTGCTCTAGTCATATTAGAGGAAGATCATTAGCCAAAAGGACCATAACTCAGGGGTACTGGTGGCTGACCCTGGCAAAAGATGAAGCAGTATATGTAAAGAAATGTGACAAGTGACAGAGGTTTGCTACCATTACCCATCAGCCTCATCAACCTCTGACCTTCATCACATATCCCTGGCCATTCGTAGTATGGGGAATCGATTTGGTAGGACCCTTGCCAAGAGCTGCGAATAACTATCGGTGCTTGATTGTTACGATATATTACTTTTCTAAGTGGGTAGAGGCCGAGCCGATGATCACCATCACAGAACAAAAGACATTTCAGTTCATCTAGAAAAACATCATCTGCAGGTATGGACACCCAAATACCCTAATCTTAGATAACAGGACGCAGTTTAAGAATGTCTTTATGGAGAAATATTATAAAATAGTTGGAATCAAACAATTCTTCTCCTCTCCCAATCGACTCCGGGCAAATGGGCAGACATAGGTGACAAATAGGACAATTTTTTATGGGATTAAAAAAAAGCTAGAAGAGGCAAGGGATGATGGATTAAAGGAGTATATGCTGTGCTATTCAGAAAGCTTTGCTAACAAAGACTCACTTCACTCTCGTTATTTCGAACACTCCCATAATTTTTCAACGACCGAACTTCCTCGAGACTTTCCAAACCCTCACAAACCGCGTGTTTGACCTCCTATCCTCTCATGACTTAGACCTACAGGTTCCTAACAATCCTAACCTAATTCTAACTATTGTACACAAGATTCACCCCATACATGTTGGGGGTGCAACGACCTCTCCGTCACAACTCACTCTACCCCGTAAACGGGGTTCGATAACCAGATTGTGTCGACTTCTTCCACATACGCCTCTAGGTATGGATTTAGGTATTGTCTATTAACTTTGAATGTATCTCCCCCTTTTAGATCTTCCAATTCTATCGCTCCGTGGGGGAATACATTTCTCACAACGAATGGGCCCGTCCATCTAGACTGCAATTTATTAGGAAAAAAGTGTAGCCTAGAGTTGTAGAGAAGCACATTTTCTCCCGAATGAAACTCCTTGCGTCGGAGCATCTTATCATGTGAAAGTTTCATCCATTCCTTGGAAATCTTAGCATTCTCGTACGCATCATTGCGCATCTCTTCTAACTTATTTAATTGAAGCTTACAAGCTTCACCAACTTTATCCAAATTGTAGTTCAGTCTCTTGATTGCCCAATACGCCTTGTGCTCTATCTCCATTGGGAGATGGCAAGACTTTCCATAGACAAAGTGAAATGGGGACATCCTGAGGGGATTCTTGTGTGCAGTCCTATAAGCCCATAGTGCATCGTTCAATCTAAGGGACTAATATTTCCTATTAGGGTTGACGGGGTTTTCAAGGATATTTTTTATTTCATGATTCGCTAGCTTGGATTACCCACTCGTTTGAGGGTGATAAGTTATTTCAACCTTGTGATCAACTCCATACTTTCTCATAAGCTTTTCAAACGGCATGTTGTAAAAGTGCTTGCCGTTATCACTAATTATTGCCTTCGGAGCATTGAAGCGAGAGAGTATGTGTTATTGCAAGAACTTAATCACCACTTTATTATCATTCGTTTTGGTAACTATGTCCTCTACCCATTTATACATGTAGTCTACCGCAACAAGGATGTATAGGAAGCCAAAGGATAGGGAGAAAGGTCCCATGAAGTCAATACCCCATCAATCAAATATCTCAATGATGAGTATAGGGGTTAATGGCATCATGTCTCGTCGAGTAATAACTCCCATCCTTTGACACCTATCGTACAATTTATAATAAGCATTCACATTTCGGTAGATTGTGGGCCAATACAGTCTGCTTTGAAGGATCTTAACAGCTGTCTTATTCGTAGAAAAGTGGCATTTGCATGCTTCTGTATGACAAAAACGGATGATGCTATGTGTCTCGTCATCCGGTACACAACGTCGAATGATTTGGTCCGCGTAATATTTAAATTGGAATAGATCATCATTAAAAAACATGCGCGACTAAGTAATGAACCTCTTATTTTCTTGCGGTGTCCAATCGGAGGGACGGCTCCCATAACAAGATAATTAACTATGTCTGCAAACCAAGGAAGGGAAGAGGTGACAAAAAGTTGCTCATCCGAGAAATACTCATCTATGGGTATGGGATCAATAGGCACGTTAGACGAGAGTCACGATAAATGATCGACAACGATGTTTTCTACCCCTTTTTTGTCTTTAATTGAGAGATTTTAAACTCTTCCAGGAGTAGGATCCACCTTATGAGGCGCTACTAAACATCTTTCTTAGCAAGGATATATTTCAGCTCCGCGTGGTCGGTAAAGCATGTGATGGGTGAACCAATGAGGTACGAGCAAAATTTGTCAAGGGAAAACACTATCGCTAGCAATTCTTTCATCATAGTGGAGTAATTGAGTTGCGTTCTGGTTAAATTACGACTAGTGTAGTAGATGACATGAGCTTTGTTATCCTTTCTTTGACCCAAAACATCCCCAATTGCGTAATCACTCGCATCACACATGATCTCGAATGGTAGGGACTAATCTGGAGCTTACATGATTGGAGCGGAAATGAGCATAATTTGCCATGATTATCATAGTTAATGTGACCCAACCGATTATACCATATCTCATTGTCATCCATAATGGAAATGTTACAGACCTATGTACCTTGATTGATTGTGTAACATTTATTAGGAGTACGAAGTCCTGTAATAATAAAGTCACCTTTTTCATTTAAAATTTTACAATTGTTCTTTGAAAAAGTGACAGTATGGTTGGAGTCACGAAACTTTGATATACTTAATAAATTGGCTTTAAGTCCTTTTACCAAGAGAACATTCTCAAGAATGGGTAATAATTCTTCATGGAGTGCTCCTTTACTAATTATCCGGGTTGATACACCATCTCCAAACAAGACTTTTCCTCCAGAGAAGTTAAATTTGTTTGAGAGTTTGGAATCATCCCCGGGCATATGTTTGGAACATCCTGAGTCTAAATACCATCCAATTGTAGTATGTTCAGCTCAAAAGAAATTATCACTATGTTGCATTTTAACTGGCGTAATGGATAATCTTTTCTAACCCAAATTGCTCTAATTTTCAATTTACGCTTATTAGCTCGGATTTGATCAAACATACGAGCTTCTGCCTTTTATTTAAAAGATTTTTAAGCAATTTTATTGTTATAAATAGTTGGAGCAATTGGTCAAGAATAGAATCTAGTATTCCTTCTTATAGATTGTATTTTAGTATTAGTCATTTTCCTTCTATTACGATATTTAGAGTTCTTGTCTGGCTGTCTAGGAAGGACATAGTTGTTTTAGCTTCTCCTAGAATAGTTGAAGTTATGGTAAACGAGAGAAATATAGACTGGATTACATAGGCATTTGGAATAGCAACCATTAAGGGAATGTCCATAGACATCATAATAGGAGTAGTAAAGATGGCATGTTAAACTCTTAACATTGGGAAAGGTATTATTCAAAGGTTTTCTTGGTTTTGAGATCTAGTCTTATTCCTAGGTGGGACAAGATGAAACGACAAATCTATTTGTCGAATAGGAGGGCAGGCATATTTGGTCTTTTGTTCAACATTATGCTTAGAGTTGCTAGATTCATCAATGTCTAACTTCAGTTGCTTTTTATCAAAATTATTTTTTAATACTTGAAAATCTTGACAAGTTTTAATAGGTCTTTTTTCACCAGACACAAACTTTATGATTTCAAAGTTTTTAGTTTGTGTCTTAGAGTTGGAACAAAAACCAATTCCAGTTCTGTCATCAGAATTGGTTTTGCTTTCAGCTACACAATCTTCAAAACACTTAGAATTATTTTCAAATTTCACAATTTTTTTTAAGGCTGTGGATGTATTTTCTTTTGTTTATTACAATTCTAACAATGTTCCTCTACATTTATTTTCCATAATTTCATTAGAGTTAGACAACTCTTTCAGTTTTTTTTTCAAGGTTTTTGGTTTCATTCTCATGAGTTAGACATTAAGTAGTATACTCTTCAGCATTTTGTTTGATCATCAGACTTAAGGATTATATCTTTTGGGTAAGATCCTTGACAGTTTTTTCAAGCCTAGTGCTTTTCTTGAGAGTTTTTGTGCACAGTGTGTGAATGTCAGAAAAGGTTATCATTTTCGGAGTCACTAAGTGTGTAGTGTCCCATAGCGGTTCATTTTTAGAACTCACACACCCATTGACGTCAACAATAGAGCGTTCCTTTTGACTCACACACACAGCGTTTGAAGCATTATTAACATTCTCAAGAAATAAGGCAGATAAAGTAGGCACAATATTAGTCATGGTATGATCAAATTCCTCATCATCATTGTAGACTATCTTAGCAAATAATGACATGTAAGGGTCAAAAGTTTTAGATGACTCAGGTTCATCATTTTCAGAGTCACCTGAGTCATCCCAAGTCTTGCTTAAATGAGCCCTATTATGTTTGTGAATTATGTCTAAGTTAACTTTACAGTCACTAGTCATGTGTCCTAACTTTCCACATCAATAGCATTCAACATTTTTAAGGTCTTTCTCAGGTATCTTGTGATTGTTATACTAATATTTGTCTTGTCTTATCTCATGAGGCATGTTGTTAGATTGATTTGGATAAGTAGGTTTGCCTTGTCTTTTTGCTATTTTATTTCGAAAGTTCATAATTTTCTTAAACTGTTTAGACATTAAGTCAATATGATTATCCAAAGTATCTAAATTACGGTCCTCATCGGAGTCTACGTCAATATTAGGTATGCTAAATTAAGGTGTGGTCAACTTAGATGAAAAAATAAGATTGGAGGCAGACTGTCTCTTTTGGGGCTGGGTTAATTGTTTCTTAAATTTTAATTCCATTTTCACAGTTCTCAATTTGCTACTGAGGAGTTCAGGTGTAAGGTTTTGATCATCCATCTCCTCAATTGCATATCTCTTATTATCAAATTTTTGTGGAAGTGATCTTAGTATTTTAGAGACAATTTCCTTTCTATCATAAACAATCACATTAGCATCCAATTTTATCACAATGTCTGTCAGTCTAATATAAAAGTCATCAAATGACTCAGTCTCAGTCATGATTAAGGAGTTGTACTGCTGGATTAACATTTGAGTTTTAGCAGCTTTAGCTCTGGTATCACCCTCATGTGCAGTCACTAGGGTGTCCCATGCTTCCTTAGAGGTTGAGCATAATGATATCCTCTTAAATTCATGTTCATTGATAGACATGCATATGGCACTTTTGCCTTTAATTCTATTAAGTGAAACATGTTTCTCATCTTTAGTAAGTTCACTTAGTAACTTTCTAATCCTCACAGTACTTCCTTCAGCGGCTGGTTTAGTAGGAAAAGTGTAACCATTTTCAATGACTTCCCAAACATCATCTCACAAAGTCCCTTGGATGAATGCCACCATCCTTACCTTCCAGTAAGGAAAGTTGATTCCATAAAAAAGAGGGGTCCTGGACAGGTTACCTAGTCTCTCAAATTTCTCGTCCATCATTTGTTTTAAGAAACCAATTTCAAAAACTCAAGATCTAAAGAATTTTTAAAAAACTAAAGATCTGATACCTATTGAAAAAAGATACCACTTAAGTTGTTTAATACAATATTAAACTATCTAAATGTTTCTGAAGAGTTTATTGAAGAAACTCTTTTCTTAAAACTAATTTTAAACACAAGATGTGTAAAACAGTATGAACGAGTAATTTCAGTTATAGGTTTACCAGTTTTGAAAAACAAAACTTTAAACAAAATAAACCAACACAACCTTAAGAATGGGGTGAGAGGAAGAGTAAGTGTACACAAGCAATTTTAACGTGGTAAAACCCCACCCAATTGGGAAAACATCCACGGTGACCTATATGCCATAAAAGTAAAAAGTCCACTAAAAACGAGTAACAGATTACAAGCTATATACCAATCAAGACACACAATCAAACCTAAACTAAGTTTAGAAATATACCAACTCCTCTGGCGTTTTCTGACTTCTCCTAAGGTTCTGATGTTGCTGATGTTCTACCAACTTCGTAACTTTACTCCTTTTAGCTTTACGTCGACTCTAAAAATCAATATCTCAACAACAACACTTTTCAGTATAGTAGTGTGAAGGTGTATGAGGTGTAGTGCTCTAAACTCAAGCATGAAACTCACACACACACTTAATTACAGAAAATATGAGTATCAAATTATAAATAGATCTCTCAAGATGCAAGGGTTTCTAAAAATCAACTAAGTTAACTAAATCAGACTTTGGATCTTTCAAATAACCACAGATCAAAAGGGAATCTTGCTATACAAACTAGCCAAGATCCTATACACTTTCTTTATTTGAAAATATTAACTTATTTCACAAAACGTGAAATAATTTTGAAAGTGAAATCCCCAATCAAGATCCCAAACTAGATCTAAGTCTGAAAGTTTGAGTAAGCTGAAATCAAAAAGGGTTTTGTTGGTTTAGGGTTTGAAAACAACATTTATTTTGAAAACAACCAACAAAGATAGATTTCTCGAAACAAGAAATCGGATCTAGCAAGTAACTAAGTGATGTGTATCACAGAAATAAAATCTCAAATTTCTCTGCAAGGAAATAGAGACTTATTCAACATGATTAAATTGGCAAAGAGATCATATAAGACAGTAGAGGAAGAAACTTCACAAATCTCAAACTAAAAACACTTAGAAAAAGATTTTTTGGTTTGGATTTGGTTGAAGTTTGAGTTAGGGTTTGTAAAAACTCTTCGAACTCTCTCTCTCTCTAACTCCCTCTCTCTCTCTTCTCTATATTTTCTCTCAGAGGTTAAAATGACAAAATTTACAAAATTGAAGATGAAGTCTCCTTATATACTGAGAGAATAAGGATCTGGAACATCGAGGGAAAATGAACGAACGGGATTAATTCGATGTTAATCTAATGGCTACCAAGGCACCGCTTTTAAAATAGTTTTAATTGGATCAAAATCTAACATGGGGATTAAGAGAAAACACATGGAGTTCGTTGATTATAATAGATCCAATGGGGCAACGTGAGTCTTAAGAATGTGAGAGAGAGAAAACACATATCTGGTCGTTATAGAAGCAACACGTGTAAGGCTGAGATGTAGTGTAAAAGGCGTGTTTTTGAAGTGTTAAAAATACAAATTGTGCCCACAATATTCTCAAGCGCTTTCGGTTTCTACCCAACCAGATTTTATGCCTTAAAAATAAATTATAATTTAACCCCAAAGGTTTTTAAGCCAATATTTTTAATTTCTAAAAATCATTTTAAAATCTTAGAAATTATTTAAGAATCCCCAAAAAATAGTAGAAAATTAATTTGAAGGAATTTAACTCACACACACAACCAAATATAGCAAGATATAATGTATGCATGCAATCCTAGTGTGTGGTGTTGGTAAGCTACCTTTAAGAACTTGTAGAGGCATCATGTAGATTCTGAGGTTCTTTTGGTAAATAGGGATGGGACTCAAATTTTATCACGATTTCCAAACTAAATGAGCACCTATATAGTATAGACTTAAGTAAGTCAAAGATATAGGGTGCTTCAGAACTATTCCTTCTGTTACCATGAAATGGCATTTTCATAACTAAGCACAAAGTTCTTTTCCAGACACCGGGCTAGAACTTTCTCAAGATTCGCAAGACAAAGGTCGAAAGAAGGGCCAAAAATGCTAAAATCATCCATGAAAACTTCATACCCCTTTGAAAAGTCGCAGGTGCATTGCACAAACCAAATGGCATCCGTTTGTAGGCAAACGTGCCAAATGGACATGTGAAAGTCGTCTTCTCTTGGTATAACACATCTACCTCTATTTGGTTATATCCGGAATAACCATATAGGAAGCAATAATATGGGTGTCCCGCTACATGATCTAGCATTTGATCGATGAGTGGTAAGGGGAAATGATCTTTTCTTGTGCCCGCATTGAGTTTTCGGTAATCAATGCAAAAGTGCCACCCAGTGGTGGTACATTGGGGAATTAACTCACCATTGGCATTCTCGACCACAGTCATTCCCAACTTATTCGTGACTACTTCAATGGGACTCACCCATTTGCTATTTAAGATTCGGTAGATGATCCTGGCATCCAATAACTTAATAAGTTCAGCTCGTACAACCTCTTTCATCGTAGGTTTCAATCTTCTTTGAATTTCCCTTGACGTCTTCACATCCTCCTCGAGGTGGATTTTATGGGTACAAATTAAGGGACTTATACTTTTCAAATCTACTATGCTCCAACCAAAATCACCTCGGTGCTTCCACAAAATTTCTATCAACCTACCTTCTTGCTCTTTATCTAGGTTAGAGGAGACAACAACATAAAATGTCTCATCCCCGCCCAAATAAGCATATTTTACGTTAGAAGGTAGTTTCTTTAATTCGAGGGTGGGAAATTTTTCTACGGAGGGGATCATGGATGACTCCCTCGGGGGTAGCTCCTCGAATTTAGAAACCCAGTTAATATCTCTCAAGTCCTCAATCGATGCTCCCTCGTCTAATAGCGCTTTTTACCCCTTTACCCGTCGATCAATCTCGGTATACGTACCCTCACGCTGATCACTTTTCGCAAGGCATGTTTCTAAGGCATCCTCACCAATGATTTTCTCAATGTACTCTTATACTATCTCCTCTATGAGATCGACCGCATGAATTTCATCTTCTTCACCCACTTGGTTAGCAATATTGAAGATGTCCGTCTCATTGTATTTGCCCATTACGTGTATTGATTAAAGCCTTAGTTGTGGCTAAGAATGGGCAGTCTAAAATAATGGGAACATGGTTGCTAGAATGGATAGAGGGATCTGTGTCTCAAATTACAAAGTCTAATGGGAATTAGAATGTGTCCACTTGGACTAACACGTCCTCGATAATCCCTCGAGGTATCTTCACTGTGCGATCCGCTAGTTGGAGAGTGATTCGTGTGGGCTTAAGGTCACCCAAGTCGAGCTGCCTATATATAGAGTAGGGAAGAATGTTGACACTCACCGCTAAATCAAGCAAGCCTTTTTCTATTCATTTTTTCCAATAATGCACGAAATTATGAGTGCACCCGGATCCTTCAACTTTGGTGGGAGGTCATTAAGTAGAACGCATCTCACGTTTTGTGATAAAAAGACATTCTTTTTCACCTTTAGCCTTCTTTTCATCGTCAATAAATCTTTGATGACTTTGGCATAGGCGGGAATTTACTGGATGGCATCGAGAAAAGGAAAATTCAGCTTTACTTGCTTAAGAACGCCTAGCACATCTGCACGGGAGGCTCCCTTTTGGGGTGGAGTCAACCGTTGAGGGAATGGTGCGGCGGTGGGCGGTGGGCGGTTTCACTACGAATTCCAGCTTGCTAGTGTCATCATTATCACTCTCATCCAAGGGGGTATCTTTAGCTTATTTCGTGCCGGGAGAAACCTCCTTGTCTTTAGGTGTGTCGTGTGGGGGAGGTGATAAATTAATGACTCACCAACTACATAGAGTGGTGACTGATTGACATTGATCTTACTGATCATGGGAAGTAGAGCTAACATTATCTTGACCTTAAAGAGGTATTTGGCTTGGGCCGAAAACTTTCCCTTCTCTTGGATATTCAAAGCGTTTTGCAACCTATATATACTAATGTGGATCTCAGTGGAAATTCTCTCATGCTTAGCGTTGGTAGCGTGTGAGACTAGATGAATTGATTTAAACTATCCTCGATTGTCCTCCACGGTGGGATGATGTATGGTGCGGGAGGTGGTGCTTGCATATATATGTGCATTTAGGGAGAGAGTTAGAAGTGTAAAGGTAGAGGAGGGGCAACGTGTGAAATAGGATTCAACGCATCTTGCTGTTGCCCATAGCTAAAACTAGGATGGTTTCTCCACGAAGGGTTATAAGAGTTCCCATGCGGGGCATTGAAATTTCCCTTAAATCCCCCAATTGCTTCCATTTTCTCGTTAAGCATGCCCTTGTAGGCGGGTATCGTCGGACATTCCTTTGTTGAATGGCCCACCTCACGAATAACACACAGATTCTCTTTCACGGCTCGAGTGGATTCGATAGTTTCTATTGAGCAAGATATACAAACATCCTCTATTTGTTTAGCAAGTTGATTAAACTTATAATTCCACTCAGCATCCTTGTCCAAGTTGTAAATTTTGGACGCGGAAGGAGTAATGGATGTCTATCGGACCCAGTTTTGGGCATTGGGGTCAGACATGTCCCATGCTTGAGTAGTCTTGGCGACATACTTAAAATAAGCATTAGTATCGTTGGCATCTATCTCCCAAAAATTTCTTTCACACGTAGTTTGAATAAGTTGCTTCGATGCTATAGTTAGCCCATTATGGAAGAAAGAGATAAGATGATGCTTTTCAAATCCATGACGTGGGCAAGCG
Source organism: Sambucus nigra (assembly GCA_949130495.1). NCBI lineage: Eukaryota > Viridiplantae > Streptophyta > Magnoliopsida > Dipsacales > Adoxaceae > Sambucus > Sambucus nigra. Next base: position 510,374,218 of record OX422220.1, read on the forward strand.
TTAGCAAGCTCTTGGAAGCGTTCCCAACATCGATCAAATGACTCATTATCTCATTGTTGGAAGGCTTGAATTTGAGCCATGACAGAGTTGGTTTTATGTGGTGGAAATAATTTCGAGAGAAACTTTGATTGCATATCTTTCTATGATATAAGTGAGTTCGGTGATAAAAACCATAGTCAGGTCTTAGCTTTATGCTTTAAGGAAAAAGGAAAACATTTCAGGCAAACGATATCTTGCGTGTAAGCTTAATCACCAAATGTGTCGCATGCCTCTTCGAACTCGCGGATTTGTAGGTATGGTTTCTCTGAATGCATGCCATGAAATGTGGGGAGAAATTTTATCATCCCATTACGAAAGTGGAATTATCATGCATTGTACGGGAGTAGAATGCATCCAGGGGTGACTAGTCGCTCAGGATATAAAAGGTCTTTCATGGGACGATACGGTATGTTTCCCTCACCCGTACCAAAACTAGCGATATCTGACATTTCTCTCTCTCCCAAGGACTCTAAATCCTCACTCGGTGTCCTAAAAGTGTGACTAAAGGTGTGACTTATGATGGAGTTTGGAGATTTAGGAGGTGGAACCTAAAATTATGGAACACGGGGAGTATGTGGACTATTAGGACCGTACTCAAGTATCAGATTCTCGTGAATCCAACTAGGAGTAGATTGGGGGGTTTGTTGTGGATTTTGCATGAAAGGGTTTTGAGAGATGTTATATTTTTTCTTATTTCAATTTTTTTTTTGGATTTTTGATTTTATGAATTTGTTTTGGCTTTTTAAGTTTTGGAATCAATTTTCAGATCAAAGCAACTTGACCTAATAGTCTATCTAATTCCCCGGCAACAGCGCCAAAAACTTGACGCGACTGAAAATATGTCTCTAGTGCGTAGTTATATCGGTTCAAGTGCAAAACCGGTCGTGTAAGTAATAACCCGATAAGACGGGGTCGAATCCTCAGGGAAATAGGACGAATGCTCGTGACGACGTAGGAAAGATGACTAACCTTAAACTGACTCGAGAAAAGAAACGAAAAGGTGGTTAATTTTTGGGATTGAAGTCTACTATCTAAATGCAAACTAAAATTAAAATTACTAACCAAACTATGTGCACAAAATTAAAACTACTGCAGGTGATTAAATACACAATCCCACAAACCCTAGTACGTGAAAGAGTGCGCTTGCGTTCAACTTAAGAAATTATTTAAATAAACTCAGTTTACCCAATTAAATCCTAAACATGCATCTAGGTGTGATTAAAAGATGATGAAATCATGCAAGAATATTCAAACACACACATGTGAGGAAAAATCCCCCAAAGGGGCAATTTTTTTATTTTTCACTATAATTTCTAATATGCAGTTACACGAATTACAATGAAAAACAAGTGTGACACAAAAATACCCACAGGCGTTGGTTCTGATGTCATTAGCTGGAATCTCCCTCAGGAACTCCAGGTGAGCAACAATGAAGAAAAAAGACGGCTTCTCCACAAAGGTTGAACAAACACAAGGTTGTGTTCTTAGGTTACAAAAGGATTCACAAAGGTTTGGCAAGGATGTGTGAATCAAAACATGAGTCTTAGGGCTCAAAAATATGAAGACTAGAGTAATTAGAACTCTTAAAATCGTCTCTCCAAGTCTTATGAAATAATCCCCTAAAGTTAGCTTTTATAAGAATCCAAAAGGCATTTCACGATTTTAAAACACTTGCCAGCGTCAGGTACCCCAAACCGGTTCGTGTGTACCGCGAACCGGTTCGACCCTCGATTCGCAAAAGTTCGCTGGATTGGGGCTAAAAACACTTAGCATTTTTCCAATACTTTTTCAAAATTTTCTCCATTTTCAAAGGGCCATAACTTCTTCACCGTAGCTCGAATTGAGGTGCCGTTTCTTCTAGTATCTTTGTTACGGCGAGATATTTAACTTTCAAGTTGACTGGAGCTCTATAAGTTGGCTATAAAATTACCAAAATGCCCTTGAAATTCCATATCGTGCCTTCTTACACTGTTTTGACTTCTCTTATGTACCACTTGCATAAAATCCCTAAAATCATTGAACGTGAAGTCGTTGAGGCAGATGTGGGACACATGATGGAGATAATGAATTCTTAATTCCCGAAATTTTGATTGAGGCCGTCATGTGAGATCGTGAAGAGACGTGCCAAATGTAGCGGCGTACGACATACATAAATTAAACATTTCAAACATGATAAAATTGTCCTTACAAATCTCCCCCTATGTCTATGCCGATACATACATAAAAAAATCCGAATTATCAAATACCAAATTGCCTATACAAATCTACCATTCCATGAACCCAAAACTGGAAAGATACAAATGAATAAGTCTACATCGTTTGTTCTTCAAATCTTCAAAGGTCTCTAAGCTTTTCTTATCAGGGTGTGCAATTCAGAGATCATCAATATAGTACCTACACACATGAGATAAAGCAAAAACCAAGTGACATATCGAGTTTGAAATGAGATAAACATGGATACTAATTTATGATGAAAGCATACGACAAATCTCAAATCTCAAAAACTCCCCCATAATATGATAATTCTTTCTCCCCCCTTTTATGATGTCCCCAAATAGACAGATATGAGAAGCAGAAATAAATGCAAATGGAGAATGTCATAAGATAGTAAACTTCTATTTTTGAATTTTTCAAAAATTTTCACACAAAATAAATAAAGAATCACACCATGAAAGAACACAGAATAACCAAGTCGATGATAGCGTAAATGTAGGGGTGTGATCAAATTCGATAGGAAAATCAATGCATACAAACATGACATATGTGCACGATGAATATCGAATACTCCTAACGAATGAACTCAAATTTGGAAATTTGATGGTGAAACCTAATTGCCCATATTTGGCATGTATTGCTTTTTATTGCCTTTAAATTTTTCGGGGCTCTTTTAACCTCTTTGGATCCCGGTTAATAAAATTTCTCAATTTTTTAGGTTCGTTTTAATTGTGGCTTAGTATTCGCAAAGGCTAAATGAACCTTTCGCAGCCCTTCCCCATTTTCAAATAAACACACAATCTCACCAAAACGGTTTTTACATGCATTCCAATCTTGTCGCATATTGTACGTTGTATAGATAGAATTGAGATGGAAACACTCAAGCCAATATGTGATAGACAAGTACAATAATCAAATATAGCCGTGCATGTGTGCAATAAAGGAGATAGGAGTCAAACATGTAGAAATATATCACTAATCATATCTCAAAGACTCCAAACGATGTAAAACACATGGATGAAATGATGTAGCGTCTCAAATCTCTATCAAACGGTCACATGGATAAATGGAATGAAATTATTACCCGGCTATCTTAAATTCTCATCCATAAAAGGTGCAAATAAAATAAAAAAATATTTTTGAACTTTTCTAAAACTTTTTATAAAAAGAAAATCTTTTTGGATTAAAAAATATATATATATAAAAAGTAAAAAGAATAAAAAACAAACTAATGATACAATCTAGCAATAGGAATTAGATGATATGTAAAAGACAATCAACCTATGCTAGTCACGAACCAACCCCTCAGTCAACTGTGCAAATCCACAAAGACTTCCTAGGACTCTCGAATCTAAGGGCATCTAAAGGTTTCATGAAAATATCAGCAAACTGATGGTCGGTGGGTACGAAACTCAGGGATACGACTTTCTCCTTAACTAACAGACGTATAAAGTGCTCGCGTATCCTGATGTGCTTCATGTGCGAATGTTGAACTCGATTGCGGGATATGTGTATCGCTCTCGTGTTATCACAGGAGATGGTCATGGTGTCATGTGATATCCCATAATCCTCCAGCATTTGCTTGATCCACAAGAGTTGCGTGCAACAACTCTCGACGACGATGTACTCAGCCTTCGCAGTGGACAAATAGATAGAGTTTTGCTTCTTGCTCAGCCAGGAGATAAGAGCAGAACCAAAATAAAAACACCCACCAGAAGTGCTCCTACAACCATCTACATCCCCAACCCAATCGACATCTGAATAGGAGGATAAACGGTCGTTGGTATCAAAGGAATACCAAATACCATATACCATATGAGAGAGTCCCACTCACATATTTGATAATATATTTTAGAGCGAGTAAGTGTGACTCTTTTAGGGATGCCTGATATCGCACACAGAATCTAACACTAAAGGCTATGTCGGGACGACTAGCAGTCAAGTAGAGAAGACTACCTATCATACTCCGAAACATGGTTTGCTCTACGTCCTTGACTGAAGTGTCCTTACTAAGCTTAATAGAAGTACTCATAGGTGTACATGCACGCTTAGCAGAGTCTAAACCAAATTTCTTCGCTAGGTTTATAGCATATTTTAATTGGCATATGAACATCCCATCCTCCAGCCGACGAACCTAGAGACCAAGGAAGAAAGTAAACTCACCTACCATGCTCATCTCAAACTCAATTTTCATCTCCTCCTCAAAGTGGTGAGCATGCTGGGAGCACGTGGATCCAAACACTATGTCATCTACATAGACCTGGGCAACAAAATAGCACCGTCATCTCTCCTGACGAACAACGTCATATCAACTCCCCCTCTTTTGAAGTCACGGGCTAAGAGATAGGAAGTAAGCCTCGCGTACCAAGCACGGGGTGCTTGCTTCAAACCATACAAGGCTTTCCTCAGATAGTAGACGTGCCCGGGTGCTTAGGGTCTTCAAACCATTTCAGTTGTTCCACGTAAACCTCCTCTTGTAGAATGCCATTCAGAAAGGCACTTTTGACATCCATCTGATATAACTTGAAGCGCGGATGACATGCGATGGCAAGTAGTAAGCGGACTAACTCAAGCCTCGCAACAAGATCAAATGTCTCCCCAAAGTCTACACCCTCTATCTGTGTGTAGCCTTGAGCGACCAACCTAGCCTTATTTCTGACTATGGTACAATTTTCATCCATTTTATTCTTGAAAATCCACCCGGTACCTTTCATATTAGTCTCACTAGGTCGGGGAACAAGTTCCCAGACATTGTTCTTTTTAAACTGAAGCAACTCATCCTGCATAGCAGATATTCAGTGTTCATCCTTGAGTGCTTCTTTGTGATTCTTGGGCTCGACTTTGGACGTGTAGCAAAAGTGGCTAATAGCGTTCTCTAGCTGAGCACGAGTCTTAACCCAAAGAGTGGGATCACCTACAATGGAGGCCGGGTCATGACTCTTGCGAACCCAAGCAGGTGTGTCCCCTAACACTGGAGTAGGGTCCACAGAGTGTGGGTGAGGTACAAGTAAATCACTGTCAGAAAAGTCCTCATCCTCACACTGAAGGTTAGGATCAATAACCGTCGGAGGTTCGTCATCTTGTACGAAGACGTTTATTGAATCCATAATCTTAGAGCTCTTCAGGTTAAAAACCCAGTAAGCTCTACTATTTGATGAGTATCCTAACAATATTCCCTCGTCGCTCCAGGATTCAAACTTTCTTAATTGCTCTTTATCCCGTAGAATGTAGCATTTACTCCCCAAAACACGAAAATATGCAAGGTTGGGTTTCTTGCCAGTCCACAATTCATAAGGCGTCTTAAGTGTGTGTATGGACGCAGGTAAACCCTATTCACCGTCTGGCATGCAGTAAACACTGCCTCTGCCCAAAATTTCCTAAAAACATTACGACCTAGAAGCATAGATCTAGCCATTTCCTAGATCGTCCTATTCTTTCTCTCAATAATCCCATTTTGCTGAGGAGTCTTCACAACAGAAAAATCATGTTTGATCCCAAGGCTATCACAGTAAAGATCTACCTATGCTTCCTTAAATTCAGTGCCGTTGTCACTACGTATCTTTTAAATAGTGACTCCGTGTTGATTTTGCAGGACACGACACTTGGTCGTTAAAAAATCTACAGCATCGAATATCTCTCTCAGAAAACCTATAATTGAACATCTGTAGAAATTGTCTACCATCACGAGGATATACCTCTTACCACCCAAACTCTCAGTACGAGTAGGACCCATAAGATCCATGTGAATCAGCTCAAGTACACGTGAGGTGGTAATGGAATGCAACTGCCTATGGGGGCTACAGATTTGCTTTCCCAACTGACAGGGTCCACAAATCGTGGAAGTTGGCTTTCCAAGTGATGGAAAGCCATGTACTAGGTCTTTTTTAGCTAAATGAGTCAAATCACTAACATTCACGTGACCTAGACGTTGGTGCCACAGATCCATAGGAGTGATCACGGCACTGTTGCAGATAAATGAGGACGTGGGCTCAGTCCTATAGAAATTATCATCTGTCCTCACCCCTCTCACTAAAAGTCTACCGGCTTAATTATAGACATTACACGCGTCCCGATCAAACTTTATGGAAAAGCCAGTGTCACACAGCTGGCTAATGCTGAGAAGGTTTGCTTTCAAACCTTTGACATACAAAACATTTTCTAGCTTAGGAAATCCTGGTAACTCTACAGTACCTCGTCCTACAATGCTAAACTTGCTCCCATCTCCAAAGGTGACTCTACCATCCTTATAATCCTCAAGGTCGGTAAAAAATGAGGCATCACTTGTCATATGTCTCGAGCACCCACTATCAAAATACCACTGTGATGTATTATGTGCTTTGAGAGCGACATTAACAATAAGGGCTTTCTTATCTTTCTTAGGTACCCAAGAAGTGGTAACCTTTTGTTTACCCTTGTTGTTGTTGGTTTTAGCCGAAATGCGAGAAGAATTTACTGACGACAAAGACATCCGTCGGAATTCCTCCATAAAACTCTGTGATGTGGCGGCTAAAAACTTAACACGCTCTCTTAGATTGGAAAAATCATCAGTATGATGTGGTGGAGCAGTAGTACGTCGTGCCCGACCTAAACTATGGCAAAACTCCCTGAGGTGGCCTTTTCTTTTGCAATACGTACAAAAGAACACAGTCTTAGGCGGACCTTGGTTTGCTTTTCTTGGTCGAACTCTCCTTCGATGTTTTTGACGATGGCCATATGGAGTCGTAGTAAACTCAGGAACTGGTACAGGTGCAATTTGGGACGTGGAGGCACCATCATAACCTATTCCCTGCCTATCACCAAAACCTAAAGCGGGGCCGAGGAACATCTTTCCCATCTTCCCAGATCTGTCCTCGATTTGTACCTTGACTTTCCGTGCTCTCTCAAGATCATGAGTAAGCTGGGCTTCAAGTTTCTTCCAAGTCTCCAGGGAGGAATGGAGCTCACTCGTAAGACTATCCACTTTTTTAGTCAAGTCCCCTCTCTCTTTCTCAAAACAACTCTCTCTTTCTCAACACAGGCAGACTCTCTATCTCTCTCTCAAGGTGGTGCGGGTGGAGGACTCTCTCTCTCTCGCTTCTTCTAAATCTTCTCCTAACGCGGTGATTCTAAGAACTAACGCTTTGTTATGCTTTTTAGTTTTAAATGACTCATTATATAACTCATCGTACGCGCGTTGAAGATTACTCTCGCTCTCACTTTCATCATCATCCCCTCACTCATATCACTCTCACTGTCGAGGTGTCCCTGTGAAGTAGCATCCCCATTGTCCTGAGGAGCACTAGAAGTACTCACATGACTAGCCATGAATGCGGTGAAGTTACACTTATGCGGTGACTCATTTGCCGAGTCCACCGACTCGACCTCACTATCGTCACTAAGGGTAGCATTAAGGACAACTTTGCCCTTTTCTCTATTCATCGGAGTATCACACTCAAAAGCTCTATGACCCTACCGTCACACTCATAACATCTCTCACTGTCTTTTTTAGGAGGGTCTTTAAAATCTTTTTCATTTTTCTTTTCAAACTTATGTTTCTGAAAATTCTTTTTATCTTTGAAATTATTATTTTTCTTGAATTTGAGAATTTTCTGGAAATTTTTAGCAAATAGGGCCAAATCATCTAAGTCAAAATCACACTCAGAATCAGACGTTTCTATTTTCCTCTTCCTAGATGACTCAACTCTCTTTCTTGTTGACCCCTCACTTTTTCTCTCTTGGGCATTAAGTGCAATTCCCTTATCTTTAGGCTTGACAGATTTAGGAAACATATCAATCTCATAAGTTTGCAAATCTCCTACAAGTTCCTCCAATTTTAGCGTATTTAAATTACCCATAGAATTTAGCACAGTGACGTTAGGGATAAAACGCTTAGGTAGAGATCTTAGAATCTTTTTAACAACTCTAGCATTAGGAATGTGTTCACCAAGATTATAGCTAGTATTAACTATATCAGATAGCCCAGCATAAAAATCATCAAAACATTCCATTTCAAGCATGGTGATGGTTTCAAATTGAGTTGTTAAATTTTGCAGTTTAGACTCTTTCACAGCATTAGTTCCTTCATGGGTAAGTTGCAAAACATCTCATGCCTCTTTTGACATGGTGCACGTCATTATTCGTCGGAACTCGTCAGGTGTGACGGATCCAGAAATAGCACTTAAACCCTTAGAATTAAAAGATGACCATTTAAATTCTTCTTCAATCCATGTAGTGACAGGTTTTAAATTGGTCACGTTATTAACAGTGACGGAGGGAGGAGTCCACCCTTTTTCAACCAAAATTCAGACTCTTTCATCAATGACTTTTAAAGCGAATCTCATGCGGGCTTTCCAGTATGCATAGTTTGTCCCGTCAAAAACTGACATTTTACTATATAATTTCTCCATTGAACACGCTCTTTTTCAAAAATTAAATTTTTTTTCAGAAATTGATATCTTAGAAAAATTTTGCAAAAAAAATACACGGTAAAGTTATGTAATTGGCTCTGATACCAATTTGAAAGAGTGCGCTTGCGTTCAACTTAAGAAATTATTTAAATAAACTCAGTTTACCCAATTAAATCCTAAACATGCATCTAGGTGTGATGAAAAGGTGATGAAATCATGCAAGTGCGTAATGCCAAACAATATATACGCGCAATATTCACTCACATTAGCCTTGTGTCAAGAAGGAAATATTATCGAACACTTAAACACGAATGTAAGAAGCGTACAAAATAGATGATTCTCTCGCCAATAATGTCACAATGAGAAAGCAAAGAATCCATTACATGTTCATGCCCATTGATCTTCAACTTATGTCTCCCATGAGTAACAATAGATTGAGACTATTCTTATTGAAGAATCAATCAAGCTAATAATTTTGGCCTTGGCATTATATTATTTTCAATGCTTCTATTTTAGGCACACAACTGAGAATGCAAATGGTGGCATTTCACGCAAAAACTTTATGTTTTTCGCAGCCCTAGTCCATTGCTTGAAACCGAAACCAACCGGACGAATATAATCGCTTTTGTTTCAATCCGGGAAACGGATGATCATGCATAAGTTCGATTGCTTATAACAGATGTGATAGGATTGAGAAGACAACACCAAATCTCATTTTTGCAAGTACAATGTGAACAAGCTATCCGCAATATTTCGTGAACGGTGTGTGAAAAAAGGCAAAGGTGTGAAGAATTCACAACAATATATCATAAACGAGCATTTTTGTGCACAAGATAAGCAAGGTCTGGATTAACTACTCATCGAAGGCCACGTGAACATGGAAAAAGATAGGGATCCGAATACATCGACCACAAAGCCATATGGAAAAAAATTTTGAAAGCTTTTCTAACCATTCCCATTTTTCCTTGAAAATAAGAGAAAAATATTTTTGAGATTTTGAATAAAATATATAAAAAAGAAACCTAGTTCATAGGTATAAAAATATGCAAGAGAAACAACCTAAACTAGATAAACGGCTTCGATCTCAATCAATGGAGCAAACCCCAATTGATTTCCTAAGGTTTTCAAACTTAAGGGCATCTAGAGGTTTAGTAAAGATATCGGCCAATTGTTGATCGGTAGGAATGAAGCTTAGAGAAACAATTTTCTCTTCAACCAAGTCACGAATGAAATGTTCACGGATCTTAATATGCTTGGTTCTAGAATGTTGAACGGGATTACGAGAAATATGAATTGCACTAGTATTGTCATAATATATAGTCATAGTGCCTTGGGAAATACCGTAGTCTTCCAACATTTGTTTCATCCAAATGAGTTGAGTGCAATAACTCCCGGCGACAATGTATTAGGCCTCCGCCGTGGACAAAGAAATAGAATTTTATTTCTTGCTCATCCATGAGACAAGTGCACTTCCAAAATAGAAACAACCGCCAGATGTACTTTTACATCCATCAACATCACCTGCCCAATCTTCGTCTGAATATGCCGATAGACAATCATTAGTGTCAAAAGAGTACCAAATTCCAAAAGACAGGGTCCCACTAACATATTTGATGATACATTTGATAGCAAGTAAATGAGACTCTTTTGGAGCGGCTTGATAACGAGCACAAACTCCTACACTAAAGGAAATGTCCGGACGGCTAGCAGTTGGGAAAATTAAACTACCTATCATACTTCTAAAAAGACGATGCTCTACATCCTTTTCGTCGGTATCCTTACTAAGTTTAATAGATGAGCTCATAGGAGTACGAGCATGCTTAGCGGATTCCAGTTTAAATTTCTTATTTTGGGACAAAAATATCTCACTTTTGAGTTGACAAACTTGAAGACCTAGAAAGAAAGTAAGTTCACCTGCCATACTCATCTCAAATTCATTGTGCATTTCTTTTGAAAAAAATTGAGTATGTTTATCACACGTAGACCCAAACACTATATCGTCAACATAAACTTGAGAAACTAGAATGGCTTTTTCATCATGACGAACGAAAAGTGTCATATCTACTACCCCTCTCAAAAAGCCACGAGAAAGAAGATAAGAGGTGAGTCTTTCATACCAAGCACGGGGTGATTGTTTCAAGCCATATAGAGATTTCTTTAGGAAGAAGACATGAGTAGGATGTTTTGGGTCCTCAAACCCTTTTGGTTGTTCAACATAGACTTCCTCTTGAATAATACCATTTAAAAAAGCACTTTTTACATCCATTTGATATAATTTAAATTGAAGGTGACATGCTATGGCAAGTAAAAGGCGAACCGATTCTAACCTAGTAACAGGAGAAAAAGTTTCTTCAAAGTCAACACCTTCTGTAAGAGGGTAATTTAGATTATAAATGGAGGCGGGACCCCCTATTGAGTATGGTAATGATAAATCAGTTGGTTAGAGCTTAGAATCAATGACAGAACATATAAACATGAACCCAATGAAGGTAAACTCAACTTAAACTCCCAAAATCTCTCGTGTATAACTCAGGTAATAATAATGAACTTTTAGAAGTGACTTAGCTAGAGGGAGAGGGAAGTAAGCACCCTAGATACGCCCTGGTAGGCAGGTAGAAAAAACACAAAAAACCCTCAAGAATCTCTGTCAAATATTAAAGGCTTCGTAATAAATGACAATGGTGAGTCAGTGAATTCTCTAGTTTGCAATAACTCTTTTTAATTATCCAAAGGATCATCATTTCTCAGAGGTGGTTGGGGTCCTTAAATAGCCCCCCACACCACCCCCGAGGCAACTCAGTCATTTAAGACTATGAAAGACATCCCTCATACTTTATGTCACAGCATTAAATGCCTGATGCACTAGTTGTCTCCACGTCATAAACATTAAATGCCAAGACATGCCTTTTGCCTAACCACTGTGTGTCAGGGGGCTGTTGTCACAGAGGTGGCTCACCAACTGCCTGACAGCCCCAAATACCACGGTGGTTTACTCAAGTGCAGGTCTGACATTGTTTAGCTGGCTAGTGACATCACCTACAGTAGATGTGATATTAAGTAGAGGGCTACTTGGTTAATGACTCAACGCCTGATGGAACTCCAAGCTGCTCCGCTTGAGGTTCCACGGTCAGGGTCCTTCGGTGTTTTGCCAGGTGTGTCTAAGATGGTCAGGACAAGCCCCAACGGTGCCTTACTTCTCAATCCTCCAAACCAAGTCCCTCTAAAGTTCCCATAGTGAGGTCATTCGATAGGGCATGAAAGCCCTCCCAGGTCCTGCCATGCCTGGTCTCTCGTGAGTACCGTTTGACCTCAACCAGACTGTATTGTTATTATCGTTATGTCATTACAACCGTTATAGCTTTACAGTGAATGTAATCAAAGGTACAATATGATTAACACAACAAGCTGAAGTATGAGTTGCCACGCTTAAGTTGCCACGCTGAGCTGCCTCCCCAAGCTGCCACGCTTGAGTTGTCATGCTGAGCTGCCTCCCCAAGCTGCCACGCTGAGCTGCCTCACCAAGATGCCACGCTTGAGTTGCCATGCTGAGCTTCAAGCCCCCTCTACATTTTCCCCCTCGTGGAGAGATTTGTTGGGACAAGAAATGTCTGCACGAATTGACTTATCTTGATGGATTTTTCTTTGTGTAACCGTTGGAACATCTTCTTTGTTGGGGCCTTTGTTAGATAAGTCTAACAAAAAGATTGGCGCCAAAATCTCAAGCTTGCTGAGGAAGGCAACGCTTCCTGTTCTCTATGCGTCATTTCATTAATGACGTGCATTGTCTTTTCAACTGTCACAGCACTTCCCGAAGTGCCACATGTTCATGTGAAATGATTACAGGCGGCGATGCACGTGCGAGGGTGGGGAAATCTAAACGCCAAACTCGAAAGTCTCAACCGCCATATTCAAAATACTTTGAACCTTAAACACGTGGGCCTCAGGGGTCTCTTTCCACTTCTTCCTTCTTCTTTGCTTATTTCCTTACTTCGTTATTATCTTCTTCATCAGACTGTCGCTTATTTTTTAGAAAGAGAGAGAGAGAGAGAGAGAGAGAGAGAGAGAGAGAGAGAGACTCCATTGATGCAAGAGCTATACCATCGTTTGTAATCGTCCGTCTCCATTGTTTCTCTCAATCCCTTTTCTCTTGAAGCTTTCTTTGTTACAGCTTCACTGTTTGTCATGGCGTCTTCAAGCAACCCCACCATTTTCGCCACCAGTGTTCCGTCTGCCACCACCACTGCTGCCTCCGTCCTGGGTGCTGCTCGCCAAGAACAACTGAGATTTTACCGTCGCTCTCCCATTTTTGGGGAGGGTGATGGCTTTGTTGTTGCCTGTAAGGCTGTCTGCTTTTCCTCCAAGTTTGACGCCCTCTTGTTGGGTGATGAGGATGAAGAGGTGTCTAAGTGGGGATTTCTGCCCCCAGAAGGAACTCTCAGATTTTGCTTAGAGCGAGGGGACTTCCCATGGTCCCATATTTATTTTGAAGCACCCGGGGGATCCCCCGTGCACTTTGCTGCCTGAAACTCTCACATGCAGAGTTCCTATACTGATGTCCTTACTAAGATTGGGCTGCAACGGGCAAGGTGGTTTGGTGAGTTTACTCTATCAAAGAACAACGCTGCCTTGCCTATACTGGTCTCTCGCTGGAACGTGGATACTCATACGTTCATTGCTGCCTGGGGTGAGTTTACAATAACTCTGGAGGATGTGTGTGAGCTCCTGGGCCTTGATGCAACAGGCCATGAGCCTTACACCGATGAAGCTCTTGATGCTCAAGAGACTGCGGATCGTTTGGAGTTGGATCGCATATGCTGAAGCTGCATCGGTTCTTCCAACAAAGCTACTTTTTCTCCCTTGATCAATTATTTCTTCCATAGTTCTAGTGAAGGCAGTTCTTCATGAACTGCCCCTGGTCAAGGTACGACATTGGAGCTTCCTGCTTACATCCTTGTGGTTTTTTCCCGCTTATTTTTTACGGGCAAGCCCAACGACCAGCCCCGAAGAGACCTCATAAACCTGTCCCTTCGCTTAGCTTGAGGCATAAAGCTTCCCCTGGCTGCAATTGCCTTGGGATCCCTGTACACCTGGTTGGACAGGACTTTATTCGACATGGAACGCTCCATTGGCCGTTATAACTTGGCCAATTTTGCCAATAGTGTGCTTCTGACTGGCTTTCTTTACTTCCGCTTTCCTGCCGTAGTGGCCAAGCCCAACAGTCCTCCTTCAGCTGAATCGATTCTGCCTCCTCGGTCCTTTATTTATCATAAGAGACAAAGCCGAAAGGAGTTGATTTCGGTGATTGATCGTTTTGAGAGCTTAGTTATGAGGCCTTATCAAGAAGAGGCCTTTTTCCATACTTGTAAGTTTTTTCATCATGATGCCAGAATGATACGGGATCCCTCTCCTGACATTGAGGACCACTCGCTGGCCGTAGTTCTTCTTATTTCTCCTGGATATCTGCCCTCCTACACCGAGTGGGGATACTCGAGCGAGCATTATAACCCCAACCGATGTAGCCGTCAGTTTGGGTTTGACCAGGGGGTGCCACGTCCAGTTTTCCAATCATCAAACCCCAAAGTCTCCTTTGGCGAGGCATGTTCGTTGTTTTCTTTGACTGCTGCGTGGGGGATATCCTCAGCAATGGCTGGGCGTGTCACCATTCCCAGTATTACTAGGCATGGGGATGTGACCCCTCTGTTTGCCACCAAATATTGGCCAAGACAACTAGCTGAAATTGCTAAGTTCATCGAGGGAGAGCCGGTGTACCCTCCTGTTTGCTCATTTTCTGCCCTAGAGTTGGGGCTAAAGGGAAACTCTGTGCTTGGGATAGAGTTCCCTCTAAGTTCAACCCACAAAGAACCTCCCAACGAGCTTCCCCCACTTTGTGCCATGGTCCCAGTTGCCACGCCAAAGTCCAAAACTGCTGCTGTGAAGAAGGCTGCCCCCTCTGCTGCAGCTACTACCGACGAGGGGGCTTCTCAACCTCTTGCTAAAAAATCAAAAACGGCCAAGAGTGGGGCATCGAAATCGAAGTCCCAGAAGCCCCAAACTCCCGTGGCAGCTCTTCCCATAGCCTCCGTTCCCCCTCCCATGCCTGCTGAGATGGCTGAGCGTGTGAGGAGGGAGGCCCAAGCAGAACTGGACCGAATAAATGCTGAGTATCAACGGCATGCAGTCATTGTCCCTTCCTCCATTGCTTTCCCCACGGTGGTGGTGGATCCTTCAGAGCCAACGGCCAGGAAGAGAAAGAGTTCCAGGGCTCCCCAAGGGGTCAGTATTAGTGCAGCTGGCTCGAGGAAGAAGACTCTGGGCACCAAGTCCCAGAAGAAACGGACTCCTGAGGTTTACTTGACCCCTGAGGTGCAATCCACCCCTGCCCCCTCAATTGCTGCCACTCCTCCCACTTCGCCCATGGTCGTGTCTTCTCATTCTCCTTCTGAATCGGAGGTATGTATGCCTGATTTAGTTATTATTGCCCTTTTGCTTAAGGAGGACTATCTTTACTTATACATATACCTTGACAATTATGGTGCAGGGAGATGAAGTAGAAAGACCAGACCCCTCCAGCCCTCTCGTGAGCCCTTTTGTGGGGGGACGCTTCGGTGCATCTCATACCGATGTGACTCCTCCCCGTTCCCCCATGACAGGGCTTATGTATTCTCGTCGTGGAGTCAGCCAACGTGCGAGGGAAGTCATTGCGGGAGGTGATGCCGTTGACCCTGCGATTGATTCCTCGCCTGAAGTGGTGACCCTGACCGAAGTGGCATATCCCGAGATAACACCTTTGGTCCCTTCTGCTTTACAGGCCTCACCTGAGGTTCCTCTGCCCATTGTACTTGTTGAGGAGAGTGAGCCCGAGGTATGATGTGGTCTATAATTTATTTGTTGTAGTCCTTTCAGTCATATTCTTTCCTTATTTGGTTTACTGAATTGTGATATGTTTTGGGTACCCCAGGTTGAAGTGTCCTCGTTGTTGGCAAGTATTCTTCTTCCAACGATGCTGATGAGACCCCCGACTGTCATTCCTTTGTTTAGCACCATAACTGAGGTAAGTAACACGTCGAGCTATTTCTTCATATTTTCTGTGCCCATTCTTCTTTTCTAACACTTGGCTTTGTGCACAGTTTTCTCCTGATCTTGCACCAACTCCTGCAGTGAGGGCCCAGGTTGGTGTGTTGACACCCCGTCCTGATGTGGTTGTGCTTGAGGGCTCAGTGTCTTCGCATGATGAACCCCATGTACTGGCCCTTGTGCCCTATAAATGGTGATAGAGTCTTGCCAAGAGTCTTGCCAAGCGTGGAGGCTTCTGCGTCCAGGGACCCCGTTACGGCTTCTGAGGTAATAAGCTCTCCCCCAACGGTTCCTGTCCCTGTGGCTGCCTCATATATTCCCGTTGTGACTGAGGTATATTTTCCTTGCTATCTTTTGTTAAGATTTTCCATAATTTATGATTTTTCATAAGATTGTTCTTAAGCTCCCCCTTATAATGGTGACTTAACAATGAAAACACTTGTTAAGTTTTTCCATAAACTCCACCTTATACCGGTGACTTAACAACGAAAACACTTGTTAAGTTTTTTTTTTCATAAGCTCCACCTTATAACGTTGACTTAACAACGAAAACGCTTGTTAAGTTTTTTCACAAACTCCACCTTTTAACGGCGACTTAACAACGAAAACACTTGTTAAGTTTTTCACAAACTCCAACTTTTAACGGTGACTTAACAACGAAAACACTTGTTAAGTTTTTCACAAACTCCACCTTTTAACGGTGACTTAACAACGAAAACACTTGTTAAGTTTTTTTTTCAAACTCCACCTTATAACGGTGACTTAACAACGAAAACACTTGTTAAGTTTTTTCTTCACAAACTCCACCTTTTAACGGTGACTTAACAACGAAAACACTTGTTAAGTTTTTCTCATAATTCCATTATTTGGGTTTTCTTTTCAGGTTGCTCGGGAATATTCACCCCCCATTCTCTCGCCCGTAGGCTCGCCCTTCCGAGAACCTGATGCTTCGGAAAACTCTATTCATGATGATCAAGGTTCTACGACTGGTGCTGCAGCCGAGAGCGAGTCTGGGTGTGAGCTGCCCCTTCCCGACCTGGCTCCTCATGCGTTCTGCCTCATGGTGCTTCGGTAGTCTCCTCAAATGCCTGTCAACCATCGCTTGGTGATCGAGCAACTGGTGAATCGTCATCCTGGGACCTTTACACCAGATTTCCTGCGCTCCAATATTCATGTGATGAGTCATAGACTGCAAGGCATGGAGATCGTTGTTGCTGAAATTGCCGGTACCCCTACTGCAAGTGTTACCAGATCCCTTCTTAACCAATATCTGGGTTTTCTGAAGGAGTTGGGACGTGATGGTTTCCTCTTTGACTGACTTATAACATATCTAAAGACCTTGAAGAATCAGCAACTAATCGGCCAGAGGGAGGTGTTACGAAAGCACCAGGAGGACCAGCAAGCTGAGGAGGCTAGGTTGGTCGCCTTGGCACCTCTTTTAGAAGCGGTGGATCAAGAGGTGAAGGATGCCGAAGAAGCTTTGTGCCTGGCCAAACTGAAGCTTGAGCGACTCCTGATCGAACGTACGCAAGTGCAAACAAGGCTGGAGGTTTCCATTAACGCCCAACGGTCTTTCACAGCAGCTTCTTCGGGCCTGCCTGGAGATTTTTTCTCTTCCTTGGATTTATCTTTTCTTTTAGAGTAGTTACTTCTTGTATACAGATTCTTTACTGCTTTTCTCTATGTAATTCTTGGGCAATAGCTCCCAAAAGAAATTTTTGTAATGCTCTACTGTTGATGAATGAAGAACTTATATTTTTCAATCCCTTCACGTGTTGTTACTGCTGTTGTGTGCTATATAGTTTTGTGTTTCTGCAATTCTTCCATTATTCTAACAAAAGAAGGTCACCCCCAAAACTTGTATATTTATAACAATATATGGTCATAACATCAGTTCAAACTTGATTGTTTTACACATGATAAACCTTCAGCCACTTATTGTTAATCTTAAATGGCTTATCTTCTTCTATCTTCGAGATTAAGCAATAACCTGAGTTATGCGCCTCCTTCACAATGTAAGGTCCCGCCCAGTTGGCTGCGAACTTTGGTAGGGGAAGTCCCCTGATGTGTTTCACTGCCGCTTTCAATACGAGGTCTCCTTCCACGAACTTCCTTGGTCTCACCAAGTTGTCATATGCCCTGGAGAGTTGTTTCGTATATATTTGAAAGTGTTGCATCGAGTTATCTCTGTGCTCATCCAACGCTTCCAGCTGTACATGTCTGCTGTGAGGGAGCATGCTACTTCTCAAGGCATAACGAGCAGAGGGAACTTCCAACTCTACTGGGAGGATTGCCTCAGCCCCATAGACAAGAGAGAACGGCGTGTATCCTGTGGGTTTTCACTTGGTTGTTCTATAGGCCCACAAGACAGCTGGTATCTTGTCATCCCACGCCCCTGGAAAGTCTTCCATCATTTTGGCCAGAATATTAATCAGGGTTTTGTTAGTTGCTTCGACCTGACCATTTCCCTTTGGGTATGCCACTGTTGAAGTGTGATGAACAATGGAGTATTTGTCCGTGAGCATTGTTACTTCAGAATTGACGAAGGGGGTCCCATTATCCGAGAGGATTACTTTTGGGATCCCAAAACGGCAAATAATGTATTCTCTGATGAAGTTGCTCACCACCCCAGCCGTTGCCCGTTTGAGTGGTATTGCTTCGGCCCACTTTGTGAAACATTCTATTGCTACCAGTATCCATATCTTGCCTCTCGAAGAGGGGTGAATTGCCCCCACTAGGTCGAACGCCCAAGTATGAAATGGATAGGGCGTTGATAGAGACTGCAAGTCTGTCGATGGGGCATGGATCATATTCCCTTAAAGTTGGCAAGCCTTGCATTTTCGAACGAACTCAGCAGAGTCTTTCTCCATTGTTGGCCAATAATACCCCAGCATCATCAGCTGATCATATAATTTGGCCCCTCCTATGTGGGCTGGATCATGTGCATGCTTAAGGACCTCAGTTGTTTCTTCCTTCGTGATGCAATGCAATGGCCTGTTGAAATACCCCCTTCGATAAAGCTGTCCCTCCTGAACATAGAACCTTGGGGACCTTCGCCTCAGGCCCATCGCATCCATTTTCTCCGTTGGGACAACTCCATCCTGAATGAAGTCGATATAGGGCTGCCTCCAGTCCATTCGTGTTTCGATGAAATGGCACTCAGTTGCTTCGAAAAATAGCTGACACTTATCGCACTTCCGTTGCAGCTCTGTCGCATCTTGCTTCATTCTAGGCCAGAAATACCCCACTCTTTGGATTCTTCTATATAGGGGTATCTCAGTCATTTCGCAGTGCTCCTTATGCATTTTCTTCAATACTTTCTCGGCCTCCTCTGGGCTAACGCATCTTGACAACCATCCTCCTGTATTTCTAAAATAGAGATTCCCCTGGCATGTAAAATATTGGGTCAACTCTCTTAGCCCCATCGCCCCCTCACCAGATTCCAATTGTATCTTAATATCCCTTCTCCAACCCACTTCTTCCTCCATTGGTAGTATTGATTGTACTACCGAAGGAGCTGTTCTTCGTTGGATCACAACTGTAGTCTCACTGGTTTTCATTATCATCTTCTGGGCAATAGTGGCATAGGCGTCGGGATGGCGGTTCATCGTTCTGGGATGTCTCCTGATCTTGGTCCGATGGAACTGGTTGAGGAGCCTTTGAATGATTGCTCGATAGGGCGCCAGGCTCATGTGTTTCAACGCATATTCTCCGTTTACCTGCTGAATCACCAAGTTCGAGTCACCCTTAATGCAGAGTGAACGGATTCCCCTCCGAAGAGCCTCTAGAAGCCCTAGTACCAACGCCTCGTATTCTGCCTCGTTGTTAGAGTAGGGGAAATCTAGTTTATAGGAAAGGCAAATCTCTTCCATTCCTTTTGAAAGAACAACCCCTGCTCCTCCCTTATTTTCTGCCGAAGATCCATCGAACTGCATCGTTCATTCCTCCTCAGTTGCATCCAGGTGATTGGCGTACAAATCATCTCCTGGAATGTCTTCCCTAGGTGGCTCGAAGGTTCCTGAAGGGAAGATGGCAAATAGGTCAGCGTACGCCTGGCTTTTGATTGTGCGAGGGACCACGCATTTTAGGTCATATTCAGAAAGAATGAGGAACCATCTAGCTGCCCTACCAATCAATATAGTCTTTAAGAGGAAATACCTAATTGGGTCACATCTAGTTACAATATGAATGGTAAAAGACAGCATATAGTGCCTAAGTTTTTGGGCTACAAAGACCAGGGCTAAACAATGCCTTTCCAAGCTAGTATATCTAATTTCTGGCCCATGTATAATTATGCTGAGGTATTAAACAGGCTGCTCTTGTTCGTCTACTTCTTGTGCTAGCAGAGCCCCAACGGACCTCGTGGTGGACGTGAGGTATAGCTGCAACGGAGCTCCCGCCTGGGGAGGAACCATTATCTGTGGTGACACGAGCAGCTTCTTCAGCCCCACAAGGGACTTCTGGTGAATCTCCTCCCATCTGAACTTCGTGTTCCTTCGCAGCAGCTGCATCAGTGGGTGTGTTATTTTGGCCAATCCGAGCACAAATATCCTAAGGTAGGAGACTTTTCCAAGAAAACTTTTTAGCTCCTTCGCCGTTCTTGGACATGGCATCTCCAAGATTGCCCGCTGTTTGTCCTGGTCCATCTGTACCCCTTACCGATTAACCACAAAGCCTAAAAACTTACCGCTTGTTACCCCGAAGACACACTTCAACGGGTTCATCCTTAACTTATACCTCCTGCACTGAGCAAACACCTTCCTCAAATCATTCAGATGGGACTCTTCCTTCTTCGATTTGATGACCAAGTCGTCCACGTAGAATTCCACAAATTTGTGGAAGAAGTCATGAAAAATGGCCATCATCGTTCTTTGGTACGTAGCTCCAGCGTTCTTGAGTCCAAACGGCATTACTTTGTACATGAAGTTGCCCAACGGTGTTCTGAATGTTGTTTTCTCTGCGTCCGAAGGGTCCATTTTGATCTGGTTGTATCCCACATATCCATCCATGAAGCTGTACATCTCATGACCAGCCGTGGCGTCTATCAAACTGTCGATGGAGGGTAGGGGAAACTCATCCTTAGGGCAAGCCCTATTCAAGTCTCTGAAATCCACGCAGATCCTTATTTGGTTTTTGTCTTTCTTCCCTACTGGCACAATGCTGGATAGCCAGAGGGGATGTTGTATAGGCCTGATAAATCCTGCTGCTAATAAGCGTTGGACCTCTTCTTTGATCTTTAAATCTATTTCAGGCTTGTATGTTCTTGTTTCCTGCTTTACTGGAATAGCCGAAGGGATCACGTTCAGCTTGTGGCAGCTCACTTCCTCATCCAGCCCTTCTATTTCAATATACTTCCATGCGAAGACATCTATGAATTCCCGAATCAGGTCAACCACGGCTTTTCGTTTCTCCCTAACAAGATCCTTCGAGATGAAGATAGGCCTTGGGTCTTCCCCCTCTCCTGCTAAGTTTAGTTGCTCCAATTCTTGTGCCTGGGGCCTTGGTTGGTCTGTCATGTAGTCTGGTTCTTCGGCGACATCTTCTACGAACTCTTGTATGCTAGAGTTATCTATCACCGTGCACTGCCCCCGTTGATCCACTAAAAATCACTCGTATATCGGGTCAAGCTCATTGTCAGTCTTTTCGGCCGCCCGTTCACACCGTTACAAGCGGTACACCACTTTTACTTCTTCAGTGATAATCTTCTTGCATTGCCTGCTGGTAGCTGTTACCACGGCCTTTCTCTTCCTTTCTCTGGAAGCCTCAGCGATTCTTTCCCCTGAAAAACGACTTAATACGCTTTGTCGTTGGACCTCATGCTCGCCTGGGTCTGCCCTGGGTCTCATCTTTTCTTTGAGCTGCTTTGGAATGTTCTGGGGTCGAGGGACCGCGCGATATGCTTCCTCGCTCCTCTTCCCCTCGCCGCTCTTGTTTAAAGGTCCCATTCTTTCTCTAATTGAGGGGACCCATGCCCCCTCCATTCTCCTCGTTAGGACCCGCACGTCCTCTTCGAGCTCTATATAGAAAGCTGCATCCACCAAGTGTGCTTCTTCAATAGCGAAAGGCCTTTTAGTTGCCCAAATAGTTACTTATGTCCCCTTGATATTTACCTTGGCACATTGATGGTACGTTGAGGGAACTAACCCTTGGTTGTGCATCCACACTCTCCCTACTAATAAATGATAGGAAGTTGCGCTTTCTATTACATGGAATTTGATATGGGAACTCAGATTTCCCATCACTATCCCCACGTTTACATACCCAATGGATTTGGAAGATTGATTATCGTAGCCCGAGATTACCAAGGGCATGGCAACCAACCTTTCTTCCAGAATATTAGCCGCGTGGAAGGAGTTGATTGGCATAATGTTGATGGAAGCACCCCCGTCCATAAGAGTCCTGGCAAAAGCTAACCCCGTTAATACTGGCCGTTACATACAGGGGCCTATTGTGGGGGAACCTTACAGCTCTATCTGCATCGCTGAACGTTACCTCTGACAGGAACCTTTTTACCAGCCTGGCCATGGGTCCCCTCCACCTTAGCGAGGGGACCGCATTTCTTCTCGCAATATCCAAGATCGCCTGCGTTATCTCCATTCTGCTCTCTTTTGGGATTCCCACTTGGTCGAAGAACCAAGTGAACTTTGGAGATTTTGAAACCGCACTATATTCTATGACTGGGTCCGTTTCCTCGCCCTCAACGCTGTAGGCGTCTTCTACGTCCCTAACACTTGCTTCATCATATGCCAGAACTACGTTAGCCATTCCCTTAGTGCAATACTCCAGTGCCTCATCGAACTCCATCGTTGCCCCTCCCTCCTCCCGCTCTGCCTCCCTATCGTAGGCCGTTAAAACATTGGCCCCATGTGCCGGGAGTGGGTTATTATTAACGTTCTGCGGGGGGATTTGTAACGTTCCCGCCTTCATGTACTTGTTTTCTGTTGGGTGCTGGACCTTTCGATGAACCTGACAATATTTAGGATTGGCCCTAGTTGCCGCGTCGGGCTCTTCCGCCTGGATCCCTTTTGGTTCGTAAACCGTTCCACCTTGGATCATTGCGTTATAGCAACTCACAGCCTCCTCCACCGTACAAGGCAACGGTGGTGGGTCTTCTCTATCCCTTCCAAACTTTCTTTTGTTGTCCTTCCTCTGAGCCTTGCCCCCATCTTCTCTCTCAACATATCCCACCCGTGGGGCCTGAGACCTTCCCCCGATGGGTTGTATCGGCTGTCTGAACATCATGGGAGCTACTACCGGGCTAGGTCACACCACCAAAGATATATTTCTTGCGGATTTTAAGAAAGCTGAAAATGTTCCCTCGCGTGTCTCATTGATCAGGTGACAGATATACTCAGGAAGTAATCCCTCCGCACAAATTTGTAGTAACCTGGCTTCCTTAGCTTCTTCCCTCACGTCGAGGGACCTTTCCCTAAACCTTCGGATATAGGCCATTACCTCCTCTCCTGGCCTTTGCTTCTCCCTGCCAAGTTGGTTTAGGGTGAACTCATCTTCTGCCAAGAAGAACTTTCGGACAAACAATACATGCATCTCCTCCCACGTGGAGACACTATTGGGAGGCAGGTGAGAGTACCAAGTGTAGGCTTTATCAGTCAGGGATTTGGAAAACTCCCTCAGCCTAAGCTTTTTGTCATTGCAATGCGCCCCCAAGTGTTCAACGAAACGCTTAATGTGTTCCTTCGGGTTCCCACCCTTCCCTGAGTACTTTTCAAAGGTAGGGGGAATATAGTCCTTTGGGTAGGGTTCGTCGTTGTACTCCTAGGGTAAGGTGTTCGAAAGTCATCGTAGACCGAAGCCACCTCGCCCACAGCCTGCGAGGAAGACTTCATGAACTTCAGCATCTCCTTCTGCATCTCTTTTCTCATCTCTTCCAAAGGCGAGGCTACCGGGGCCACCTGCAACGGGGGCGACGGTTGAGCGCTCGTTGCAATCGGAGCGAACGTTATCGGTTGTGCCGTTGAAACTCCTGAGCAGCCCACAGTCGGGTTCACAACAGAGGGCACACTTTCTGGGACCGCTCCTGTAATGCCTACCCCTGGTGGGCCCCTGGGGCCACTCCTGGTGTTACGAAGGCATTAGTCTCCAATCCTCCCAGCATAGTTGAAGCCACTGGGGTTTGCAAAAACTCGTAAAATTTGCTCATGAGGAGCGCCATCTGGGCAGGTCCCAACCCCGCGCTCGTGGAAGGTTGTGCAGCCCCTGGGACGCCTATCGTTGTTGGAGCCAGCGGTACCTCTACTCGAGGAGCCCCATCTCTTAGAGCCTCCTGCTCCCTCGCAGCCTGTTCTTCATTATGCTGTATGTCATCGAAATTGAGTCTTCTAGTAGCATTATCCTGCGCCATACTCCTTCTCTAGAAGGATGCCTCCCCAGCGGAGTCGCCAAATGTAAGAGGGTACTTTAGATTATAAATGGAGGTGGGACCCCCTATTGAGTATGGTAATGATAAATCAGTTGGTTAGAGCTTAGAATCAATGACAGAACATATAAACATGAACCCAATGAAGGTAAACTCAACTTAAACTCCCAAAATCTCTCGTGTATAACTCAGGTAATAATAATGAACTTTTAGAAGTGACTTAGCTAGAGGGAGAGGGAAGTAAGCACCCTAGATACGCCCTGGTAGGCAGGTAGAAAAAACACAAAAAACCCTCAAGAATCTCTGTCAAATATTAAAAGCTTCGTAATAAATGACAATGGTGAGTCAGTGAATTCTCTAGTTTGCAATAACTCTTTTTAATTATCCAAAGGATCATCATTTCTCAGAGGTGGTTGGGGTCCTTAAATAGCCCCCCACACCACCCCCGAGGCAACTCAGTCATTTAAGACTATGAAAGACATCCCTCATACTTTATGTCACAGCATTAAATGCCTGATGCACTAGTTGTCTCCACGTCATAAACATTAAATGCCAAGACATGCCTTTTGCCTAACCACTGTGTGTCAGGGGGCTGTTGTCACAGAGGTGGCTCACCAACTGCCTGACAGCCCCAAATACCACGGTGGTTTACTCAAGTGCAGGTCTGACATTATTTAGCTGGCTAGTGACATCACCTACAGTAGATGTGACATTAAGTAGAGGGCTACTTAGTTCATGACTCAACGCCCGATGGAACTCCAAGCTGCTCCGCTTGAGGTTCCACGGTCAGGGTCCTTCGGTGTTTTACCAGGTGTGCCTAAGATGGTCAGGACAAGCCCCAACGGTGCCTTACTTCTCAATCCTCCAAACCAAGTCCCTCTAAAGTTCCCATAGTGAGGTCATTCGATAGGGCATGAAAGCCCTCCCAGGTCCTGCCATGCCTGGTCTCTCGTGAGTACCGTTTGACCTCACCCAGACTGTATTGTTATTATCGTTATGTCATTACAACCGTTATAGCTTTACAGTGAATGTAATCAAAGGTACAATATGATTAACACAACAAGCTGAAGTATGAGTTGCCACGCTTGAGTTGCCACACTGAGCTGCCTCCCCAAGATGCCACGCTTGAGTTGCCACGTTGAGCTGCCTCCCCAAGCTGCCACGCTGAGCTGCCTCACCAAGATGCCACGCTGAGCTTCAATCCCCCTCTACACCTTCTATTTGGGTGTATCCTTGAGCGACTAATCTAGCTTTATTTCGAACAATGACACCATTTTCATCCATTTTATATTTGAAAATCCATTTAGTGCCAATGACATTTGTATTAGAAGGCCTAGGGACTAATTTCCAAACATCATTTTTCTTAAATTGAAACAATTCTTCTTGCATAGCATTAATCCAATGTTCATCTTTTAATGCTTCTTTAAAGTTTTTAGGTCCAATTTTAGAAGTATAGCATAGATAGGTAACTTTATTTTCTAATTGCGCCCCTAGTCTTGACACCTACCTCGGGATCTCCTATAATTTTTGAAACTTTTACGCACCCAAGGAGTAGGATCCTTTTTCTCGGTAGTTGGAACAACCAAATCATTTTGAGATTCAATACTTTCAACATTTGACACAACATCACATTCACATGACAAATCTTCCTCATTATCAATTGATGTGGCCGGGGCATCATCTTTTATGACAACATTAATGGATTCCATGACTTTAGAGTTACTTAAGTTGAATACTCTAAAGGCTCTACTATTTTGAGAATATCCTAGGAAAATACCTTCATCACTCCTTGAGTCAAATTTGCCTAGAAGTTCTCTATCTCGAAGAATATAGCATGGACTACCAAACACTCTAAAATAGGACAAATTAGGTTTCTTACCCATCCACAATTCATAAGGAGTTTTGTTAATGTTAGGGCGCAAATAAACTCTATTTACTGTGTGACATGCAATGTTAACCGCTTCGGCCCAAAACCTATGGGGCACTTTTCTTTCTAGGAGCATAGATCTTTCCATTTCTTGGATCGTTCGATTTTTTCTTTCGACTATACCATTTTGGTGTGGTGTTCGAACGGCCGAGAATTCATGTTTTATTCCTATTTCATCACAAAAGGCATTCACACCGGATTCCTTGAATTCGGTTCCATTATCACTCCTAAAGCGGTTTATGGTAACACCGTGTAGATTTTGAAGAGCTCAACATTTAACAGTAAGAAAATCAACTGTTTCAGATTTTTCCCTTAAAAAGCCTATAATAGAGTACCTAGAGAAATCATCCACCATAACTAAGATGTATCTTTTTCCTCCTATGCTCTCGGTACGAGTGGGACCCATAAGGTCCATCTGTATCAATTCTAAGACACGAGATGTTGTTATAGAGTTTAATTTCTTATGAGGACTCTTAATTTGTTTTCCTAATTGACACGGCCCGCAAATGGTGGAGGTTGGCTTTCCTAGTGGTGGTAAGCCTCGAACTAGCTCTTTTCTTACTAATCTATCAAGATCTCTAAAGTTTACATGACCTAATCTTTGATGCCAAAGATCGGCAGATGAGGCTTTTGCATTATTGCAAACTAAAGATGATTTAGGAATAATTCCATAGCAATTGTCACTAGTTCTAACACCTTGTAAAATAGATTCACCTGACTGATCATAAACGGTGCATTCCGATTGACTAAATTTCACATCAAGATTTTCATCACATAATTGGCTAATACTTATCAAATTAGCCTTGAGACCATCAACATAAATAATGTTTTCAAGTTTAGGAAACCCGGAGATTTCAATAGATCCTCTACCTATGATTTGAGACTTTCTACCATCCCCAAAAGTGACTTTACCATCTTTATAGTTTTTGAGAGTGGTAAATAGAGATTTATCACCAGTCATATATCTTGAACAACCACTATCAAAGTACCATTGAGAGGTATTTTAAGCCTTTAGTGCAACATGAGCAACAAAAGCTTTCTTGGTCTGATTTTTCTTAACTCTAGCTTGAGTTATTTTCTTTCCTTGATTTGCTCTAGTCTTATAATTAGAATTATTTCCTTGGACTTTAGAAAACCTAAAAAACTTTTCCATTAGACTTTTAGAAGTATTGACAAGATACTCGACTTGACTCTTAAGAGTAGCAAATGAGCTATATGGTTGTTTAGAATTAGTGAATTACGAGTTCTTTCCAAGTTTGTAGCAAAAATCTTTAAGATGACCCCGTTTATGACAATAAGTGCACACATAGGGTTGTTTTAGACCGGCTTTTAAAGGTTGCTTAGTAGAACTTGTTTTAGAAACATTAGATTTGGTGACAAACTTAGCTACTGGTTCAGGTTTGACTTTCGATGAATCTCCTTCTTCATATCTTATACCCTTTCTCTCTTGATCACCTTTCTCCTTATATCCTAAAACAGGACCTAGAAATAATTTTCCCATTCTTCCTGAATTATCCTCGAGTGTGACTTTAACTTCACGAGAGGACTCTAGATCTTTTTCAAGTTGGGAAATTTTAGCTTTTAGAGATTTTCTAATTTCTAAAGACTCATTAAGATCTTTGTTAACACATTCCAAGGAGATAGTTAAGTCACATTTTTCTTTACCAGTCATGATAAGCTTTTCAGAAAGGGATATCTTAATTGCCTCGAGTTGACTAACTAAAGCCTCTTTCTCCTTCAGGCCATTCAACTCTTTTTCTAAAGTTAAGACTTTAAAGGTTAATCTTTTGTTAGCTTTTTGAATGCGAAGAGATTCATTGTAGAGTTCAGAATAAGAAGATTGTAGTTCACTCTCATCTATATCACTATCACTCTCTTTTTCATCACTACTAGTAGAATGAGTAGAAATAACCTCAAGATTTTGTTCGGAGTTGTCAACATTAAGGTATGACACACTCGAATTACTGACATGGCTTGCCATAAAGGCAGTGAAGTTATTTCTAGACGGGTTAGAGTCATCAGAGTCTTCAGACTCATTATCACTGTCACTTAGAGTAGCATTGTAAATAGCTTTTTCTTTACCTTGTCTTTTAAGTTTTGTAGGGCACTCGAAAGCTCTATGACCGCGTCCCTCACACTCAAAGCATCTCTCTAAATCATCCTTTTTAAAGTTATCTTTGTTGAACTTCTTTGGATCCTGATTATTGAATTTTTTATTTCCTCCTTTGTTTTTGTTCTCAAATTTAGGTTTTTCAAATTTAGAGTTTTGTTTTTTAAACTTGAGAAATTTTTTAAACTTTTTAGCAAATAAGGCTATATCATCAGGATCAAAATCAGACTCGTCAGAATCAGAAACATCGACTTTCTTAACTTTTAAAGCAACACATTTATCTTTGCCTTTGTTATCTTTGGGAAACATATCTAGTTCATAGGTTTGCAGATCACCAACAAGTTCTTCAAGTTTTAAAGTATTTAGGTTTCCTAAAGAATTCAGAACAGTGACTTTAGGAATGAATCGCTTAGGAAGACATCTAAGTATTTTCTTAACAACACGATTTTCAGGAATTTTTTCACCTAAGTTAAAGCAAGAGTTAACTATGTCTGATAAACGAGTATAAAACTCATCAAATGTTTCAGTTTCTTTCATGGTGATAGTTTCAAATTGTGTAGTTAAATTTTGAAGTTTTGACGCTTTAACCACACTAGTTCCCTCATGAGTAACTTGGAGAATGTTCCAAGCTTCCTTTGACTTTTCGCACGTCATTATACGACGAAATTCATCGGGAGACACGACACCAAATAAGGCATTTAATCCTTTAGAGTTAAAGTTATACCATTTTAGTTCTTCCTCACATCATTGTTTAACAGGAGTCAAAATAATTTCATCATTAACAACCATAGTAGGAGGGGACCATACTCTTTCAACAGTAACCCAAACACGTTCATCAATTGATTTAAGAGCAGATTTCATACGTGCTTTCCAATAGGTGTAATTAGTTCCATCAAACAAAGGTAGTCTATTCAACGAAAAACTATCCATATAACCTCCAGGATTCATCTAAATAACTTTTAGAGACTAGCTCTGATACCAATTTGAAGTTGCAAGGTTATATGATCTTAGTTTAATTCGTGGAATACACACACGCAATCCAATTTTAAAAGCAGATTCACAAGTTCGCAAGAACAAATTTCAATTAATGCAATGGGATTGATAATATGACTAATTAAAATAAAATTATTCCAATTTTATTCATTTTATCCTAAGCATACATCTAGGTGATTTAATAAAGTGAAATGCGAAAATCCCAACCACAACTCGCCGATGTACGAGGAAAACCCAAATGGGAAAAACCTCGGACGGCTGGGCCTAGACAAAATCCACTACAAAATAGGTTTTACAAGAGACTCAAAAGACTTACAGACATTGACTCACTCAAGACTTGCTTATGCCGTCCTCGACCTCTGAATTTGTAGTACGCGAAGCTCCAATGCGTTGCTCGACACTCCTCGTGTCGCGGTATCCACCGAAGCCCAAAACCACCGTCTCCTCAAAGCTTGAATGCAGAGATCCACTGCAAACTTGCTTATTGAATTACAATTTGATTGAAGGGGTTTTGTTTCAAAAGATGATAGAAGTGTTGGAGATGATTTTTACCAAAAAGAGGGAAGTTATTGAAAAAGCTCTCAAGAGAATAATAAACTTCCTTAGCCTTGGAAACTGATTTTCGTCCATATAATATAACTGAAAAAGTAGTGGACCAAAACAGTTGATGGAAAAAACTGCTTAAAAAATAAGTTTAAAAAATCAGATCTGACATAACTCGTTCAAACGAGTTCGTTCGAACGACTTGTCATTCGAACGAGTTATCTAACGAAGTTCCAGTTTCGAATTAGATAGGTCGTTAGAAACCTCGTTCGAACGAGATCGTTCGAACGACATTTCTAATGAACTTCTAACAAAGTTCCAGTATAGCGTGGGGAAAGTCGTTAGATCCAGGTCGTTCGAACGACCTGGATAAACTTCAAACGAGATTTCATATTTTGTACAAATTTGTTCAAATTTATTTCAAAGATTTTTCTTTATGAAAATTACTTATTTAAGAACATTTCCCTATATGAAAATTTCTTGATTAGATAAAATTCTCCAACACATAAAAATTATTTTGGTCATATAACTTTTTAGGATAGCTAGCATGGCATGCATATTAATGACGCGTGAACTTTGGATGTGATGCTTGAATCTTTAGGTTGAATGATGCTTGATGTAGAATGACCCAAAAATTTTTTGTCCAACGGAATATAGCCAATATAACAAATGACTCGATTGGAAATTTGTCCTTACATATAGGAATCCAAAAGGAATTTCACGATTTTAAAACACTTGCCAGCGTCAGGTATCGCAAATCGGTTTGGGTGTACCACGAACCAGTTCGTCCCCCGAATCGTTTCGGCCCTCGATTCGTAAAAGTTCGTTGGATTGGGGTTAAAAACACTTAGCATTTTTCCAAGACTTTTCTCGGAATTTTCTCCATTTTCAAAGGGCCATAACTTCTTCACCGTAGCTTGGATTGAGGTGCCGTTTCTTCCAGTATCTTTATTGTGGAAAGCTCTTCAAATTTACAGCCGACCGGACCTCCGGATGGTGGATTTAAAATTACCAAAATGTCCTTGAACTTCTATATCGTGTCTTCTTTCACTATTTTGACTTCTCTTGCGTACCACTTGCATAAAGTCCCTAAAATCATGGAATGTGAAGTCTTTGAGGCAGATGTGGGACACATGATGGAGATTATGAATGCTTGATTCCAGGAATTCAGATTGAGGCCGTCGTGTGAGATCGTGAAGAGACATGCCAAATGTAGCGACGTATGACGTACATAAATGAAACATTTCGGACATGATAAAATTATCCTTATAGTACGTTTTTCGGATAGAAAACTAGCTTGTGAATTTGATAGTTGATTAAACCCAGTCTTTATTAATCCCAAGCATTACATATATGAGGGTACAAGCTTGCATCGTACGTAATCAAAAGTAAGACTAAAGCAGTGCTGCAATAGTTAACACACACATCGCATTCTTAAACACCCAGGTTACTTAGGGAAAATGAGGTTAAAAGATCTACGACGGTTGTGTTCACTACACAACATGATTCAATCAGTATTTAATTCAAAATAATTTTTTATACGTGCAAACTACATCGGGTTGGGTTCATGCACCCCAACCCATAGTAATCTAGCCTAGCATACTGCAATTAACTAAACAAATATTATCTAAAGTGCAGGAAATCAAAACCATCATGATAAAAAAAAAACTAGATGAGAAAGAGAAACTAAGAACACTTTGAATTAAATAAACTTTGCATGAATTTAACTGAATTTAAATAAAGAAGAAGAAAGAACAATTTCACTTGCAGAATTCTGAATTGCAAATCAAAACATGTAAAACTTCTAGGGTTCTTCTCTAATTTCTCTCTCTAAGTTAAAAGGACTCTAAACTATCTTTAAAAAGACCTCCAAAATTGTGGGAATACGTTGGAATATATACACTTTGTTTTAACAATAGTTTCAACCATGTACAACTTTTATTTCGAAAGAGGATAATTCAGAATTTTGATAGCCGAACCGATTCGATCAGATTCATCGGTACGGTTTGATCTTTAAAGAGAATTTTTCCCACAATCGGACCGGTTCATTTTTGCTCTTATCGGTTCGGTTCGTTCCTTACAGTAATATTCTTCACTACCGGACCAATCCGTTTTTCACTCTACCAGTTCAGTTTGGTCTTTACAACAACTTCACCAACATCCGAATTGATTCCTTTTAGTCCCCATGGGTTCGGTTTGGCTTGATCAAAACTTCCTCCTTCCTTGTGATTTTTCTCTCAACTTTGAAGCTTTGTAACTTGTACTCTGGGACTCGAATTCGAGTGTCGTTTCTTCCTATGCGCTCGTAGACTCGAGGTCTTCAACTCTTCTTTGGGCTTCTCGTCCAAATTATAACTGCAAATTACTCTTTTGCCCTTTTGACTTTTCTTCCTTTTTCTTCTTTCTTTCCTCGTGTTTCTTTATTTCTTCTCGTGCACTAAGGACCTGCAAAATCTATGAGAAATACACGAAACTCGGCGTACCCGTTAGATAATGTCAATACCAATAATACGAGATAAATCAACTCGAGTTACATCGCACGGAATGTTAAAAGATTCTAAATTACAAGGATAAATGCGAAGAATTTATGTCTAATCAGCACCCCCCAAATGGCCCCGTGAGTATTGCCAACACCTCGCGCGGGACCAATGTAACTCGTAGGAACCGACTGTGTAGTCACAGGACCTTCGGTCTGAGAGCACAAACCAAATTAGAAAATATCCACACTTAGGCTTGAAAACGTGTCGTCGAGGGGTGAAAAAATTTAGCGCCCCCCATATGGCCCCGTGAACAGTGCCAACACCTCACACGGGTCCAATCTAACTCGTAGGAACCTATTTCATGGTCATGGGACCCTCGGTTTGAGAGCACGGTCCCAAACAGAGAAAATCCACAGTTAAGCTTGAAAACGTGCCGTCGAGGGGAGAAACCCCTTAGCACCCCCCCCCCTCGAGCCCCGTGAGCAGTGCCAACACCTCGTACGGGTCCAATATAACTCGTAGGAACTGACTACGTGGTCACGTGACCCTCAATTGGAGAGCACGACCCAGATTTCAGAATACCTACACTTAGGCTTGAAAACGTGCCGTTAGAGGGCGAAACCCCGCAACGCCCCCAAAACGGTCCTGTGGGTGGCGCCAACACCTCGCTCGGGACCAACGTAGCCCGCACGAACCAACCACGTGGTCATGGGATCACGGACCCAAAACAGACCACACTTGGGCTTAAAAATGTGCCGTCGGGGTGCGAAACCCCTTAGCTCCCCCCAAATGGCCCTGTGAGCGGGGCCAACACCTCACATGTCACCAATGTAACTCGTAGGAACCGACCGCGTGGTCACGGGACCCTCGGTTTGAGAGAACGATCCAAAATAGAGAATATCCACACTTAGACTTGAAAACATGTCGTCGGGGGACGAAACCCCTTAGTTCCCCCCCCCCCCCACGGCCCCGTGAGCGGCGCTAACACCTCACACGGGATAATTGTAACTCGTAGGAACCGACTGCATGCTCACGGGACCCTCGGTTTGAAAGCACGGCCCAAAACAGAGAAAATACACACTTAGGCTTGAAAATATACCGCTGGGCGAAGAAACCCCTTAGCGCCCCTCACACAGCCCCGTGAGTGGTGCCAACACCTCGCACGGGTCCAATATAACTCGTAGGAAGCGATCGCATGGTCACGTGACCCTCGGTTTGAGAGCACAACCCAGATTTCAGAATGCCTACACTTAGGCTTGAAAACGTGACATTAGAAGGCGAATCCCCACAACGCCCCTCAAACAACCCCGTGGGCGCCGCCAACACCTCGCTCGGGACCAACGTAGACCACACGAATCGATCATGTGGTCACAGGACCCTCAATTTGAGAGCACGACCTAGATTTTAAAATGCTTACACAAGTCCCGTGAACGCGTGGTCACGGGACCCACCCCCGATTTGAGAGCACGGTGCCCCTGTGAGGTCACCTAAGGAGCACTTGCAGCAACTGAACGATTAGCTTCCCGATTCGAGATTTTTTATTATTATTATTATTAAAGTTGGTCACAGCCCAAAGTCGTGACCATGTTTTTTGTACAGTAAGCTTGGGCACGGCCCAAAGCCGTGACTAAGTTGACTTCTATAGAAAATGTAGTCATGGCCTAAAGCCGTGACGAATATTGATCATAAGAAAAATGGTCACGGCTATGGGCCGTGACTAGATGGTTTTTAAATTGGTTGATGGTCACGTGTTTGGGCTATGACCATACTTGTAAATCGGGTCAGCACTATTGGTCATGACCATGTCTGTGACTATCAGAAGCCCGTGGCCAGGGCAGTGGGTCAGGGATTTAGGTCGTGACCACCGAAATTGGTCACGTCCAATTTGGTCACAGACCAAATCCGCGACCCCCACTGCCTGGTCAGGGATAAAGTCCGTGACCAATCGCCCAATTTGGGGTAGTGCACGCTCACAACACGTGCACTCAGATCGGAGCACCATGCCTCCCCCTCATCCCGTTCTCTCCCGAGTCCATCTCGGGGACCATAACACCATACTGACGACTTCGTTGGGGATACCTTATGCAAGTTGAACTATTTTTATGCTTCCTTTCTATATACGTAATATCTTTTTTGTGTAAGATTACTTTAGGAACATTTTAGAATTGTTTAAAGACCTCGATTTTAAAGTCCCTTGAAAAGTAAATATATGTCTAGGTCCTCATGTACAACATTATACATTCATTCGAACATAGGAGCGCACAAAGGACCTCATGATAAAATAAACATCAAAGTGTGTAAAAATAAAGATTACATGTTTTCATCATGCACAACATATTATTGATTTTCATATTGTTTAAACCATATATCCGGGAGGCCAAAAGAGATCAGTCGAAAGGCTGGCCAATAATGAAAATCCTCGTGTGGTATACCGAGAAGCTCCTCATCCAATCACCAAGTCTTGGTGACAGGGAATGTTTGGAGCTCGTTAAGTACTGGGGTATGTCAAATAGGCTTTCACAACTATTCAATATTAGGGCAAAGTGGTTTCACACGTACCCTAAAGGTTACTCTGTCCATGCATCCCAGTATATCGCGATCCATGGCAATGAATGCGATCCACTGATCATCAAGTCACATCGTCTTTTTTGTATAGAGTGAAAACACTAGGTATACAAACTATTGAAAAAAAAGAGAGTAGATACTAGAGGGCCACTCGCTTTGACAAAAAAAAATCAAAGTTGCCAGACAATTGAAAGTTGGTCCAAAACCCCTTCAAATTCCAGCCTGATTGTCTTCCTTCCTTTTCCACAGAAGATAAAATAGTATGAATCCGTAAGTTATCAAAACGCAGAATTACCTTATGCTGGATTCCCCACCCAAATTTTATTTTTGAGAAAATAATGGACCATAACATTTTACTTCCTCACTCCTCATACACAAGTTGAGAGCTCACCCCAGTTCGCACGAATTCAATCGGGAGTCTATTCAGTTCTTCCCATTAGAGGATGATACCGAATAAAAAATATTATTTTCCTTATGCGGTTAAAATGAGATAAAATAATTGCATTAAAGAAATCATACATACATGAGTCTTTGTCCCTCTATGCATCGTCCTTTTGCTAGTCCTCATGTCTACAAAATTCTATATAAAGGTGCCCCTCATTTTTTTGCAGTTATCATTACCCGTAGAAATTTACACTAAGCTCTTACCCTGGAACCCCGCATTCGTGCTTGGTGTGGTTGTTTAGTTTTCATGAGAGAGCTCCCCACTCACGACTAGGGGTGGAAATTTTTGACACCATACGAAAACACGACACGACCCAACATGAAATTGACATGAAATTAACTTGGCCTGTCCTGTTTGGGTCATGTTTGGGCCAAGATATTCTGGTCTGATAGGGGGTCGTGTCGTGTTCGTGCCATAGATTTGACACGAATTTGGCCCGTTTTTGTCCAATTACAACCCAATTAAGTAACCCGATTACCATCCCTTAATAATTTATATATTTCATACAATATAAAATTAAAATAATGTGATTTATATATAAAAAATAAAAGAGTCATGATGTTCGATCATTTCAATCAACACGAAATTGATTTATCATGCTATTTGTATCATGTCGTGTCATGTTGGGTCGTGTTCTTAACGGTTCGTGTTAGGCAAAAAGAACATTGCCGTGTTCATGTCGGGTTAAATGAAGTAGTGCCATATCGAGCTAGTACCAAACGCGACTCGTTAACCCAATTTTTCACCCTTACTCATGATTGCCAAGCTTGCTTCGTAGTGAGTTCCATGTCCACAAAGGAAGACGAGGCTCCATACGTAATGGATCAGGTTTTGGGTAGTTAGAGAATATCACTACCTCTCAAAACACCATACAATCGGATATCCAGCCACTAAGTTAAGCACAGGTCTACCTACAGGAGTCTACTACTAGACCTGAGACTCGAGAGAATGCACTCACCCTCTCCCCAGTATGAGTATCCCGCCTACAGTAGTGGTTGAGACGGTACCGAAAAATCCTTAGGACCCACATGCACCAATACCAACATCGACTCCCCCTGCTAAAATCGGTGCTCCCCAATTCAGATATCATTTTCCCCTCGTCGTTACTTCTATCTATATCATCAGTACCCTTATTATTTTCACCTAGCCTATCAGGGGCCTCCACGAGCTGAATCAGTTGCTCCCCCACCAGCCGATGAGATTTCTCCCCATCCTCTAAATTAGGAGATGACAAAGGTCTAGAATGAGTTGTGTCTTCTTCAGGAAGCCATCGAAAAAATGAAAATATCTCATGAGTTGACAAACATTAAGAAGATGTGCCTTTACCCTGAGGCCTAACTGTCGGATAAGTTTAAGATAAAAGTCTTTAAGATGTATCGAGGACTAAGCTCCCCCTTTGCACATTTATACAACTATCACCTCCATGTGCAAGTCCAGAACATAAAACCTAGGGTACTAGAAATAATTTTTTCCTCCGCTATATCTGGAGGGCCCCTTATTTGGTATATGGGTCTGAAGCGTGAGGGAACCACCAAAACTTAGGATGATGTATGTCGTAATTTCTCAATCAATATAGACACAATAAGGAGCTCGATGTCTCCCATTAATACCTAAAGATATTGAAACAAGAAGAAGGGGAGGCAATCAGTACATTTGTCACCCGATTGAGAGAGAAGGCCGATCAAATGGTTAACCGTTCTCAAGAAAATGATTAGATTGAGATCTTGGTAAAAAAATAATAATGGAAGTACATAGAGAACTCAAGCTCAGATGGATCGCTGACTTCAAAGCTCTCCATATCATAGCGTGCGAAATCGAGGATAGTTTGGCCGCCAAAGCAACCAAGTTAAGTGAGGAATACCGCCAACCAGCAAATCAGTTCTCTACCAAAAAGATATTTCCTGGAGCTCCTGCATCCAAAATCACTACCATGGTTGTCAATCTGCAACCCAGATCATACCCTACGCCCAACACCTCTCAAGCTTAACTAGGGGCTTCCTTGAAAAACTACCAAGTCGTTCCCTCTCCCACAGAGGCCCAAACCCGATAAAGACACCTCACATCTTATTGAGGTATTCACGTAGAGTTCGTTTGTCAATCCAATTTCAAGGCATGGAATTGGAAAACCAATTTTAATTTCGTGGAATTTAAATTGGCCTTTCAATTTCAATTTTAATCCTTAGAATTGAGTTGCCAAACGGGAACTTATTGAAATTGGATGGTTGCCTCAATCCACTTAATCCTAGGCCACCACTTACCAACCCAAACAAAAATTGGTAGGACAAATCACACTAAGGATTCCATCGAGGGGTGGTAAACGTAAATATTTTAGCCGAGGTTTTTATTTGTATTTGTTTGCACTTTGGTGAATCTGGCGTATCCCTTTACAAATTAACACGCACCAACACGTCGAACCAAACTCCAATATCTCCAAGTTCAAGACAACTCTACACGTCATGAAGGTATAAAATTTTTAGGAGTTCATAATTATTTATAATTATATTTGGGATGTATTTTTATAAAAATCAAGGTTGGATTTTTAAAAGATTTAAAAAATAAATATTATTTTTTTAGCCTTATTCAAAGAGTTTGAAGCTCGTGCGAACGAAATAGACATATCGCTAGAAGGTCATTAGATCTTTACTTTAAATGAATATCAAATGAGAGCGTATTATTTTATAGTGAACTTTCATTAGAAGGTCATTAGATGTAGACATCGAATGAACTTCCTTTGTTGTTTGAATGACATGGCTTTCTGGTTCGAACGAACTGACATTCTCGTTTGAACGACATTATTTTTCATTCGAACGAGTCGTTGCCTCAAAAATTGTGCCAGGTCTTTAAATACCTGTTTCGAACTCTTTTTGCACGGGACTTTGAAAAAAATGTGAGCAGAAAATCAGAACCAAAGTTTTTTATATTTTGTGTTATTAAAACACTTTTGATTCACAAACTTTACATTCCCAAATATTTTGTGGATACTTTTGAAACCCTGGAAAGTTTATATATCTTGCATACACCTTGTAGAGAGGATTCCCTACGGCTGATCTTATGACCTCAAGGATCACTACTAAAGAAGGAAAAAAGGTTGATCGGTGGATACCGAGGGTGGATCGTCGTATATGGATGATTCTGGATTGAGCTATTTTCTTTAGTAGGTTTTAAGGCTTGCGTGTTATACTTAGTAGGTCTAAGTAGTCTGTAAATCGATTGTCTGTAAAACAATCTAAAGTGATCAATATATGTTTTGCCCTTAAAAGGGATTTTTCCTCATTCATCGTGTTGAATGCATGCGTAGAATTTTTCTGTGATGGGAACATTGATCGTACACATACCATATTTAATTAAGGATAAAATTTGGTAAATATATGATTCGTGAGTTTGGGATATTTAATTATATAAATAATCCATTAAGTTCGCACTGCACACTTTGAAATTGGTATCACATCATCCTCCCTTACAAGGGGTATCAGAGTGGGTTGCATTAATTTATAGTGTAAGATCATTGTTTAGTGCTCTTTAGGGTGGTTGTTTACTCTTTTCTCTTATTTTTTCTCTCGATGGATTCCCGTAGTGATAAGTTGTCCGATATGTTTGGTGGCAACGAGTTTGACTTTAGAGAGGAGTTTAATGAGCTTCATAACCGTGCTGAAAAAAATTCATTTGAATTTGAAGTTTGGTAAAAGAATTAAAATTCTTGAAAAATAATATTTTCGTTTTAAAGATGCTATGGAACTTTTGCAAACTCTTCAAAATCAAAGATATTTCTTTCGTGAGAAGCTTGTGGACATGGAATGTGATTTTAAAATTTTAGAATTCTCCAAGAAAGAGAGGGATGATAGAGTTCAATTTAAAAAAAAAAAGACTTAGAAAACTCTAAAATTTTTGGGGCGTGTTTACATGCCAATGGGGATAGTGATAAATTGATTTTATATTTGAGGGAACGTGAAAATATTCTTAGTGATAAGTTCGCTTGCATTGAGGTAGAGCGAAATAACCTTCTAGGAATGATTGAAAATTTAAAGAAGGAGTCCTTGAAACTCGAGGAGTCTAATTCCTTACTTGAGTCTAGAATTTCAAAGTTAAAAGATGATCTGAAAGACTCGAGTAGTTTTGGTAGTGATGGTACTAGCTTCCATGATCCTAATGCTTCTATCACTAAAGCCAAGACCATTATTTACTTTAGAGGGTCAACCACTTCCCAGTGAATTATAAAAGGTCAACTCGAAGGTTTTGTTCCTCGATGTGTTTACACGTGCACACGTTGCAATAGGAAATGTCACTTTAGGCATTTTTACTATGATCTTAGAAAAGACCCTGGAAAGTTGAAGTCTAGTGTCCCTTTGATTTCTGAAATCCGAAGCATTAAGTATACATCTATTTGGGTTAGGAAATCTTTTTTAGAGACTTTAAATGTTTGATTGCTTAATCCTCACATGCTTACACATGACTCATCACATGCTAAATTTTATGGGTGATTGCGTACATGTTTTTGTTTGTCATATTCTAATTGTGATTCATGTTATATATTTGCTAGTGTTATGACATGTGTATCTTTTGTATTTTTTTATTGAGTCATAATAAAAAATACAAAAAGATTTTGTTTACCTTTTGAGGTGGAGTTTGTTTTCAAAAATTGAAAAAATTAGTATATTTCTTTTGAAAATTTTAAGAAAAACTCAAAAAGATTTTTGGTTTTGTGTATTTTAGTTTTACATAGTTGATATGGCATATTGGTGGGTTTGAATCCTATTCACTCCGTACTTTTCATGAAACTAGGACATTTGGTTATGATTTTTCTTAATCATGTTTGCATAGAGATATTTTGAACTTGATTTGCTTAATGGATTTGACTTTGTATATGCCTCCGCATACACATGCACTAGCTTTTTAAACGACAACTTCACATGTATATTTCAGATTTGTGAGATGTTCTCCCATCAATTTTATCATCTACATATTTTTTGACTATAGGGGATTTGTGCCTGTAAGAACCGTTACCCGTGAACAATTTTGATTAGTATTGAAAAATATGAGGGTGCAAGAGAAAAGGGCTACGAAAGGAGAAAATATCCTTTGCGAGAAAGCCGTCGTTATAAAGATCCTAATGAAAAGATTAATGACAATAAAAACAGAAAAATTGCCAAAGGCCGGCATAGTTTAGTTTGTTGATCTTTCAAAATAAATAGCTCCAAAATAATGAAGAAAATAAAATATGTTATATGTTTATATTTTGAGGGTGTTTAGTTGAAGATCAACTGGTTTGCACAATGACTCCTAGTTATGCTTATTTTGTCATAACGCTATTGATTTGTATAATCATCAATATTTTAGACTTGTGTGCATTGTGTTTATTTGTTCATTGAGTTCATCTTTATCTTGTCACTAGAGGCTAAATCTTAGTTTGATAAAGTTTTGCGATCAATTAGAACTTCTTGAACATATTTGAGTGCTTGGGTCATAATTCATTTGTATCTAGCTCATGCCTATTCATTCCATTTCGCATGTTAAGACACATCGATACTATGCTAGTCTGTAAAGCTTATGTGTTATGTGTCAAATTTTTTGGCAGTTTATACCCATATATATAAAGCCGAATTTTCATTGGTATTCTTTGCATATATCCGATATCATGCTTTGACTCTTTGCGATTTGCATTTAGTCCATATTTTCCATGTGCTTGATCATCTGGATTATTTATGCTTGAGTTGCCATGTGGTGTGGTGTATTTGCAAAATTTTATACTTGAGAAAAATTGAAAATTTTCAAAAAATAGTTGGTGTTGCCTTTGAGATTATCATTACATGTGCCTTATTTTTATTTCTTTGCGATGATATCTTACTTCTTCTACACGATGCTTTATATTTCATTTTTAGATTATACTCCTTTGTCTATTTCAGACAAAAAGGGGGAGAACAAATTAGGGGGGATTTGAAGAGTTTGATTTATGGGGGAGAACGCATTACGAGTTTTTCTTTTCTATTTCAAACTCTATGCATCATGGTATTTTCTTTGCTTCATATGTGTAGGTATCTAAGAGGAAGAACATATTACACCGGATGAAGACAAAGTTACCCAAGGAAATAACAAGATGAGACTGAAGACAAAGTTTTATTATGTCGTTCTAATTCTAGGATGTGGGAGGGTATTAGAATTTTTGTCATAAAGGGGTAATTATTGTAATTTGGATTTCGGTTTTGTTTTGTACTGGAATAGCCAAAGGGGGGGATTTATAAGCGTAAATATTTAGCTTAGGCTTTTTATTTGTATTTATTTTCACTTTGGCGCATCCCATTACAATCCGACACACACCGACACGTCGAACCGAACTCCAGCATATCCCAGTTTAAGACACCTATACATCTCATGAAGGTATAAAACTTTTAGAAGTTCATAATTATTCATTTATATTTGGTATGTGTGTTTTAGAAAAATTGAAGCTAGATTTTTAAAAGATTTTAAAAATTGTTTTTTTATTTTTTGGCCTCGTTCAAATGAGTTTGAAGCTCATTTGAATGAAATAACCATTTTATTAGAAAGTCGTTAGATCTTTACTCCGAACGAGCATCAAACGAGGCCATACTATATGTGAGCTTTCATTAGAAGCTCATTAGATGTAGACATTGAACTAACTTCCTTTGTCGTTCGAACGACATGGCTTTTTGGTTCAAATGAGTTGACATTCTCTTTTGAACGACATTAATTTTTGTTCGAATGAGCTGTCGCCTCAAAAA
The DNA here is from genome assembly GCA_949130495.1 of Sambucus nigra. Lineage (NCBI taxonomy): Eukaryota > Viridiplantae > Streptophyta > Magnoliopsida > Dipsacales > Adoxaceae > Sambucus > Sambucus nigra. The sequence goes on from OX422220.1 coordinate 510,416,105, forward strand.
TTGTGTTAGGTTTATAAATTCCTATTTTGAATCCTTTTTGCATGGGACTTTTGAAAAAACGTGAACAGATAATCAGAAATAAAGTTTTTCATATTTTATGTTATTAAAACACGTTTGATTCACAAACTCTTCATCTCCAAATATTTTATGAATCATTTTGAAACCTTAGAAGGTTTCGGTATCTTGTATACACCTATAGAGAGGATTCTCCACGGTTGATCTTGTGACCTGAGGGATCATTGTTGAAGAAGGAAAAAAGTTGATCAGTGGATACCGAGGGTGGATCGCCGCCTGTTGACGACTCTGGACTGAGTCATTTTCTTTAGAAGATTTTGAAGACTCTGTGTGTTATACTTAGTCGGTCTAAGTAGTCTGTAAGTTGATTGTTTGTAAAACATTCTAAAGTGCTCAATATAGGTTTTTCCCTAAAAGGGATATTTCATCATTCATCTTGTGATTGCATGCGTAGAAATTTTCTGTGATTGGAACATTGATCGTATACACACCATATTTAATTAAAGATTAAAACTTGCTAAATATTGGATCCGTGTGTTTGGGACATTTAACTATATAAATCAATCCATTAGGTTCACATTGTGCACTTTTAAGTTAGTATCAGAGCATCCACTCTTACAGGCCACACCACTGATAACAATTGGGTGCATAGGTATAAAATCTAAGACCTTATAGATGCCAAGAGCTTCGTACCACTAAAGCCCAATGTAACAAATAACCCCTTCCATTTTATCCCAACCCGCGTACTAATGCCATATCAGATAATTCCCCCACAAACATCGACCCGTCCACTATGATAGTACCCATTTATCAGAAACTGAGAATGAGGAACACTCCCCCTTAAAAATAGTAACCTCTCTAGGTACACCATCACCCGCCATGAAAATCATCGCTGAGACTAAACCCACCATTGACCACATGACCTTATTTATCATGGCCACACACTTCCTATATACCAATCACTGTAACCAAGAATTTTTCCTTGTTATAGAGTTGTTACTCTTGAAAGAACTAGAACTACTATATCCTTCTACAGAGAGTATAAATCACTCGATCGAATGGGAGGAAATGTATGAGAAGCTCTCCAAGCAACGAACCATAACACCTTTATTGTATTGATCCATTCCATCGAATAAGATGGATCGACCTCTAAGGTACATTTAATTATCCTCAGAGACTTTGATGCAAGTAGCGAAGCCCACTCACCCACTACCTTAAATACATTCTATAAGTCACCATAAGAAAGAATCCTTAGTTAGAACACCTCGATACCCTAGCCCCCAATCCAAATGAGAAGAAGTAATAGACAACTCATGGCAGATGATCACATTACTTGGAGAGACCAAGCTCATCACCAACTGATATAGGAAGAAGAAGAGAGGGTCAGGGCCCATGTTACTCACAGGGACACCGATTAGGAGACATAATTAAGAGATAACCTCGGCCTAGTGACATATGTTCCTCACCCAAATTTTCCTAGAAAAAAGTGGACCAACTTAGAGAAAACCAACGGTTCATGGCTACCCAATTAATATTCCATACTGAATATGACAGATAATGAAGAATTCCCACGTGGTTCCCTCCTCGAGAAAACGAACAAAAAAATGCTCCTTTTTCCACCATTCACATGATCCACTAAAACCTAAACAACTCCAGACTATGGTAATCACCGCCTCCTACAGTCTAAAAACCATCCCCTTACTATACCACCTCCCTAAGTAGGGCATTATGGATTTCTTTGACCACCTTCTGGCCGTGAGGGGAACATGTCTTAGAAACCCAAGTTCGAGTTTATACTTAACCCCCAAATCTAGAAAATGATGACACACTAGTATCGATCCTAAGGAAAAGGGTGAATAAGGACCTACATCATTTGAAGTTCCTAACACCTAAGACTACAAGTTCGGGATTGGATACAGGGACACCATAGAGGAACTCGACTATCTCAAACAACACGGGCATTGGACCAGTCGCATGAAAAGACATAACTATATTGTGAACAATTTATAACTAGGTCTCTCATATGAGGGTCCACCACTCTAGTTTTTCATTGGTGATGGGGAACTCCGACACCCCGGTGTCAATATATATTTAAGTATTTGACCCACCGAATGGGGTTATTTTTTAATAGAAATATAAGACATCATTTGCTGGTCTCTTTAGGTCGAGCCTAGTCCAGCTAAAGTTTTCCCATATAGCTTATCCTAGTGAAGAGCATGTCAATATCTACATTGAGATAGACCTACCCGTTTTGCAGCTAAATCTTGACCTTTTTATACTTGGTATATCACCATGAATACATCACCATACCAATGTGGGACGGTTATAAAAAAATGTATCTAAATGGAACCCATGCCGTTGGCATAATTAAAATATAAGACAAAATAAGTTACCGAGGCCATCCTCCAACAGAAGGCTCCCCACCCGAAGGTATTAATATAACATAGGCACAATGCTGGTTAACCCATATCTCCATGATCATAAACCCGGCAAGTTTTAAAGCCTTCGGCATGTAGTGTTTGCATTAAGCATTGTAAGGGTATTTCAAGGGAGTGTCCCCTTGGGGACTAGAATATGCAAATCATCAGTATTATAATGGGGACATCTATAATTAAGTAGTGAGCATAGTAAGGGAGATGATCCCGAAAAGATCTGAAGCCTATTCTAATGACAAAAACTCAAAGAGATCATCTCAGATAACAACATCTAGTGAGGATCGTCCATGTCTACAGTGCACACTCTGATACTTTGAACCAAAAGGACAAGCAAGTTATCGCCACATAATGTATAAATTATCCTTCCTGCCATTGATACTGACATAAAAGTACTTTGGATAGATGACACCATATCCCAGATCCTCCCCAAAATCGAGAACGAATCCCCCACTAACCCAAAACAAACTTTTATCCTTGTTTGGGCCGATATAATGGTCCCAGATCCAACACCGCCTATCTTTAGTCCCATATCCTTAACGATCCTATTACTCTGTCTAGAGAAAGATGAGTGAGGGTCACGATCAGAATCCATATTCTCCATGGACAATGAGGTCGACTTCCTCACTCAATCTGGATGACACTCCACTCCTCTGAATCTCATCAGCAAAGAGAAAGATCCCATCAAAAGGGATATCTTTACCATAACCCATGAGAGTAATAATATATAGGAGTAACTCCGCAGAACATCGGCTAATATTACCATCTTAAAGTTACTTGTTACATCCCAAGAACATCTAGTTGCCCTTATCCATCTATCATATCAAGCTTCGATGCCACGAGACCTGACTCTAGTTGAGATGCTGACCACCATCAAATCTATTACTATACAATAATACACCAATTTTTATGATGAGGATCTCTTCATGTAAGGCTGCAACCACCGATTCACATTACACATCACTACTGCATCTTGTGGACATATTATGCCCTTATTACTGATAGACAATAGGTCCACCATTTATGTATGCCCTTTTTACACCACCAAATATCTGGGACACATCGCTCTGAGTTTGAACCATCTTCCTCAGCCATGAGGGCTTATGATAGTACCCGCAGAGAGGTCCTGGGAGCCATCACTCTCATACTCATAGCAGGGCCAATAAAATGCGACATAGAGTTTCAAGTACTCGACCTCCCATCAAGCTTCAACATCCTGCTCAAAAGATCTTAGATACGCACTATGGCGATATTACCCTTATCCTTACATATAAAAGTCAAATTCTTATTCAAAATGGAGGATATTACAATCTAAAGGAACGACGATTGGGCCATAATCACCAACATCAGCAATATCTTACTCTTGGATACCCACCATAACAACAACGACATATGCCTTAGTGGATTTCGGGTCATTTCTCTTGCACATATGATAAAAGATGAGTCGGTTATTCTTAATATAGACGCATGAATATTTTACGAGATGGGGTAGATATCTCGATTTGGACTGGGAAATAATCAACTAGGATCCTTCAAAGCCGCCATATCTACAAATCATAAGGGGAAGTATGGTCTTGGATACAATCCTAACGAAAAAACCCGAACCCCCATCCCCAAAACCCCCATCATGGGTGTAACAATCATTCCCATCTTCAAGATAAAGGCTTCACTTATCACGATTTCTTAAAAACTTGGTGGGGTGAAGTAAATATATCCTTACAACCCAAAATGGATACCCTTTATGAGGAAGGGATAAACATAGATTATAGGAAATTACACGAGGTCATTTAAAATGGATTCAAATTTTTTCAAGGGTTACGGAGGATGATAGAATAATCTCCAAATCGAAACTTGAATGGGGACTAGTCTCCTTATTTACGGATAAAATTGCCTTGATTGCCACACTGGGATCTTCAAACTTAAGTCTCGTATAACGCTTTCACAACTAGTACACCGCCTCTATTCCTCATAGTTACACAACAGAGAAAGGATGATTAGTCATCATCCCCCAGATCAATCTCTACCTCAATATATCCGTTTTAGCAAGCCCGCTATCTAAGACGCTGACTTCGATTGAATCTCATGATACAACTTATAAACCACTCTCGGACTATCAATGGAATGAGGAAAACCACCAGTATTTACTACGAGCCCTATTAAAGGCCCTTCCATATACCAACCTCTTGATAAGCCTAATCAAAGACCCAAGGGAAAGATAACTCATCTCAAGAAACACCGTCTGCCCCAACCTGCGGTCTACACTAAGGTCCCAGAGCACTTAAAAACCACTCTAGGGGTCCTTCTACAAATTGCTTCCCACCTCATCACCAACATAAAATAAGATTTTATACTGAATAACCGAACCTCTGTTATATGCATATCATCGCCCATCATCCAAAAGCCTTTTGAGTTTGTCATTTTAAAAACTGAGTTTCCCTCGTCTATCTCCTTATATATCCCTTTATAAAGAAGACTTTTATGTTATTATTAATGTTGTCCTAAATCCCTTTGATAGCATAATAAATTATGATTCCTAGTATTTGCTTGCATGTGATGATTGTGAATTCAACAATAGATTAAACCTCACACTTAATAATAATGACTCTGCATATTTAAAATACTTAAAACAGTTGCAAAAACTTGACCAAAGTCAAAATAGACGTATGTATTCCAATAAGGATGACACAATAACCATAAACTTAGGAACACCCCCCCAAAACTACAAATAGGGTCCTACCTTAGTGAAAATGAACAAAAAGAGTTCATTAACCTCCTTACCAATTACACAATTAAACTAAATAAAAGCTACTACGAATAATGAGAGAAACACACAAGAGTTGTAAACAATGTGAAAGAATTAGGATTCGGGGTCCATTTATCACATAACTGACATTGCACACTAATTTAACATTGTCATTCCCTTTTTATAACTCAAATTAAAGTGACTCTCGTCGCATTTAATTCAAAAAATATGACGACTATATTCAAAATATTTTTAACGTATCTAATAGATGGCTAAAATCCATATTCCCATAGAAATACAAGTTTTAAAGTTTGCAAATATATTTAAGCATGGACTATCAAAAAAATCAAAGTGCAATCATAATCTATAAAAAATTACTATTTTTATATCTTAAAACTTGGTTTGACCAAAATAATTCTGAAGGTTTTAAAACACACACTCGTGTCGTTTTAATATGAATATATATTTTTTTATAAAAATTAAAATGAGTAGGGAATAAACAACAATTAAATTAATGTGACAATATTAGCTAACTATAAGAAACTTCACCCTAATTCTAATAGAAGAATTAAGCTACCATGACGAATGACAAAAATAAATTACAAGAATGAGTAGAATTTTTCATTAATAAACCAAACTTACAATAAGTTCTCTCACAATAGTCTTCAATCCTCTACAAAATGATTAAAACTTAGACCTCAAATTGAGTAAAATCACTCAAAAATTGCTCTCTGAAATCATATGTGAAATTGTGAACCCAAGGGTCCTTTTTATAAGCCAAGGGGTGTGGTGTTTTAGTTGGGGTGAAACTCTCTTTGATTGGCCAAATATTGTTGGACCTGATTACTCCACCTATTTAATCTTTGGATCGAAATAAAGGACTGAATTTCCCCCCACTCGAGGACTCTTATATTTGATTGCTGAATACGCATGTCAATTTTCATTCAATTCAGAGAATACAAATTTCCAACTTTATTTACGAGTTTCGACTCTTTGAACAACCGTAAAAATCATCTTTTTGCGCTTTTTTTAGTTGATTGTCAATTTGCATTAAATTCCATCATTACCTGTAGAATTTTCAGTAGGAATTTTTTTTCACAAATTAACACAAGAAAATTATAAAATTATCGTAGTGCCTATTTTTGACTTAAAATTACCATTTTGAATATGAATTCAACTTTTGATGCATTTTTTTTTTATTTTTTAACAAAATGATCCTAATAACTTATCAAATAAAATAAATTGAGATTAATGAAGTATAAATTTGAATATAAAGCATACAAAATAATGCACTCGTTAAAGCCTATCAAACGGAGGCTCCATAAACTAATACTCGAATGGTCCTTGAAGCAAGAAATGGAGAGATGACTCAGCATCAGATCAATCCGAGTGGTGGAATACCTGACATGGTTGGCTAACATTGTACTCGTACCCAAGACCAGTGACGTTTGTCCGAATGTGCGTAAATAATAGAGATATCAATTGAGCCTGCCCAAAAGATGATTTTACTCACTACAAGAATTTGCACCATTAGCAATATACAAATTATGTTGCTAAAGTTAGAATTTTGTTGCTAAAAGGTATCGGCAACAAATTTCACTCTGTTGCCAGCTTGTTGCCCATTGCCTGTCTAGGAAACCCTTTGGCAACACAGCAGGCTTGTGTTGCTGAAAGTATACTTTTGGCAGCACGCAATTGTGTTGCCAAAAGTATTTTTTAATTTGTCAAATTTATAATAAAAAATATTATTTGTGTTGCCAAAAGTCACTCAACAGCAACAAAAAAAGTTGTGTTGCCAAAAGCTATAGCTTTTGGCAACACAGGAGTTGTGTTGCCAAAACGCTATACCTTTGGCAACACAGGTCCTGTGTTGCCAAAAGCAATATCTTTGGCAACACAACAGCTGTGTTGCCAAAGGTAAGACTTTTGGCAACACGAGCTATATTGCCAAAGGTATAGCCTTTTGGCAACACAGCTCTTGTGTTGCCAAAAGTCATACCTTTGGCAACACAAGAGCTGTGTTGCGAAAGGTAAGACTTTTGGCAACACAGCTCTTGTGTTGCCAAAAGTCGTACCTTTGGCAACACATCTCTTGTGTTGCCAAAAGCCATACCTTTGGCAACCAAACATGTGTTGTCATATCCAAAGTGATATATGTAGATGATAACTTTTAGAAACAAAAAATTGTGTTGCCAAAAGTACAATATTTTTATTTATTACCTATTATTTTTTTCGCAATTGTAAGCACTTTTAAACCTGCACTTTTTTCATCAAACGTGCAACCTTCTAATCCAAAATAACATTACGCATTTTTCATACAATCATAAGTGAATACAAAATTCCGCAATTTTCAACCAAATCTGATAAATATGAATTACAAAATAATATTTCATCACAATCCAAGTATAAAGGTACAAAATAAATGTCTCCCAAATAAGAACGTAACAAAAGATGTAAACATGAGGTACGACTTTTGGCAACACAGCTCTTGTGTTGCCAAAAGTCGTACCTTTGGCAACACATCTCTTGTGTTGCCAAAATCCATACCTTTGGCAACCAAACATGTGTTGCCATATCCATAGTGATATATGTAGATGATAACTTTTAGAGACAAAAAATTGTGTTGCCAAAAGTACAATATTTTTATTTATTACCTATTATTTTTTTCGCAATTGTAAGCACTTTTAAACCTGCACTTTTCTCATCAAACGTGCAACCTTCTAATCCAAAATAACATTACGCATTTTTCATACAATCATAAGTGAATACAAAATTCCGCAATTTTCAACCAAATCTGATAAATATGAATTACAAAATAATATTTCATCACAATCCAAGTATAAAGGTACAAAATAAATGTCTTCCAAATAAGAACGTAACAAAAGATGTAAACATGATCTAGCCTAATACATTAACACATTAAAATATGTTAAAAAAATCCACGTAAACTAAAATGACGACAATATCGCTCCCCTACACTATAAGAAACCGCAGCGCCAAGCCACCACGAACATAATAACTCCAAGCAAAATTCATCATAACCTGCATAAGATACAAAAATAAATTACTACATGGGTTTGTATAACTTCAAATGCATGTATGTTTGACTTGATCAATTTAAAACACTATTTAATTTCAGAAAATTTCGGTAGAGCTTCCTTTGTTTATTCATGAAATCCAACATGTTTTTAACATTAAAATAAACCCAACAGCAAAAAACGCAGCTAAACCACCATTAAATCCCTTTCGCCAATTTAATATCTAAAAATAGTATCCGAGTAGCTAAATAAACTTAAATAAGTATCCGAGTAGCTACGTACCTCGATCCTCCGTATCCTTTGACGTTTCCATGTGTCGCAAATCCATTTTCATTCTACACAAAATACAAAAGAAATTATAATCTATCTGACTTCAAAAGATAATAATAATTTATAACTATTATAGTTATATATATATAAACATTTATATATAACTATAAAAACAAAGTGTCTAAAAAAATATTTATATATATATATATAACTATAATAATCAAATTCACTGTGTCTAAAAAAACAAAGTGTCAATTTTTAAAATAAATTGGGCATAGCCTCCTTTGTTTATTGGACTATCCACCCTTTTTAAGGGGTAACGACAAATCCAACAATATAAAAAAAAATCTCAAATTCGTCTAACAAAAGGTTCAATGAAACAAAATTCTTATTGGACCCTGTTCGATGTGAACCAACCAACTGTCACGTGTTCACTTCCATGGGGACATCACCATGGTCAGGGGCGGATCCAGCCCTGGCCGAAGCGGGGCGGCCGCCCCAGTTCATTTTTCAAAAAAAAAAAAAAAAATTTTTTTTTTTTTTTTGGTAAAAAATTAAACCTGGAGGTGACTTGTAATTATATTAAAAGTTCAGGGGAAAATCTGTAATAAACAAAAAAAAAAAAACATAACTTAAAATGGTGCTCTCTCTTCTTTCGTACCAAAGTAAAAAAAAAAATCCTATATATTTTTACTACTGAAATTATACTAAAATTATTTATACTAAAATGAAATTAAATTTATAATGTGAATTTATAAATTTATTTTGTGTATTGTTTATATGTGTCTGTTTATTTATTTTTGTGTAAATTTATATAAATTTATATGAAATTAAATTTATATGTGAAATTAAATTAAATTTGTAAATATTGGGAATCAATAGAGAAATTTTTTAAACGAAAAAGAGAAGACAATGCACCAACCGTATCTGAAGCTGAGGTTAAGTCATCTCCCACTTCAATCAGTGTTGAAAATGAACATAATGCCCAAAAAAGTAAAAACAACCCAAAAAATGCTCGAAAAAACTCGACCCCCCAAAAAAAAAATCGCCTCGGGGGCTCCCGCCCCCGAACCCCCGGCAACTATCGAAACTTTCGCCCCAGTTCACACAAAATCCTGGATCCGCCACTGACCATGGTACATCAAATAGCACTCCCTATACTTCCCTTGACGGGGGTTCCATATTGCCAAATTTCATCATTCATATTGTGTTCACTAACGACACAAAACTAAAGTGCCATAGCTTCATTTTTTTCCACGTGGAATGGGACTAGAGAGAATCATTTGAAAAACCATAATGTATATATATACTAGGAAAAAAAGCTACAAAACCATTGAAATTCCAAGACACATGTTAAACATTACATACTGGACTGTATAAAAATATATACACACAGTTTATATATATATATATATATATATAACAGTTATATATATATACATAACAGTTATATATAAACTCTGTATATATATGTATATATAAACTTATATATATATACACATAGTTTATATGTATATAAACTTATATATATATAAGTATATACACACAGTTTATATGTATATATATATGTATATAAACTTATATATAATATGTATATATATATGTATATATATATGTATATAAACTTATATATAATATGTATATATATATGTATATAAACTTATATATAAATTTATATATATACATATATATAAACACAGTTTATATGTACATATATATGTATATAAACTTATATATATATACATATATATACACACAGTTGATATATAATATATACTATATATAACTGTTATGTATATATAATATATACTATATATATATATATATATACACAGTTATATATAACTGCTGTTATGTATAAACTGTATATATAAACTGTATATATATAAACTGTATATATATAAACTGTATATATATATATATACACATAACAGTTATATATATATATATATATATATATATATATATATATATATATATATATATAGCCCCTTAGTGTTGGAATGCTATGGCGGGGACCTTAATGGGATCACTTATCCCTTACTGTTTTTTTTAGGTCTATTCCTAGTCAGTACTTCATCTTTTTCATCATGTGTGTAACGTTGTAACACTCGTACATGGATTAGAGCAATGGAATATGTTCCTTGGTGCCATTAGAGATGACTTGTACATGCGATTCTAACTGGAAACCACTAATGTAAATGTCCCTACCTTTGCGTTGAATTTACAGGACTAAAGTATTGGTTCCTTCTCCTTAGAGTAGGTATCACATGACAAAGCGATTAAGTTTTCTCCATAGAAGAATTTTAACTTTTGATGTAATGAAGAAGCAACCTCCCGGATAGCATTAAGCAATGACCTACCTAATTATAGGTTGAAGGAGGTCGGTATTTTAATTACATGAAACTCTGTGAGGCTGTCAAGCGGGATAATTGCTAGTTCCTACGAGTCGCATTGGTCCCGTGCGAGGTGTTCATGACTCATACGGGAACGTTTTGTGACTGTTTAACGTTTTCACCCTTCGATGGCATGTATTTATGCATAAGTATAATTTTTTGCAAATTTACATCGTACACTCAAATCGGGAGCCCCGTGACTATGCGGTCGGTTCCTACGAGTCACATTGGTCCCGTGCGAGGTGTTCGTAACTCTTACGGTACCGTTTTGTGACTGTTTTACGTTTTCACCCTTCGATGTCATGTATTTATGCATAAGTCTAATTTTTTGCAAATTCACGTCGTACACTCAAACCGGGAGCCCCGTGACTACGCCGTCGGTTCCTACGAGTCGCATTGGTCCCGTGCGAGGTGTTCGTGACTCTTACGGGACCGTTTTGTGGTTGTTTTACATTTTCACCCTTCAATTCCATATTTTTATGCTTAAGTCTATTTTTTGCAAATTTACATCGTACACTCAAATCGGGAGACCCGTGACTACGCGGTCGGTTCCTACGAGTCACATTGGTCCCGTTCGAGGTGTTCGTGACTCTTACGGTACCGTTTTGTGGCTGCTTCACGTTGTCACCATTCGATGGAATGTTTTTAGGCATAAGTCAATTTTTTTGCAAATTCACGTCGTACACTCAAACCGAAAATCCTGTGACTACGCGGTCGGTTCCTACGAGTCACATTAGTCCCGTGCAAGGTTTTAGTAACTCTTACGGGACCGTTTTGTGGCTGTTTTACGTTTTCACACTTCGATGGCATATTTTTATGCATAAGTCTAATTTTTTGCAAATTCACGTCGTACATTCAAATCGGGAGCCCCGTGACTACGCGGTCGGTTCCTACAATCGCATTGGTCCCGTGCCAGGTGTTCGTGACTCTTACGGGACCGTTTTGTGATTGTTTTACATTTTCACCATTCGATTGCATGTTTTTATGCATAAGTCTATTTTTTGCAAATTCACGACGTACACTCAAACCGGGAGCCCCGTAAATACGCGATCGGTTCCTACGAGTCACATTGGTCCCATGCGAGATGTTCATGACTCTTACGGTACCATTTTGTGGTTGTTTAACGTTTTCACCCTTCGATGCCATGTTTTTATGCATAAGTCTAATTTTTTGCAAATTCACGTCGTATACTCAAACCGGAAGCCCCGTGACTACGCGGTCGGTTCCTGCGAGTCGCATTGGTCCCGTGCGAGGTGTTCATGACTCTTACGTTACCGTTTTGTGGATGTTTTACGTTTTCACCCTTCTATGGCATGTTTTTTTGCATAAGTCTAATTTTTTGCAAATTCACGTCGTACACTCAAACCGGGAGCCCCGTGACTACGCGGTCGGTTCCAACGAGTCACATTGGTCCCGTGCGAGGTGTTCGTGACTCTTACATGACCGTTTTGTGGCAGTTTTACGTTTCACCCTTCGATGGCATGTTTTTATGCATAAGTATATTTTTTTGCAAATTCACGTTGTACACTCAAACCGGGAGCCCCGTGACTACGCGGTCAGTTCCTACGAGTCGTATTGGTCCCGTGCGAGGTGTTCGTGACTCTTACGATACCGTTTTGTGGTTGTTTTACATTTTTACCCTTCTATGGCATGTTTTTTTGTATAACTCTAATTTTTTGCAAATTCACGTCGTACACTCAAAACGGAAGCCCCGTAAATACGCAGTCGGTTCCTACAAGTCACATTGGTCCCGTGCAAGGTGTTCGTGACTCTTACGGTACCGTTTTGTGGTTGTTTAACGTTTTCACCCTTCGATGGCATATTTTTATGCATAAGTCTAATTTTTTGTAAATTCACGTCGTACACTCACACCGGAAGCCCCGTGACTACGCGGTCGGTTCCTACAAGTCGCATTGGTCCCGTGCGAGGTGTTCTTGACTCTTACGGTACCGTTTTGTGGCTGTTTTACATTTTCACCCTTCTATGGCATGTTTTTTTGCATAAGTCTAATTTTTTATAAATTCACGTCGTACACTCAAACCGGGAGGCCCCGTAAATACGCGGTCGGTTCCTACAAGTCACATTGGTCCCGAGCGAGGTGTTCGTGACTCTTACGGTACCGTTTTGTGGTTGTTTAACGTTTTCACCCTTCGATGGCATGTTTTTATGCATAAGTCTATTTTTTTGCAAATTCACGTCGTACACTCAAACCGGGAGCCCCGTGACTACGCGGTCGGTTCCTACGAGTCACATTGGTCCCGTGCGAGGTGTTCGTGACTCTTACGGTACCGTTTTGTGGCTGTTTTACGTTGTCACCATTCGATGGAATGTTTTTAGGCATAAGTCTAATTTTTTGCAAATTCACGTCGTACAGTCAAACCGGGAGCCCCGTGACTACGCGATCGGTTCCTACGAGTCACATTGGTCCCGTGTGAGGTGTTCGTGACTCTTACGGTACCGTTTTGTGGTTGTTTTATGTTTTCACCCTTCGTTGGCATGTTTTTAGGCATAAGTCTAATTTTTTGCAAATTCACGTCGTACACTTAAACCGGGAGCGCCGGGACTACGCGGTCGGTTCCTACGAGTCACATTGATCCCGTGCGAGGCGCTCGTGCCTCTTACGGGACCGTTTTGTGATTGTTTTAGGTTTTCACCCTTCAATTGCATGTTTTTATGCTTAAGTCTAAATGTTTTTCAAATTTACGTTGTACACTCAATCTGAGAGCCCCGTGACTACGCGATCGGTTCCTACGGGTCACATTGATCCCGTGCGAGGCGTTTGTGACTCTTACAAGGCATCTATCTTTTTTGCAAATTTACGTCGTACACTCAAACTGAGAGTCACGTGACTACGCAGTCAATTACTACGAGTTACATTGGTCCCGTGCGAGGTTATCGTGCCTCTTACGGGACCATTTTGTGGTTGTATTTATAACAGTTATATTTATATATATGTTTAACAGTTATATATGTTTATACAGATATATATTTATATAATATGTATATATATAAACATATATAACTGTTAAACATTATATGCTTATATGTTTAACAAATATATATATATATATATATATATATATATATATATATATATATATATATATATATATATACAGTTATATATGTATATACTGTATACATAACATATATAATTGTTTAACAGTTATATATCAGTGAAACAGTTATATATGTATATACTGTATACATAACATATATAACTGTTTAACAGTTATATAAGTGATATATACATAAAGTTATATATTCATATATAATATACATATATATATATAACGGAATTGGGGTATCAGCGGGGTTAAGGGAGTGGTAGGCGGGAGCACGAACAGGGCAAAGGACATGTGTGTGAATTATGGTAGGGTACTTTCAAAGAATTCCACAAAACTTAATGAAACACCCTCACAAAATATAATAAATAATTAAACATATATAGACAATATTAATGTCAAACAAAAAGGTAAGAAAATAAAACAGTTTAGTTTACCTGACAAATATCCAAGAAAAGATATTGTGATTTATTTAACTCTCAAATGAAATGTATCTTGGGAGTCATCTCTACCTGTAAGTATCAAATAATCAAATTACAATCATTAGTTTGTGCAAAGACATTAAAAAATATACATCTTTTATATATTCATAATTTTCCACAACTTAAATTAAAATATGACTAAACTAAAAACACTACACATCTATTACCTCATCACAATCCATTAAAATAGTAGTAGCTCTGGAAGATCCTCAAATCGATCCAACATAAATTATACACACACACACATATAGAGAGAGAGAGACTTAGGATACCTCAAGGATTGTCTTGCTTCCTCAGTCATCCTCGACCACATGAACCCATGACAAAAATAATCCCACAATGGAAAAAGTCCAGTGCCATACGTGTCACCAATTGTGTGTGACTTCGCTTAGTGCTATTCGCTTTGAGAAACTTGTTTTTTGGGGTTTGTTCTATGTTAATCTTTTGGGATTATTTGATTAGATCGTAAAAATCACTTGGATTTGGTCAAATCCTGTAAAGTCTTGAGATAATTGGTGTTAGATAGACCAGATGAATTTTGTGGGAAAGTTTGGAAGCTTAGTATACTCTGTGGCCACCCCTTGGTATGTTCGATTTCGTAAATTTTGGACCACCCCTTGGTATGTTCGATTTCGTAAATTTCAGCGAGAATGTAGAATTACATACACCTCAGTTTCATATAGTCCCAGGTGAAGTGATTAAACCATCATGGGCTACTGGTTATCTAAGTGACGTGGATTCATCTACACCTAAAGTTGGTTCTGGAAATGCTTGCGAAATGAACAATGGTAATGAGATTCCAGTGGAAGTTTGTGCAAAAGATGGAGAGCATGTAGGATTCCAAAATAGAGAGCTATCTGCTAGTAGTAAGTGTGAAGATACTTTTCAGAGCTGTTTAGAGCTATTGGAATTACCCATGCAAGTTGGAAATGGTTCCTCATTAGAGATTCATAAAGACACTAAAGATATGAAAAAATACCAATGGGACTGAAGATGAAGGTGTTGGCGAATCAAGAAATACTGATGGATTGTCTTCCTCTAAAACTTATCTAAGAAGAGAGATTTCCTTAGATCTACCAGCTGATGTTGAATCCATTGAGGAAAAAATATTATATACAGATCATAAAAATTCAGAAAAGGGGCAGGAAGTAGCCCAGTAACACAGATAATATTTCCCGCTAAAGATAAGAAAATTGGTTCTAGCACGAGGGTTGAAATATCTCTTTGTCGGGACTTACTTCATGCTGGTATGGGTTTGAGTGTGGCTGCCAAAGTCTTCAACACACACCGTATATCTGAGGAAGAGTTCAAACTTTCTTTTGCATCACTTGTTAAAAATGAGAACTTAGTTGTTAGATTTAGAGGTAGGTACTTGCCGTGGGATAAAGTTGTTCCAATTATTCTTGGACTGGATGCATATGGTTTAGAAATACCCTTGATCTCAAAGACGCAATTCCTGTAGAGGAGGCACCGAAATCCAGGGAAGACGATGCAGGCCCCACTACCACTCCTAGTCGAAGATGGAGCCTATGGCAGACATTTAGAAAGGTTAAAGCGGTCGAGGATACTAGCAGTAACTTGTCTAGTGAGGAGGTGATTATTGATTTCTATTCTCCCTCAGAAAATTAATCAGTGGGACCCACTCTGTTATCTCCTCATAAGCAAGTTCTTAGGACAAATATCCCCACTACTGAGCAAACAGAATCTTTAAACCTAAGAGAAGGGCAAAATGTGGTCACTTTCATTTTTTCTACAAGGGTCCTAGGAGTGTAAAAGGTTGAAGCTCATATATACTTGTGGAAGTGGAATACACGGATTGTAATTTCAGATGTTGATGGGACAATTACCAAGTCTGATGTTCTTGGTCAGTTTATGCTCTTAGTTGGAAGGGATTGGACACAATCTGGGGTAGCTCGAATTTTCTGTGCAATTAAGGAGAATGGGTATAATATACTGTTTCTGAGTGCACATGCTATTGTTCAAGCATATTTAACCAGAAGTTATTTAGTCAATATCAAGCAGGACGAAAAAGCTTTACCCACTGGACCTGCTGTTATATCAGCTGATCGCCTATTTCCCTCATTGTACCGAGAAGTAATAAAAAGAGCACCACATGAATTCAAGATCGCCTGTTTAGAGGATATTAAAGCACTTTTTCCTTCTGATTACAATCCATTCTATGCGGGCTTTGGTAACAGAGACACTGATGAGCTCAGTTATCATAAGATTGGGATTCCGAAGGGAAAAATATTTATCATTAACCCCAAGGGTGAGGTGGTCATTAGTCATAGAACTGCTGTGAGGTCATACACCTCTTTACACACTAGTCAATGATATGTTCCCTCCAACTTCAATGGTTGAGCAGGAAGATTATAATTCATGGAATTATTGGAGAGTACCATTTACAGACATTGAGATATTGTAGAAATAGCCTTTTAATACGGGAAAAATAATCTTCAATGGTTCGGAGTATTGGGCGATTAACGCAACATTCGGCAGCCTATATTGAGCCAATAGTTAAATTGTAAACAGTTAGTCTTGTAATTGAAATTGGAGTATGATGTTCATTTAAAAAAAAAGGGAAGTTTACTCTTTATTGAAAACACAGCTCGGAAGTAAACATCTCTGTGGGGATAGAACATAAATTCTAAAACTACAATAAACTAACACTTGACATTTAATGAAGTAGCATATCCATTCAAAATAAAAGGATGACTTAATAAGGTAGACTAATGAGGAAAAAATCAAATTAGAACTTTATTTTGACCTATCAAGCTAAATTGATAAGCATGTGTACATAGACTTTCACAAATTGTACATATATACATGAATATTTGATAGATAGTATATTAAGATGAATGACACAACATAAAGGCACAATTAGTTTCGAAGAAAAGACATACCTGATCTAAAGTATGATGTGTAAATTCAGTAGTAGAAATCATTACTCCGGCAGCAAACGAACCCAAGTCAAGAGTTAAGCCCAGCTTATCGCTGCACTGAAAGATTAAAGGGTATACCAGAGTATTAAAAAAATGCTTACGCGTGCTTGGATTCAATAGAATCAATACATTTAACAAGAGCCCAGTAATCAAGAGATGTTTAATATTCAAGAGCATTAAAGTCAAAAACTTATTAATAACATCGTGGGTGCATATTAATACTTATTTTTTTCTAAAATAAGTCCCAACCATTTCAGTACACTAGTCTTCATTTCTCAGATTCACGTTTCATTTCGTCTTGTTTTTCGAAAGAAACTGGCGTAACAGTAACTTTGGCACAAAACAGAGTATACATCATTTCGAAGGGAGGGTGGTCCCAACATATACATATTTTTCATGTGAAAACTTTAGTTTCACCTTTTGTGTGTGGTTGTGATTGTGGTGGGGGGTAGGCAAGGTGTCCCCAGTAAGTCGCGAGAGGATGCGGACGCACCACTGAATTTCTGTATACTTGTTGTCATATATTTAGGATTTTTTTTTAAATTACATGGTGTTAACATAATTTTTTGAAGCAAAAGGTAAGTAGCCTCTTAGAAAGTTGAGAAAACTTTGTAATTACTTTCACAATTAAAGACAAACACGCTAGCTTATTCACTTACAGGGATTATAATTTTTCTTGTCTTGAAGAGAAAAACCCTTCTTTCATTCCATCCCCCTGTCCATTCTTAGCCTCTCGCTATCCATCAATGTGCCATTTTGTTCGCCAAGCACCTGTAATAATTTATTAGTCCATAGGGAGTCATTATAAATCAAACAAAAAATTAATGCATTAAGCTGGGCATTTTGCCAAATACCTTTAGTGCAATGTTGAAACTTGAAACATATCCGATAGGAAATTTGATGAATAACTGGAACAAAAACATAAATGAATAATTAGATCTGAACAAACCAAATTTACATCTGAAATTGAAGAGCACGTGAGTACAGCCCCTACAGCTTGAAGAACACATGGGTTTTATATGAAAAAAAACAATATGGGTTCTTTTGAAGGTATAATAGGTGAGTGTGCATTGAGAGTATGGCATCGTTGAAGCTCATCCAGAGAGGAATCAACACCAAAATCAGTAATATATGCAAACAACAAAATATGAACAATAAAAATACAAAACAAACAAAGATTCATCGTGTGTGCGTGTGTGCTATGGTGTGCTGTTGTGCTATGGTGCGTGTGTGCTGTTGTGCTATGGTGTTCTGTAATGCGTGTGTGCGTGCATGCTGTTGTGCGTGTGAGATATGTAGATAGAGGAACTTGCTATGGTGGTCGGTGGAGCAGATTCATCCGGCGGTGGCGTAGAGATTCATCCGGCGGTGGAGGGATTTATCGAGATTGAGAAAGGGAAAACGGGGGTTTTGGGAGGGAAAGAGAAAGGGAAAATGGGGATTTTCTTATTTTAGGTTTTTGTTTATTAAGATTTTAATATATTTTAAACATATAAATTCTATAAAAAAAATACTTTTGGCATCACAGAATTCGTGTTGCCAAAGCCACCCTCTTTTCGCAACATAGGGTTATGTTGCAGAAAGTCACTTGACTTTTGGCAACATCACACAATGTTGCTAAAGGTTCAAATAATTTTCCTCCCTCCTTTTAATAGTATCCCGCTTAAAATTTTAGCTTTTGACAACAAACTTTATTTTATATTGCCAAAGGTACAATGTAAAATAGTCTTTTGGCAACATAAATAAAATTTTGTTGCCAAAAGGGTATTTTTGGCAACACAAATAGCTTTTGTTGCTAAATATTGTTGCTAATGGTGCAAATTCTTGTAGTGACTCCACCGTATATAGACATGCTGGTAGACAACACATCTAACTACGCACTCAAATGCTCTGTGGATGGATTTGTTGGCTATAATCAAATAAAAATGCACCCCGACCACCAAAAATTCATCGCCCCAAGGGGAACATGTTAGAGGGGAAGTCCAAGGGTTTATTAAAAATGCATATAGATTGAACTATAAAAAAAATTACACATACATGAAATCCTACAAGGCGGAATTATAATTTACCTTTTGAGATCTATTTGATTTGATCTCTTTTTTGCACGAACAGAATATGTGATGACAGTTAATCAAGAATGCAGACTCGATGCACTTTATGGTCTTTTACTGTATTCCTGATATGAACAGTAGAGGGTGAGCTCTTACTTCGTGACCACCTTCTTTTCTCCTCTTTCCTCTTTTGCTGTTCTTTTGAGTATACAAGAGTGACAACTAACTTAAGAAAGAATGAGTCTTAGGTGCATATATATAGGCTAAAGTAGGGACCCTAAGGAGAGATAAGGATCTGGCTCCTAATGGGCATGAGAAAACCTAATCCTTCCTGAATCCTAATCTCGATCCCTTAATTATAATTAATACTATTAAATAATCATAATTGCAGCTTCATTCCTTAACTAAAAAATATATTTCGAGCTCCTTATTATTAATTACTTAATTCTCCACACGTTAAGGTTATGGATACCCATTGATAAAATAAATTACTGATAATTTATTTAAGTCCTTGAGCGATCCAACTTAACTTATTTGTTGTGTCGGATTAACATAATCCACCTACATGGTTTGACACATACAAAACTTATAAAGCATCTCAAGGGGGTATCACCAGTCTCTATACCGAGACGTGGATTACATGCAAAAAAAAATTCACTATACAATAATCACCATTACCAAATCTATTAAGATTATTGATCCAATAATGAATCTCACCCAAAAGGTCAAAGCAATAAATAACTAGTGCATGTGTCCATCAATCATACCCGGATTAAGATCCTTAAGTAAACCTAATAATCATGAGGTTTACATTGTCTTATAAAATTAGTATAAAGATAATGACCGCGAGGTGGTCTTATTCAATACACATAAAGTGTACTAGCATAATAAGTTGAAACTATACAATTTTCCATAATCAGGATCAAGGTTCTAAAAGGCGGGATGTGTGATCGATGCGTGGAGGTCAAGCATCAAGCATTGGAGCCTAGGCGAAGCCTGTGCGTGAAAAGGCGTTTTGCCTTTTTAAAAAAAAATATGTTTTAATTAGACCCAGGTTTCTAAAATAATAAAAGCAGAAATATAAGCATAACTTACATAAAAAAAACATAATCATAAACATGCAATCAAAATTACGAACAAAATAAAACATACTTTGAAATTTGAAATTTTATTCGTAAAAAATTACGAATAAAATAAAAGATACCTTGAAGTTAGGGTTCTTGTTTTTTTTTCCTTTTGTTTTGTCTGATCGGGGATTTCTTGGAGGGTTTAGTTTGTTATGTTAGGGTTAGATTAGTATAGTTGATAAGAAATAAACACACAAAAAAAACTTTTGTATGTTTTTTACCCAAAACGACGCCATTTTAACTTAAACATAAGAAAAAAACGATTTCAGCAATAAAATAATTATAAAAAAAAACGCCCTTATGAACGCCTATGCACGCATCACCCTCGTTGGGCGCCTTAAAAAGCATTGACCATGCCTTTTCCCACGCATACCCCTTATGCATTGCGTTTCTAAAAAGCATCACGCATAGGCGTGTATAGGCGTCGCCTATGCGGGCCTTTTAGAACACTGATCAAGATATATATACTAAAATATTGTGTTACAGCCTTACTGATGATTTGTCCAGTTCCATCTAAGACTGTGAATGATAATACTTATATTCTATAAGCACTGGTGATCTAATCCTCTGTGTGTAAGTCGAACTCTACACACCAGAACAATTACTGAGCATAATAAAAGACATTGGCAATATATAAAATAATGCAACCATTATGTTTATACATGATTCTCATTAAAACAGGAAAAATTGATTTTATTTTAATAATAAATCCATAACTAAAACTATTACATAAAGCATGGATTTAGTCTACTTCTCTAACAGAACATACTATTACACGTTATGTATTTCGATCTCAAGAATGCTGGGACAACTTACCAGAGAGAACAATTGTTCTTCACGAACTCATACACAAGGAAGTGGAAGTCTACGTTGATGACATGATTGTCAAATATAAGGATCGCGAGGGACACGTTCTGTCACTCCGAAAATTATTTCAAAATATATGCCTTTTTAAAATGAGGCTAAATCCTAAAAAATGTGTCTTCGTGGTTACCAAGAGGAAAGTACTCGGATATATTATCATCAAGGACAAAATCAAGTATACCTTGCCTAGGTCAATGCCATACGAGAGATGCAACCCCTCAAAATGGAGAAAAAAGTCAGATGGTTCTTGGGTCAAATTCAAATCATAATCCAGCTCATCAACCAACTTACCGCCATATGCGAACCCATCTTCCAAATACTTAAAAAAGGATTTACTTAAAGAGTACAACGCTCAATGCAACGAAGCATTCAATAAAATACAGGAGTGCCTCACTCACCCACCTGTATTGGGACTTCCCCAATCGGTACAACCTTTACTACTCTACATGACCATAACCAACACAACAACTGGAGCTAGGCCTGTCAAAAAACACGATAACCCATTAACACGACACGATCTAACACGAAATTATAAGTTAATGGGTTTACCTTTCTTGGGTTTGGGTCATTAAAGGGTTAACACGGTAGACCCGTTAACACTAACGGTTCAGGTTTGGAAATTTACTTGTACCTGTTTTTACTCATTTCTACCTGTTAACACTAATGGGTACAATATGGTCACCCGAACTGTACCCAATAAGAATAACCATTAACACCCATTATTTCTAAATCCATCAAGACTAATGGGTACTATAGGGTCACCCAACCTATATTCAATAAGAATATTCATTAAAACCTATTATTTTTAAACTAATGAAGACTAACGAGTATGATAGGGTAACCCAATCCGTTACCTGTTTAAACCCAAACGAATTCGTTAATATTAGTGGGTGCTAACGATTTGGGTTGTGTACTCGTTAATATTAACGGATCATGTTTGGGTATTGTCATTAGACGCGTTAGTCTTAATGGATCATTTATGGGTTAAGGATGTTTTAACCCGTTAATCCGTTAACCTGACCCATACACGACCTGACATGACCAATTGACAGGTCTAGCTGGAGCCATATTGTCTAAATACATAGAAAGTGCTGAAAGTATTGTGCTATCTCATATACCAGAAAGAAGTTAGTATCCTACGAGCTCAAATATACCTTCTTGGATCCCTTGAAAATCATTGTTTGAGAAATCTGCTATCTCTAAACGAATGACCAAATGGCTACTAATGTTGTCTGAATTCGAAATCACGTGTGTCATGCATAAATCCACCAAAGGTCGAGCCGTCTCGAACCTTCCTACGGGACAACCCCTATTGAACGAGGAAGGAGAAAATGAGACATAATTCCCGAACAAGGACCTCTTTGCCTTAGACGGTAGACAAATATGGTAACTCTACTTTGACAGGCCTGCCAATAAGAGAGGATTCAGTATTAGAATTCCCTGATATCCCCCAATTCACATTGACTCTCCACAATTATCAAACTCATGCAGTGTACTAATAACATGGTTCAATACGAGGCTTGTATCACGGGACTTAAAATTTCATTGGAAATGGGAATCACCAAGCTAAAAGCCTATACAGACTCGAGCATGATCATTAGTCAAATACTAGGCAAATGGTGGATTCGAGATGATAAACTACAACATTACATGCCTACCTATAAGAGGTGGCTTCATGATTCGAACATCTCGAATTCAATTTTCTCCCCTAGTGATAAAATTAACTTTTTGAATACACTCGCTACCCTAACCTCAAAGATAGATATGCCAAAAAGAACCACGGACATCACCTTCCCCATAACTAGACGAACACCCCTTCATATTGCTTTGAGATCTACACGCTTGAGGAAATGGTGGTAGGACCTATTATCTAGTACTAAGACATATGAACTTTGTTAAACAAAAATCATTACCCACCGAACTCCTCTCCGACCGATTAATTTGCCCTAAGATGATTGGAAACCCAATTCATCATCTGTGGAGGCCAACTTTACAAAAGAGGGTCTGATTGAGTACACTTAATATGTGTCACAAAGGATGAGACCCTTAAGATCATGGACAAAATCCATAGTGGTGAATGTGGCCCACACATTAGCGGACACACATTCTCTAGAAAATACTCTCAAGTGAGTATGAGCGGACACACCTTCACTGAGTTACTTTTTTGATTAAGTTGGTTAAACTATATGTATATTTGGATAAAAACTTATTATCAAAGTATTTAAACAACAAAAACATTTGACATACTGAGTGAACAATCCATTCTCTATTTGATTTGTTGGTTTATAAAAGTATTCTATTTAAAAAAAAACTCCACCATTTAATTCACTTGCACTTTCCATCTTATGTTTATTTTAATGATTTGTCTTTCCAACTTTTCATAAGTTAGGGATTGATTTTGATTTGAACTTACGTTCTTTTAAAAATGATTTGACTTATCCATTTGGACTTTAAAATTTGAATGCCCAAACTTGGTGTTCTTCACGCATTTAAATATACATAGAAAATAGTTTTTATCTCATAATTTTAGTTATAAAAAAGATTTATTGTTTTAATTATTATATTAAACTACTTCAATGATTGAAAATAATTGTTTTCTTTATTTAATGATCATGAAACTGAATGAAAGTTCAGTTATAATGTATTCTCAAAATTAAAATATCGGTTGCACTTATTAAATATCATTCATATTACTTTTGATATTAATTTAAAATTCAATTTCATTTCATTCGTAGAATATACCGTGTGAAACTAGCTACGTCAACAAAACAATAAAGTTTAGATACATTCGGTCATGCATCGCGTGGTCTGCATGCGAGTTATAGTATATAACTAAAGTTGACATCATAACACATCGTCGACATTTGTTGCGCCAGACGACGACACGTGTAAACTTCATTAACGCCTTAGCCATTTATTAAATTTTATTATCTAGATTAACGTAGACACATATGTATTTGATCAATACATGCATTTAGTTGGTTCATGTATGTAGACACATATGTATTTGATCAATACATGAATTTAGTCTGTTCATGTATTAGAATGTTCATGTATAGAAGTCTAAATGAGGTATGTTCAAACTATCATTTCAACTTTTTTTTGTTAGATATATATAACCCTTTCACTCTCTACTTTTATTTGTTTGATGTTTATAATTTAACATCGTACGAAAGACATCGATATGAATTTATTAGTTATACAAATGGAGGATTACGTGGAATATAATAACACTTTATCCAGTATGTGCGGGAGAAAAAAACTTAGACCATCTAAGGAACAACTCGGGGTGCTCCAAAACATGTTCAAGGTCAACAAAAGTCTCACTTCGATTAATAATACTTTTGGTATATAAATATCACCTTAAATAAGAGTGTTCGTTCTATTATGTTAATTTATTTTTAACATATTTTAACTATATTATCTTTCACAATACAAATCTTTAAAAAATAATATTTACTTAACGTGCATGCTCAGTAAATATTATAATTTAGTACTTAAAAAAACGTATCAAACAAACATTCTACACACAAAAATAACATAATTATAATTCGCGAGTTTAGTGTAATTTAACCAAAGTTTTATTCCTATCGTAAATGCAACTCCTAAAGGTCAAAAGGTAATGGTGGAATAGTAATAGGAAACTTCCCCCATTATAAGCCCTACACTCAAACCCATCACAACCCGCTTCACACCAGCGATTGAAATTCCAAACCCACCTCCAAAATCTCACAGGTAATCTAATTAATCTTGTAACAAAGATGGGTTCTAATTTCTTTTTTCGTTTTGTTTTATATCCTATAGGATTGATGTGTTTCTGCTAATTTGTTGTTTTAACATCAATTATCAATTTGGAGCAAAAGAAAAAAAACTCATGTGCTTTGTAGGGTGTTGAGATGAATATGTGTTTATCAATTGAATTGAAATTCATGTTGTGTATTTAGAGAACTTGTGTTGGTGTGTGGTAAGCTCATATGGCAGGTGCTTTGACACATGGTTTTGAATATGGGTCAATACCCTTACTTATCGTGGATTTGTATCGGGTTTTTAACTTGGCGAACCCGTTGCGTAACTCCGTAAGGGTTATTGACAAATCAAAAGTTGGCATGTGTCCGGTACTTAGTATGACGGAAGTATTTTCTAATACGGACTTTATAAATCAACCCCGCGTTTTAATGTTATATTTAGGGGTGTATGTTTTTGCTTCTTAATGCGGAGTTGAGGTCTATTTGGGCATTAATTGGGCATTAAGAGATAATATTTAGTGCTTGAGATGCTGAAAAATAGTTAAAATTCAACATTCAGCATTAATTTTTTTTGGGTTAAATTACGTGAACCCCCCTTGAACTATAGCTGTTTTGTAGATAGCCCCTAATCTAAAAAATTCTACAAATAGCCCCTAAAACTATTGAATTTTGACACCTAGCACATTTTCATTGAAAATAAAAACATTATTTTATGCATAAAAAATGTCCATATTCATTGAAAATAAAAACATTATTTTATGCATAAAAAATGTTAAAATTTTATGCATATTTTGTACGTGTCAAAATTCAATAATTTAGGGGGCTCTTTGTCAATTTTTTTTAATCAATAGATAATTAAAATAAACTATCAATTTGCAAAAAGTACTTTATTAATTAATCAATAGATAATTAAAATAAACTCTCTATTCACAAAAAAAGAAGCACAACACAAAGATTTCTTAGGGGATCGCCCATCCTAGTAATTAATTAATAAATACTTAAATAATTAAAAAATACTTCTAATTCCATTTTTTGCTTAATGCCTAGTATTAATGCCATATTTAAACTTAACCCCCATGTTTGTTCAGAGAACTTGTCGGAAGCTCTTTTGTCGACGGGTGTTTTCTGTGAAGTGTTATACTTCATAATATCACACTATCACATTGTGATATACCACTTTTATAGTGTCACATATTACATCTGTATTAATTGGTCATTTTGTAATATATTATTACACAAGGACCGCATCATAAATTATTAAACACGAGGACCACAATAAAGCCCATGAGTTGTTGGGCCGCATTCTATAACTTTTGGGTGTGAGAGACTTAAGGCCAAAGGCTGCTTGTTTATTTATGTGTCATTTGTTAGTCCCTTTTGAGTTTAGGCCTCACTTGTAGGATTTTTGTATGATGGAGGCATAATCAGGGGCGGATGCAGCTTTGGACCAAGGGGGGCTATGGCCCCGGTTCAGCTTTTCAAAAAAAAAAAAAAAAAAATTTTTTTTTAAGGTTTTTTGGTAAGATTTCTTACTTTAAGGTATATTTATAATTATTTTCAAACTTTAGGGTATAAGTTTGTAATTAGTTAAAAAACAAAACTTGGTAAATCAAAGATAGCCGGCCCTAATTTCTACTCCTTTCAACCTACTCATTTCATTCTTCATTTCTACTACTCCTTCCAAGGCTTCCAACCTACTCATTTCTAAATTCTACTCCTTCCAAAAACAGCAGCTGCCAGCAACCGAGTCACCACCAGCAAGCAGGGTAGCAGCCGCCCCACCACGCCCCACCGTTGCCCAGCCCAAGCCTTTTTTTGACAGGTATTTTTTATCCATTAAATCTGATTTTTGTGTAAAAAATTTTATTGTATGTATAATTTTGATTGAATGTATGATTTTGATTGAATGTATGATTCTTGTGTAAGATTTTGATGGTGTAAAATATAGGGTTTTGATTAAATGTTTGATTGGTTGAATTTATGATTTTTTGAGAAATTTTACAGAAATAAGGGTATATATTTTTCATACAATTTCTCAAAAAAATGTTAAATTTCTGTAATTTCTTCAAAAAATCTCTATAATTTCTGTAATTTGGGGAAAAATGTCAAATTTTTGTAATTTGTGTCCCAAAAATATATGCCCTTATTATTTTTTTAAATATGTGGTGATAAATGTAGTCTAAAATATGTGGTATTTTTTTAAATAGGAAGTTATGGAGAAATTTTTTGAATGAAAAAGAGGAGACAACACAAAAGCCGTATCCGAAGCTGAAATTTGTGATGTGTATATAGAAATTTATGTAATTTCCCATATGGAGAAATTTTTTAAATATGTAGTCTCAAATTTGTGTAATTTGTATGTATGTTTGTGTAGTTTCAAATTGTTAATAATGATTGAGAGTAATTGTTTGGGCATTGTACAACTATAATTTATTTAAAATTAGAAATAACCCCAAAAAAAATCGCCTCGGGGGCTACAGCCCCCGAACCCCCTTCAACACTCGAAACTTTTGCACATGTAATTTTGAACCGATTTAGCCCCGGTTGGACTAAAATCCTGGATCCGCCACTGGGCATAATGTTATATATGCGGTCAGTTCTAGGATATTTTGCGCTCATGCATTATTGGTTGAAGAGGGGGGTGGGGGTAAGTCAAAATACTGAATTATTGTATGGGTAAATGAAAAAAAACCTTTATTTGTTTAATAAATTGTAGTAGAATGAAAAAATTGTGTATTATCTCATGTCTCCCTTGTTTCATAATGGGTGTGTATTGTTTAGTGACTTTAGTTGGAAACATACTGTATGAACACATTGTTCAAACTTATATTGGCATTTGTCTTTGTATTTCATAGAGTTGGTGGAAGTTGATATAAACATCTATCTTATTTGTCTATCAATTTGTAGTAAAAGGAAGTTTTTTGTAGTGTGTGTATTGTTTAGTTGGTAACACATTTTTCAAACTTGTATTGGCATTTGTCTTTCTATTTTGTAAATGGGTGGAATTTCATATAACCGTATCTTATTTATTTTGGTATGTATAAATTTGTAATAAGAGGTCGTACCTTGGTGCAATGGCAAGTACCCTCACCCAAGCTACGGTTGAGGCCAACCGACATTCGCCTAAGCGTTGTGCACTGGGTACAACCTTTTATGCATAAATTTGTAATAAAAGGAAAAATCTCTGTATTTTATCTTCTGTTACCATAACTATGTGTCCGGGTGATTATACTGCTTTGCTTATTGTATAATGGGTGTGTATGGTTTAGATGGAAACACATTGTTCAATCTTGTATTGGCATTTGTCTTTGTATTTTGAAGAATGGGTGGAAGTTCATATAAACCCCTATCTTATTTATTTAGGGTGAATTGGGGTTTGACCCCTATTAATCCTTTGATACTGAATGTGGCCCTCAAAGTTTTCATTTCTTGGGGATTAATCCCCAAAATGACTTTTAGCGACACGGAAAAATGTCCACAAAGGTTTTATAAAGTGTCTAAAAGTCATTTCGGGGTCAAATGACAAGAAATGAAAACTTTGAGGGCCAAAGTAAGTATCAAATTATTGATGGGTCCAAAACACAAACGACCCATTTGTTTACGTATCAATTTGTAATAAGAGCTAAACATGTGTTTTATCTTCTGTTGCGATAAGTGTCTGGGTGATAATACTGCTTGGCTTATATTATTACGGGTGTGTATGTTTTTTAGTTCGAAACACATTGTTTAAACTTGTATTGGAATTTGTCTTTTTTTTTTTTTTTTCATAGAATGGGTGGAAGTTCAATCGATGATGACTGGGAGTTTACTTCACCATCGAATGATGTTCGAACTTTGGTTTTATTGGGCCGTACTGGTAATGGCAAAAGTGCAACCGGCAATAGTATCCTTCAAAGAAAGGCATTTAAATCGAGGTCTAGCTCTGCTGGTGTTACAAGTACTTGTGAGCTGCAGATGACTGTATCAAAAGATGGCCAGATTGTTAATGTGATTGACACTCCTGGTATGAATCTACGTCTTGAGCAGTTTAATCGGAATTTCATTTTAGGGTGTGTCTGGTTGGCAGTATTTTCGATAGGAAGTTTGCATAATTCCAAAATTTCTATTTTCAGTCCGTTTGATTGCGTAAAATTGAAAAAATTTCCAACCTGCTTATGATCTTTTTTTTTTTGGGTGGTGGTGGTGGTGAAGGAAAGTTGGAAAACTTAAAAATAACATTTTAGGTAGTTGTACACCTGAATAGAAGGGCAAAAAACAGAGTTTGACGCTAAAAGGAAATAGTTGATTTAAAAAAGATTGACATGTAGTCATTGATTCACCCCTTTATATATTGTTTAGTTCAGCACTGCTAACCTTGCAACAATGGCAGGGTTGTTTGATTTTTCTGCTGAATCCGAATTTATTGGGAAAGAAATTGTGAGATGCATCAATATGGCCAAGGATGGTATCCATGCAGCGCTTTTGGTCCTCTCTATCAGGAACCGTTTCACAAAAGAAGAAGAAGCTGCTATTCAAAGTTTGCAGAACTTCTTTGGAAGCAAAGTAAATGACTATATGATTGTAGTTTTTACTGGTGGGGATGAACTTGAGGAAAACGATGAGACTTTGGAAGATTACTTAGGCCGTGACTGCCCTGAGCCTTTAAAGGTATGCCAGTTATATATATATATATATATATATATATATATATAGAGAGAGAGAGAGAGAGAGAGAGAGAGAGAGAGTCGAGCTTCCATGCGGGAGCGTTATGGGATTTTTTTTAAAATCCCAAAAATGTTTTTTATGTTATTTTTTTGTATGGGTTTTATCAGGGGATCCCTAAAAAACAGTCAGCTCAAAATAATTTTTTTTGGGTATTTTAAAAAAAATGGGTCAATATTTGACAGTTTTTAACAAAAAATAACATTTTTTGGATTTAAAAAAAAATCCCATATGGAACCCGTAAGTAAGTCTCCTTTATTGGACCCTGGTCCTATATATATAGCTTTGTTAATGTTTTGATAACTTGTGACACTAGCAGTTTGTATGGGAGTTTTTAAATAGAGGAAAAATATGAGAGAATGCATCTCTCTCTCTCTCCTTCTCTCTCTCTCTCTCTCTCTCTCTCTCTCTCTCTCTCTCTTCACGAATTTCATTCCCACCCAACTAAATGATCTTTCCCCCCTTCATCAGTTCATTTCCTTAAAAAAATTTCATTAAATTTTCTTATATCATCGCCATTCTTTCGATCAATATAGAGATATTATTCAATGTAGCTTGAACCAAAGTTAGTCTTCCAGCCTAGAAATATAACCCTTTCCAAACCATCTCACTTTTCATAAATTTTTTAAAAGTAGATCCAAACAGATAAATAAAAAGGAACCACCTAAAGGGAGATCAATTGGTCGCAAGCCAAACACTAATCTCACAACCCACATCTAAATCTTTCAACTTCCTTTCATACAAGTTGATACCCAATGTCACACTTCTGGCCTGACTAACTTTTAGGGTTATATGGAGTTTGGCCCCCATTAATATTTGTTAATTGAGTTTGACCTGCATAATTGTAATTTTCATTTCTTGGGATTTGGCCACCAAAATGGACTTTTTGCAAGCACCTTTTGCTTCGCTAAGTCATTTTGGGGGTCAAACCCCAAAAAGTGAAAAGTTGGGGGCCAAAGTTAAAAATACAAGAATAATGGTGCAAAACCTCAAAACCCCAACTTTTATTCCTGAAATGAAGCAGCAAAATCATTCATTTTGACCAAATTATTATTTTTTTTATTTGCTTGAAACAAAGAAAATGGTGTCATCCACAAATTGTGAGTGAAAATATATTCTACCGGTACACAAAACCCTATATCATGTCTCCCTCCCAGCCCTATCCTTTGGCGACATCAAGACATAAACAAATCTACAAGGACGGGGAAAATGTGTCACCTTTTTAAAGCCCCTTTAATGCTTCAAACCTGCTCTTGCTCTCCGGTCTAATGTTAACAGTTACAAGCATTAGCTGAACACTTGAACTCATGCAACACTTAATCCAAATACTCCTATTTTAAAAGCCTTTCCTTTTCAACATGTGATTCAGAAAATTCAAACCTAGGTTTGTAGCTTATTCAAAATCAATTTAGGGTATGTTTGATTGACAATATTTTCCATGATTAACGTGAAGATTTTAAAATTTTTAACTTTTGGTGTGTTTGATTGCTTAAGTCTTTCTTGGAAAAACTTTCCACGTTGACTTAAAGTACAATTTGGTAATGCACATTTTTCATTTATTTTTTTCCACCCATTTAAATCAAATACATACCCTCCCCCCCTCCCTCTCACAACACACACAAACAATTGTATTCTTCAATCACTTCATTTACAATCAATACCAAATTCAAAATGTCTACCCCGCTAACAACCACCTCTTGTGAGACGAACTTGGTATGCCTTCCTTAATCTAAATAATAAAGTCAGTCAAAATTTTCTGAGAACTCATTGTCGATCTGATTGATCTAAAGTCTCAAGTCAAAACAGAACGAAACTATGGAGATATTTTAAAATACTATATAAGACGTTCGTCAAACCCTACCTTATTGTATTCTAACAATCTCACATTATTGCGATAGAAACCTAATTTGGACCTGATGATTATTACGATCACGATCAAATACTCCTTACCTCGTATTCTTTTCCTAAAGGTATTTCTAACCATATAACATGCTCCCCATTAGTTGGACACCAATCTGACCCTTTCAATTTGAACTTCAACAAATTCTTAATTTTAACTTCTCAAAGAACCCAACGACCTCATCTTTAATTATGCACTCTCCTGTTCATTCTCCAATTTATTTATTACTTTGTTAACCTTTGTTGCGAAGAACTATGCTTGTCAGACATTTTCAACGGCTAGCTGTATAAAGTAGCAACTATTATACTTCTCTATTCAAGTTCTTGAAACCTCTAGGGTGTGCTTGATTGCACAACTTTTGGTATGTTTGATCACTTCATTCGTAATTTTTCCTCCTTTATCAAACACACCTTGGTTGTTGATTTGTTTGATTGTTCGAAGTTCTTGATGCAAAAAACCAGAGTACTTTTCTTATTCTTTTTTAATTTACCCTCAGAGATAATGCGGTATTTAGAAATACTCCCCTACATGATCAATAATTAGTCACCCCTTGCATGTCCATAAACCTGCTTATACCTTATGCATTAACACGCTCGTACTTTATGCATGCAGTTTTTGTGTGTGTGTGTGTGTGTGTGGGTGGGTGGGGGGTTAGCTTTAATTATTGGCCATGTAGGGGTTATCTTTTATTACCACATTATCTCAAGGAGTAAAGAAAAAAAACAAGAGTATATACTTATTAGTTAATCATTCGCAATATTGGTTCAGGAAATCCTCAAGCTGTGCGGGAATCGTCGTGTGCTTTTCGATAACAGAACGAAGGATGAGAACAAGATGGCAGGACAAGTTCAGGAACTTCTTTCCCTTGTAAACAAGGTTTTAGAGAAGAATAGTGGAAAACCGTATACAAATGAGTTATTTATTGAATTGAAGGTGATTTTTGGTCTGTTTTTATTTTGTTACCTTCTCATCTTGAGAAAAGGGTTATTCGGAGTTCGCCCCCCATTAATTTTTCGTAATTGAGTTTGACCACGTAATTTTCATTTCTTGGGGTCTAGCTCTGAAAATGACGTGCCATAAAAGTTTTATCAAATGTTTGTTTCTGCAGTTCAAACCCAAAGAAATGAAAATGTTGGGGGGTCAAAGTCAAGATAACCGAATTAATGGGGGCCAAACCCCAATAACCTGATAATGCGCCGTAAATGAAAATTATGATACTAACTATGTTCGTTTGACAGAAAGGAGCTATGAAACTTCATGATGAAACCCAAAAAATTTATTCATTGGAAGGGTTCCCGGAAGACAAGCTATCTGAGTTGTCGTTGCAGATGCATAAATCAAATGAAGAGCAGCTTAAGCGAATTACTGAAATGGTATTCTTAATCTCTACGTTTTTACTGATTTCATTGTTTCCGTATATTGTTTCAACTCACACTTGGTGAATCTAAAATTGTGTTGAAAATTGTGGTTATAATCTTGTGCGACTGCATCCTAATTGCCCCATGTTTTGTGAAGAGGGAAACACACAGAAGATAAGAAATTCATGCTTATTTATAAATGTTGTAGAAGTATATCTCATTATACAATACGGATGGGATTAGGTCAAGAAATCAAATTCTCTTAGCCAAAAAAAAAAGGAAAAGAAAAAGAAAAACGATTTCGAATCTTCATATCGGAGGGTTTGAGCGTACCCTTAAATTTACATGAAACTTGTTGGTACGGTAGTTTTAATACTCCGAAATTTACATGACTAGGTAACAGTTTGGTGCGATGGCAAGTGCCCTCGCCAAGCTACGGTTGGTCTCGGTTCGAGGCATGGGAGCAGCCTCTCCATATATGGGGGTAAGGCTAGCCGACATCTACCTCTCCCAGACCTTGCAGTTAAGCGGGACCCTTGTGCACTAGGTACGATGTTTTTTTGTGATGTAGACACAGCAGAAGATCAAATAAAACCGTCATCATTCTCTTTTTCATTTATAGTCAAAATTCAAAGCGATTACAAGAGAGGGCAAATGCCTTATTTATACTAAACTAAACGCATCATTCTTGGTTAACAACGAAACTGAAAAATAAGGAAAATTCAATCCTAATAGGATACTAGTAAATAGAAGATAATATTATAATAAATCTCAATTAATCGACTACCAAAAATATATCATAAATAATAGCACTTAATAATAATCCTAATGATATTAATATCTTTCTATGTTGCCAATCTAAAATATCCAATTTGTACGGGGGCTTTAGCTATTAGTCTCTAGCACTTACAAGTGTTAGTGTGTACTCCGCGACTTTTTTGATTTTAGGTTGCCGTCCCTCACATAACTGAATATGACAATTTGAGTCTTGTTGCTTCCTCTGTCTCTTATAAATAGTCCAATTTGGAAAAAAAAGATATAAAAATAGTTGAAATCACAAAGTTTTTCCCATCTCACCAATACCTCCGGGAGAGCATTGATCCAAGCAGTGTTGCATTCCTAAATGTATTCATAAATCATAGGAGGGTATATATATATATATATATATATATATATATATATATATTCATATATTGTTTTATAACCCGGATTCTCCACACGAATGAGCCATTTGGATTTCCCCATGCGAGCTAAACAGGGGGGACACTGTGCCAGAGTCACCCTAACACAAGCCCCGCTTAAAATCTGGCCGATATCTCGGGAGGGGGAGAGGGAGAGGTAGGGGGAGTTCGAAGGACAAAGTTTTACGCTGATTTGCCAGCTAGCTAACGCAATCCTCCTTTATCCGGTCTTGGGATTGGCAATGTATACTATAAAGTATAAGAATTAAGCACGACACATGCGGAGTTAGGAGGATAGATGTGTGAAGTGAAATATCTCCTTAAAATGTTTTTGACTTTCAAGTGGGGACTATTAATTTTATATGGAGGGAGCATTACGAAAATTTATATTATTACATAGTTTCCGAAATATGACAGAGTTGTACTACAATGTGCAAGTGATATTATGAATATATAAGTATTAAAGACAATCGTTTCATCACACATTTATAGTTGCATAACATCAAGAGCGACCACAAACTAAACGCTCAAAAGTGTTGTATTGGGGATCCCGATAAATTCTCTATTTGATTATTAAACAGTTGACTCTCTCTATATAATCGTTGGCAGGTTGAGTCGAAGCTGAAGGAGACGACTCGTAGGCTTGAACAACAATTGGCACAAGAACACGCTGCTCGATTGGAAGCTGAAGAGTGTGTAAAATTTGCTCAAATGAGATCGGACGAGGAAATTCGTAAGCTGAGAGAGAATTTAGAGAGAGCCCAGAGAGAGACTGAGGAGTTTCGAAGGAGAGCTGAATCCGGCAAATGTGCTATTTTGTGATAAATGAATTTGGAATCATTACTCGCTGGCATTTATCTCTCCTCGCCTTCGAGAAAAACGAACGATTTGCAAACTTACTTATGTAAATGTTTATAACCAGTTATCTTTTTGTTGATACTTAATTAATTATCAGTATCGATATTTGCATATATCTTTGTTTCTCATTATATTTATATCTGTAATGTGTGTAGAGACCGAACTTCTGTCCTTGCTTGCGACTTGCAAGGGGGGTCAAATTTACGCGTGTTTTTTGTCAAACAGATATAATAACCATCTGCCTAGTGCTTCTATGTTGTTAATCTATATTCGACGTAAATTGTAAATCTTTTATCATTTTTGTCCGTTGTCAATCGTAATTTCTCTATAATCTGTAATTCCAAATTTTCCCCACACTCGAAAAGTTATCTCTTTATCCTGGTATTGTATTGTATGTAATTACAAAAATTGCATTTTCTGATTTTTCCAGAAGGTGCACAAAAATTTGGGTTATGTGCTCTACAGGGCTGGGATTGCTCTAACTCTCTTAGGCTCTGTTTGAATGTCAATGTTATGTGGGGATATAGTTAAGGGAGAATTAATGTTGGTCCCTTTACATTTTGCATTTAGTTCAACTTATTTTTTTTTGTTCCAATAAGTTCCTTGTGTACTTTTGTAATGCGTGATATTTTTTATTTGGGGAAAGAGTGAAGGGTTTAAAATTTTCTAATTTATTCAAAACACACACGCATACGTATGCATACAGAAAGTCTCATGTAAAGACTCATCATCTTACATTTTTGGGTAGATATTATTTTTTTAAAATGGTAAAAAAATGAATTTTTTGATGAAATTTCATTGATATGATTTCTATAGTGAGGAGAGCATTTCCAAATTTTTCAATAAAAAAGAGAGTGAGATGAGGTGATATGCAAAAAGTAGTGTAAATGTGCATTTTCGACCGTTGAAACTTTTGATGGTAATGTCACTCATTTTTTATTCAAATTTTTGATGAAATTTTGTTGAAGATGATCTCCTCACTATAGAGATCATTTTCATGAAGTAGTTAGGAGATCATCTTCATGAAATTTTATCATTTTTTTTTTAATTATTTTAAAATAATGGTCCACACTAAATCTGCACCATAAGAGGTGAGGTCCGCTCCTTAGACGGTCTCTCTCTATATGTAGGGTTCAAGTTTTGTGATTTTAGGTTAATTTTTTTAGGGTTTAGAATAAGAAAATAGTGTTTTGGGGTTTTTAAGCAGGGATTTTAAGCGGGAAAAAAAGACCTGTTTTGTGAAATTACCCTTTCTTTATGGGTGTTTTTATTCGTACCCATGTTCTCTTTCTACAAATCTTAATTATAAAATGTCGAGTTTTAAAAGATTTAGCGTGTAAAAAGGCAATGGGGCCCCATTAAGAAACCCCCGATTTTGGATCATCTGTCTCCTCCACATATTCCTCATAGGCTTCCTCCTATATACCAATTTTAGACTCGGATCCCATTTATGAGCGTTACAAAATCCATGGCTACAGTTTTCTTTTCATGGTTCAATCCCTCGAACACAACAAAAGCTCCAAGAAACTCTGTTTTTTTGGGGGGGGGGTAAAATCAAAAGTGCCTTTTTTGTGGTTTCTAAGTGTTATGAAAGTGGATGTTGGAGAGAGAGAGATATGGAGATGAAGCTAAACTAAATGATATGAAGATGAAGAAAAAAAGGGAAGGTTTTGAGTTTACTCAGAATGGATTCAGGTTTTTTTTTGTGTCTTCAATTCAAATGGGTTTTACTCTCACTTCTAATGAGTGAAAGTAGATGTGGGCTGATAGAAGAGAGGGGGTTTTGGGAAAAAGGTCTCGT
The DNA here is from genome assembly GCA_949130495.1 of Sambucus nigra. NCBI lineage: Eukaryota > Viridiplantae > Streptophyta > Magnoliopsida > Dipsacales > Adoxaceae > Sambucus > Sambucus nigra. The sequence goes on from OX422220.1 coordinate 510,453,075, forward strand.
AGTGCTCAAAGTGTATAAAAATAGGACACTTCATATAATTTTATAAATTTAGTCAATGTACTAAAAATACAATGAAAAAAGGTGAAAAATAGTGCCACTGGCGCGGACCAAAAAAATAAAGGTATTGTACCACAAGGACTAGATTTATAAATGTTATTGTACCACAGGGACTAGATTTATAAACTTGAAAAGCATTGTCCTAAAAATCTAAATATAGGAAGGAACATGATCTTTACCTTAATTATCTATAAAAAGAAAATAGCGCTTTAAAGAAAAATACCCATTTTTATTCTCCACGATAATTGGAGGAAAATCAAACTTGTTACCCGTTGTGCATTTGTTTAAAAGTATAATTACATGAAAACAAGATATTTTAATAATAATAATATACAAAGCAATGGTACATTTAATACACTTGTATTTAAACTATAAAAAGTCCAAAGTATTTTAAGCAACTCATGCTCCAACTCCCCAATCTATTGGATTCCTAATGTAAAAGATTCAATCGATTGATTGAAGGTGATTATGAATTCTAAGTAATATTATTTTTATCCACCCCATAATAATAATATTTTTAAATATATTGTACAATGTATTTTAAAACACCATGTGACATTGACGATAAAAGTGAGTGGTGCTTTATCACAACACTTTGAAATAATATGACCGAAAATTGTGGAATCCTATGTTGAAATGTTTCTCTTGAACAAAAATTGTTTGGCATTCAAACATAATATGTACATGAGTGGACATTTTTTACTTGATATCACATTTTACAAAGACAACCTAATTATGACAAGACACGATTATTTAAATATTCTCATTTTAGATTTGTTATTACTCGGAATTAATAGGAGAGAGAAAAGAAAGAGACGTGAAAGGAGAGAGGAGAGAGGAGAGAGGATCCGCATTTTGCTTTTACTTTGACATTCATGCATTCCGGATGGATTAAAATACGGTACTATCGTATGGTAGAACTTTAAAAGCTGTAAAAATTTGATTGATTTTTTTAAAATATTAAAAAAAGTTTTTTTGAATTGATTTTTTTATACGACTCCTTTGAAATGTTTAAATATCACATAAAAAAATTAAACTCAAAAATAATTTTTTTTAATATTTAAAAAAAATATATTTGTGCCAGCAAGTATACAAACTTGGTGTGAACAAGAGCCTCTCTCTCTCTATATCTTGTAAGGATTCCTAAACTCTAAACCCTAAACCCTAAACAAAATCTAATTATTTTATTTAATAGGTATTTATTTCTTGATTATTATGTTCCCAAAAATTTTAATAATTAGATTATGTTAAAAAAACTTTAATAATATTATTAAAGTTTTTTTAACATAATCTAATTATTAAAGTTTTTGTGAACATAATAATCACGATATAAATACCTTTTAAATAAAATAATTAGATTTTGAGAAGATAATAATCACAAAATTAAAAATAATTAGATTTTGAGAAGATAATAATCACAAAATAAAAATAAGATTTTATTTTTATTAAACTTTAATAATTAGATTTTGTGAATATTAAATCTAATACCTATTAAAGTTTAACACATAATAATCACAAAATCTAATACCTATTAAAGTTTTTTTTAACATAATCTAATTATTAAAGTTTTTTTTTCCATTTTGTATTTGAGTCATGTTCGTGTTAGGTGAAAAAAAATAATATTTCATGGCATGCTGCGTTTTAACTAGGTCGTGTTCGTATGTTATTTTAAAAAAAATATTGTGTGGCATGTCGTATTGTGTCGTGTCGCTTTTATTTGTGTTGTATTTGTGTTAGCTAAATAAAAATAAGATTTCTCGTCAGATCCCATTTTTAGTTGATCGTTTTCGTGTTCGGTAAAAAAAAAATTTTCCGTCGTATTTTTTTTATTTGGACGGCGTTCGTTTTAGGTGGAAAAAATAATTATGTTATATGTCGTGTCTCTTTTTAAATGAGTTGTGTTCTTATTTGTTTAAAAAAATAATTTCGGGATAAAGAAGAGGTTTTTTCTTTTTTTAGTACATTTTTTAAAATTATATAATATTTTTTTACAATCCCTGCTTTTTTTTAATAGTTCATTTTTTAAAATTATGTGTATAATTTTTGGGGTAAAGAAGAAGTTTATTTCTTTTTGTGAGAGAGGGAAGGGAAATGATTAATCATAAGGGTATAAGAGTCTTTTTGAAAACAAAGTGGATTGTTAAAAGATTTTGTAAAGAATGAATAACTATGCTCTTTAATCCATATGGATTCTCCATGGGTTACAAGTTGGGCTAACCATTCGATAAAATGTCATATCCACTGTAGATTTCAAATCTTTTATAAACCTACCTTAGGGTTGGTAATTTTTGACACGATAATTCGTTTATGGTAATAAACCGAAATGCTCCGAATATGACATGATTAATTTGTATATATTTAAAAGTACCCAAAATTTATACTCAAATAAAAAATAACGTGACTCGAAAATGACACGACTAATCCGAATTGCCACCCCTACCGCACCCTTATGTCTCATATCTAGTCACACCTCAGATTCTAATATATTCTCACATCACGAAGTTTTGGAATAACTCCTTATTCAAACTTTTATATGAATGTGATGTAGGGTGTAATGTATGAGAGTGTTTCTCTTTTTAAAGAGAGAAAACAACATCCCTATGCATCATGCTTCCTACATCATCCATACATTACATTTAGTCCTAGATCCTAAATAATTTTTTTCTTAATTTTCTTATTTTACCGATGGAGTGAACCTTCCAATTAACACATGTTCAAAAAATTAGGTCAAAATACAATTTTTAGTATTTTTTAAAAGTTCAACAAAAAACTATTGAAAATACTTTATTAATAAGGATCTGCGCTAACACATATTTGTAAATTTTTTACAAATAGCTAGAAAATGTATTTTGACCTCATATGTTGATTGAAAGTTTAATTTCAATAGAAAAATAAAAAATTTAGAAAAAAAATTTATTAGGACCTAGAACTAGATGTGATGTACCTTCCCCCCCCCCCCCCCCCCTCTCTCTGTCTATACACACACACACACACACACACACACACACAGTCAGACTCTAATGCGGACACAACTTGCGGACGGATTTTTGTGTGATTTTTTAAAAATAGCAAAAATCAAATTTCAATTTGATTTTTTTATGGTATTTAAACATTTCAGGGGATCCATGTAAAAAAAATCAGCTCAAAATGAATTGTTTTACTGTTTTTAAAAAATTGATAAAAAATATGTCAGTTTTTAAGAGCTTTAAAAATTGACATATGTTTGACCAATTTTTTTTAAAATAGCAAAACAATTAATTTTGAGTTGATTTTTTTATAGGTGTCTCCTGAAATGTTTAAAAATCACGAAAAAAAATCAAGTTGAAAAAAGTTTTTTTTTTGCTATTTTTAAAAAATATGAAAAAATTCGTCTGCAAGTTAACTCCGCATTAGAGCCGGCCTAAATATATATATATATATATACTCAACTCAACTCAAGAAAAAAATTTCTCAATTATTTGGGATCGTCTACATGAATCCTATTTTTTCATTTCATTATGTCTAGCGCAATATCTTCGGTTAAACCATGTGATAGATTTTTTAAAATAGTAAAAAAAATAATTTTGAGTTGAATTTTTTTATATGGAATTTAAATATTTCAAGGGGCCTATATAAAAAAAATCAGCTCAAAATAATGTTTGTGCTATTTTTAAAAAATAGGTCAAACTTTCATACCGTTTAATGCACTCTAAAAGCTGTGAAAGTTTGACCGATTTTAAAAAAATAGCAAATGAAGCTATTTTGAGCTTATTTTTTATATGGGTCCACTGAAATTTTTAAATGTCATATAAAAAAATTCAACTCATTTTTTCAATATTTAAAAAAAATAGGTAAAAAATCAGTGTGCAAACTTGGTGTATATGAGAACCCACCTTTCTCTCTCTCTGGCTCTCATACACACCAAGTTTGCACACAAATTTTTTACCTATTTTTTTTAAATATTAAAAAAAAATTGAGTTGAATTATATATATAATAATGCTCTTGTGCGGACAAGTCCGCATTTTAAGAATGCAGACCGGACATGTGTCACCTAACGGTGCCCCTAGAAATTATCGCCTAAATTATAGGCACTCTCTCTCTCTTTTTTGGGCTCACCGCCATGTGACACATGTTTGGTCTGCACTCTTAAAATGCGATCTAATCCGCACAAGAGCATGACTATATATATATATATATCCTTTTCCTTATCCTTATCCGAACAATAAGGTGAATCATCCATGTGAGTAGATTTATTCAAGTTTGGTGAAAGTAACCATCAATGTGTTCCAAGTTTGGGGTGAGGTTTTTATTCATTGGAGTACATCGCCGTGGGTTGCTCCCGTGTTATTTGTGAAGAAGAAGGATGAGTCACTCAGACTGTGTATTGATTACTAAGAATTGAACAAGGCCATGATTTGAAATAAATACTAGTTTTCTTGTATCAATGACCTATTCGACCAATTGAGAGGAGGAACTTGCTTCTTGAAGATAGACTTGAGATCTGGGTACCATCAGTTACGCATCAGGGAGCAGTATGTCCCTAAGATCACATTCCTGAGGTAGTATGAGTCGTATGAGTTCAGGGTAATGTCGTTTGGGATAATCAATGCATCAGTTGTAATCATGGATTTTATGAACATGGTTTTAAAAGATTTCTTAAACAAGTTCATGATTGTTTTCATTGATGACATTTTATTCTATTCTCGGACTGAGGGCGATCACTTGTGTATGGTTCTGTAGACTTTATGGGATCACCAATTGCATGCCAAGTTTGAGAAATGTGTGTTCTGATTGAAAGAAGTGCAATTCTTGGGTCATATAGTGTCTGACAGAGGCATTTCAATGGACCTGAGTAAGGTTACAACGACGGGGGAGTGGGTTTATCTTACGACTCCGAAAGAGATCCATAACTTTTTAGGATTGACTAGTTATTATTGTCATTTTATTAAGGGGTTTTTGAAGATTACGGGTCCGTTGACGAATCTAACTCGCAAGGGGGTACCATTTATGTGGGATGACCAGTGCCAGTTAGCCTTCGATGATCTAAAGAAAAAATTGACTTCGGCACCAGAACTTGCATTTCCTAGGGGAAGAGTGGACTACTTTGTTTTTATAGATGCGTCCTTATAGGGACTTAGGGGTGTATTACAACAGGAGGACTTGGCTATAGATTAGACTTCTCATAAGCTTAAGCCCTATGAGAGGAATTACCCCACACACGATATGGATCTTGTAGTACTAGTTTTTTCCTTGAGGATATGGAGGCACTATATCTTGAAGGGGAAATTCAGTTTATTCATGGATAATAAGTCACTTCTACATCCGTTCACACAGAAAGATCTCAACATGAGGCAACGTAGGTGGCTTGAGTTCTTGAAATATTATTAGTTTGCCATCCAATATCACCCATGGAAGGCTAACATGGTGGCATATGCATTGAGCCAACGACCTACGAGAGAGTTCATAGAGGTCTGGAAAGCGAAGTGGAGTGGCCAGGGCTTATATGGAAATATTGACTATCACACCTGAGATCATTATGAGGGTTATGAAGGCGCAGACATGTGATTCGTTTTGTTCGGACAAGGTGATCGAGCGGTAAAAGTGTGTTCGTGTGAGGACACAATCGTTGTGTGTTTCACCGTTGCGATGCAAAAAAACCCTAAGCTACTACTACACTTGACAAGCAAGCACATCGGTAAGTCGGGTGTCGTAAGAAATCCAAAGGGAGTGATTGAATTTTAGATGTTAATTGTTTAATTACTTCAGGAATAAAAGTGTAAAATAATAAATGAAAAGGTGATGGTTGGGAATGGTGACAAAAGAGAAAAAGGAAGAAGTTAACACTATACTACAATTAATAAAACGAGAGTCGGGATCGCATCCCCACCATGGACTAAACAACTAATAATTAAAATTTCGGTTCGAAAACATTTAATCGAGCATTTTTAATTAAGCATAAATATCCCACAATAAGGAATTTAACCAAAAGTTGCGAGATTAAACATTTAATCAAAAAATGGTCACACGCGGATTAAATTCGGATTATCGCTATAAACACTAACGTTGCGTGACAAAGAAAGTTAAGCGCATAATAATCCGACTTTAATACCCGAGATTTCAATTAAATGAAATTTTACCCAAAACCTAACTTTCGGAGCTCGACGCCCATTAATGGCGGAAATGCAATCCCAACTCGTTATCTACGGACAATACATGGATTAAACTACTTTAAACAACTAATTAATTAATTAAAGCAAGAAATAAATAACTACAACTAATTATCTAGGCAAGAAATGGAATGACATCAATGGAAATAAAGCAAGAAAAGGAAATACAACTATATTAATGGAGAAGAAGATGAATAGTGTTACTTACAAACCCAAATGGTGCAAACCCTAGAGAGAGAAGCTCCACCACCAAAACCCCCTCTTCTAACCAAAAATGAATTCCTCTCAAGTCTAAAAATGATCCCTAACTTAATACAATTCTTTTTTCCCAAAATCCACTTAAAAATAGAGATTTGCGTACTTTCTGTAGGGCCGAATCGATTTGGAAAAATTCCGAATCGATTCGCACCTACAGGTCTACAATTTTCAGCTTTGTCCTGTTTTACGGAAAATATCGCCATTTCTTTGTTATAGCTCGGAATTAGGCACGGTCGGAGGCTAAGCGAAGATAACTCAGAGGACTACAACATCCAAAATTGGACCAAAAAACCAAACTATGAAATGACTAAAATGACCTTGAATGTGACCTTGAGTGTACTTTTTAAGTAAAAATCATCCTAAAAATTCCATAACTCCACCATTACAACTCGGAATCATGCACCGTCGGTGGCCATGCGAAGAGAAATCAAAGGGATTCAACTTCCGTGAAGAACTCGGGATTGAGACCCGAATGATGAAATTACTAAAATGCCCCCGAAGCTGCAAAAGTCGACGAAATATTTCCGAAAAGCGTCCGAACTTTATACTAAGCATCCAAATACCTACAAAAGCTCAATTAACCCCTGCAAAACATGTTAACAAAGAAATACGAGGTTGTCTGGTTAACGAGCATAAGTATAGGGATTAAGATACCCAAGGGGGCTAATAAGGCGTAGGTTAACGGGTGAAATACGCAATATTTGCGTCGTATCACACCCCCTAACTGCACAGCGGTAAGTCGGGTATCGTAAGAAATCCACAGGGAGTGATTGAATTTTAGATGTTAATTGTTTAATTACTTCAGGAATAAAAGTGTAAAAGAAATAAGAAAAGGTGATGGTTGGGAATGGTGACAAAAGAGAAAAAGAAAGAAGTTAGCACTATACTACAATTAATAAAACGAGAATCGGGATCGCATCCCCGCCATGGGCTAAACAACTAATAATTAGAATTTCGGTTCGAAAATATTTAATCAAGCATTTTCAATTAAGCATAAACATCACACAATAAAGAATTTAACCCAAAGTTGCGAGATTAGACATTTAACGGAAAATGGTCACACGCCGATTAAATTCAGATTATTGCTATAAACACTAAAGTTGCGTGACAAATAAAGTTAAATGCATAACATTCCAACTTTAATACACGCGGTTTCAATTAAATGCAATTTTACCCAAAACCTAACTTTCGGAGCTCGACGCCCATTAATGGCGGAACACAACCCCGACCCTATTTATCCAAGGGCAAGACATAAATGAAACTAATTAACAAAGCAATAAACTAATTACAACAAGAAATAAATTAATCTAGGCAAGAGATATAAATGACATAAATGGAAATAAATCAAGAAATCAACTATATTAACGGTAGGGGTAATGAAAAATCTAACTTACAACACCCAAAAGTTGTCACACCAAATGAGGAAGAAGAAGAGCTCTCAACCCCCCCCCCCCCCCCCCCCCAAACCCTAAGCTAAACTAACCTAAAATGAATGATATTTCATCTCAAAATGAGATGGATTGGTTTTATACAAAATATCCCATGGCAAACTTGTAATAAAAGGGAAGAAAACCAAAAATCTGGAGAGCCGAATCGATTTGGAAATGGTCCCTATCGATTCGTAAACAGGGGAAGTTCGAACTGAAATTCTGCAGCAATTCCGAATCGATTCGGTTTTGGGGCGAATCGATTCGTCCCTACAGGTCTGCAATTCTGCAGCTTTGTCCTATTTTATGGAAAATGCCGCCATTTCTTCATTATAGCTCGGAATGAGGCACGGTCGGAGGCTACGTGAAGATAACTCAGAGGAATACAACATCCAAGAAGACGTTAGGCTAAAAAACCAAAATATGAAATGACTAAAATGCCATTGAATGTAACCTTGAGTGTACTTTTTAAGTAAAAATCATCCTAAAAATGCCATAACTCCATCATTACATCTCGGAATCATGCACCGTCGGCGGCCACGCGAAGAGAAATCAAAGGGCTTCAATTCAATGAAGAGATAGGGATTCAAACTCGAATGGTAAAATTACTAAAATGCCCCCGAAGCTGCAAAAGTCGACGAAACATTTCCGAAAAGCGTCCAAACTTCATACTAAGCATCGAACCACCTACAAAAGCTCAATTAACCCCTGCAAAACATGTTAACATAGAAATGCGAGGTTGTCTGGTTAACGAGCATAAGTATAGGGATTAAGATACCCAAGAGGGATAATAAGGCGTAGGTTAACGAGTGAAATACACAATATTTGCGTCGTATCATGCCCCCAAACTTACACATTGCTAGTCCCTAGCAATGAAATAGGAAACAACAAGAGTTACAAGCAAACCAAAAGCAGGATACAAGTACAAAATGGTATTAAAGGCAATAAGAAGATAAGGCCACTTTCGCGGGCGAACGATTGCATTTAGCATATGCAATAAGCCGTTAAACCCCTAGGTTACCCTAGTGGACGAGTGTTGTCTCGTGAGGGTTTTCAGGTATGGAACCCACAAACATCATACAGTTTCCTCAAAATATGCCCAACCCAACATGCGACAAACTCAACAACAACGAAAAATATTTCAAACATGCTATTAGCATATTGAACGAATTCAAGCTAAAGTCCGTTGTTATTAACAAGTTGAATGCACCTCATAGAATTAAAACTTTAAAAGTGGGAGGGGGGAAAGAACATGCATAGTGTGATTTGGTGAAAAACTTATATAAACTGGATACTAATAAAGCAAGCATACATTCAATCCTCACGGGCATTACGCTCATCAAATGAATTCACTCGAAACAGGGAGGTAACATACGGAACATGCGAGCATAAAGAGTAAATGAAAATGGAAAATAGGCCGCACACATGTCACAAAAGAAGAACGCTATATAGGAAATGAAAAACTTGTAATCTCAATGAAAGATACCACTCATCAAAAGAGACAAAATGCATTTTCACAGATTATCAAAACTATTATAACTTTTAAATTAAATGCACCCTAAGATCACATAGGACTTTATAGGGTTGTAATGTAGGTTTGGGGTTAAGGTATGAAATGAAAGGTATATGTACGGATTCAAAGTGTTCGGAGATGAAAACTTGGAATAATGGGAAGGATGCAGGCAATATCAAAAATGGAAATTAACTTCCAAACAAGCATTAGATATAACAATTAGAGAGTAATAAAAGCTTATTGAACTATATACACAACATATACAACTTTCTCTTTCTTTTCTTTTCTTCTTTTTCTCATTTTTTCTTTTTTTTTTCTTTTGCTTTTTGCTTTCTTTTTTTTTCACTTTTTTCACATCACTTTTCTTTACTTTTCAAACTCGCATATGCCTAAATTGCAACCACACTACACAACATCATTCAATCCCAAGCAACATTCCAAACAAAGGTATGTAAGGTAATATGTATTGTGTATAACTCCGATTTGGAGTTGGTTATGGAATTTTGGGTAATGAAATGAAAGGCTAATATTTAGGCTCAAAGGGGTTGACTAGAGAAAATATAAAAGGTGAGGTCAAGGTCAATATGGGAGATATAACAAAGATGACCTATGATCATTTCATAAAGTTTATGCAATTCTCAAGTCAAAGCAATATATGAAAATCATGCTCAAGTAAAATATTTCAAGTATGACCTCAGTTAATGAACGGTTAAATGAAAGAATAGTGAGATTACCAACGAATTCAACGTTTTCAATGAGAAAAGAATAGTGTATAACACTCACAAACGACGAAAGGTACAAATCTTACTCGGTGTAAGTATATACAATGCAACAAAAGATTCCCGAGTTATAAAAATCTTAAACCAAATCAATATGACAAGGGAAGTGCGTATGCTCATGGGATAAAGTTTAATTCATGAAGTTATTCACAATATCAATGATTTGAGGATTAAAGTCTAATAACTTCTAAAATCGAGAACATGCATCATTGAGTTGTCTATTGGATCAGGCAATTATTGAAATTTGTCATCGGAAACAAGGCAAAATGCCCAACAAAGGAGAAAAAAGAAAGAAAATATTTTTGAAAATTTTCAAATTTTCACAAAAAGGTATACTAAGTAACTAACAAGTGAGAAAATCAATGGACTACACATGAAATGGATAAAATATCCTACACCCCCTAACTTAAATGTTGCATTGTCCTCAATGCGCGTTAAGAACACAACACAAAGAGAGGAAAAGAACGATATTACCCAAAATTGGAGCGATCTCCATAAGCGCGAGTCCAAAGGAATCTACAAAACAAGTTAGTACCGAGCATAGAAAAAATAAATAACAAAAAGTTAACTAATTACACTAGACTAAATAAAAAGGAAAAAAAATAGGAAAGAAAGAAAATTAAAAAGCTAACTATTTACAACCTACTATTTAGAATACACACTAACTATACACTAGAAGTCTAAATAGTTGAGGGTCCACCCAAAAAGGGATTTGACTTTGAAAGATGAATGGTGGACCCTCCAAAGTGAACATGCCTCTCGAAAAATAATAATTCCGTTTGAAAAACGGAAGGCATGTGTAAGGCGTAAGAAATGAACCATCGTCAATTAAAAATTTTGGGCGGACGATGGGGGATTCGGATACTATGGGGGACAAGACTACATTACTCCCAGAAAAATGAAAATCACATTGTGACACCCCGACTAATTAAATACCGGGTAGCTACTCCTTTATTAAATTAAATCAAAATGCCAAGTTGGCTCAGTTAATAGCATCACTGTCGAAAACATTTTAATGATTACTAACCACCTAGTATTTAAAAAGTAAGTTGTCAAATTTTAAATTAAGTCTGATTATCATGCAATGAAAGAATAAAGCAAGAATAATATCACCATTCACCATAATGAAGCAATAAAATAACCAACTAATAAACGATAATAAATTCGGAGGAAAACTCCTCACTACAATCCCACAAACTGAAATGAATAACTAAATACTGAATACTGAATTATTACATGCCATTGTCTGAAAAACTGAAATGTAAAAGAGTCTCTAATGGAACTGGGCAACATGCCCTACAACTGAAGAATATTGAAAATGGAATCCAAATGAAGGAAGCGTCTAAAAGCAAATCCCTGTAGATCCCACAAACAGCTACAGCTCGTCACCTGAATGAGTATCCTAGGCATGGTGTCCTTGTGGCTGGGCACCTAAAATGGTTTTAGAAAAAAAATAGATTTGAAAGCAAACCGTTCAGAGCCCGAATGTGGAGATATTTTAAAAACCTGCAAGTGCTTTAATAACATTAAAACATTAAATGCAAAGTACATGTTAGGACGTACACTCACATGAAATTCCCACCTCTCGACTAAATGTGCACTCCTAACGTATGTACCCATCTAAAAGACTAAGACCTAGCTAAGTGACGTCATATCTAGCTAGACTGTCATAGATTCTACCCTTTACTACTCGGTTCCCATTATCATAATAACGTTCTCAATTAAATAAGGGGACTTACTTAAATTCGGGTTCTCACATATTAGTCATACAATTCATCACAATTTATCCTTTATTATTATCCGTATTTATACACCCAATGCTATATGAAAGTTCCCATTTTTATTAAGTGTATATTTTCCACAACATAAATATACAATACAAGCACCCCGAGACTAAGCTGCGGTGCACACATACTCTGCTATCCATCCCGGTACATCACGTACATAAGGATCACGCATTCCGAATCTCTCAGGAATCGTTCAAATAACACAAATCACAAACAGTGGAGGCGAACACAGTCACATCACATGGGTCACGCACATACCTACGCTCCCACGATCAGCAGACTTATTAACATCCCAATAAGTCCTTCTCTGACCTATGTTCTCGAGGTACCAATCTAAATCCCCCCCGTAGGCACACAAGGATTAGAGGGTCCTAAGCGAACGCAAACCTCCCGTGATAGCAAGTATGGTAGGTATGTCATACACATAAATCATATACCAATACTAAGTAGTACACACCTTAGTAATTACCGTAGTTCAATAGTAGTACATTTCTCATTCTAGTACCAACTTAGAGTTTACACAATTTATATAATCCCGGTTTATAATTATACACGCCATAAATTATTCTCACGTCGTAGTAGACACTCACGTCTCAATCCCATAATGTCTATTTGGTTCGATCCACACCTATATAATTTACTCCCCATAATATTCCAAATATCCCAAATCTACCAATAAATCATTAAGGAACTAATATCTCTCCGTTTGAATAAAGTTACGGGACTCCCAAAATCAAAACAGGCTAAAAATCCCAAACTGCCAGCTCGTTAGAAGTCTCGTTCGAACGAGACTGTTCGAACGAGAGTTCGTTCGTTCGAACGAACTGTACCTTCTAACGACATCTCGTTCGAACGAAGGTATCGAACGAAATTTCCCCTCGTTAGAAGCAACTGGTCAACTCGTTAGAAGCTCGTTCGAACGAGCTCGTTCGAATGACCTGGGAAGGCCTTCTAACGAACGACCAGTTTCGAGCCCAGATTTTCTACTTTCGTTTTTCACCAATTTCTACTCCTCAAATCTCCTCTAAAATTTGTCCCAACAATGGTTTAAGGCCTCTAATCAGTCCTAATCATGTTAAAGTCACATACTAACGTATTTTAAAGGATTAATTCTTCCTAAACATCATTAAATCACAAGTCTCTACACTTTTCCCCAATTTTTTTCAAGAACATAAACCCTAGAATTTATAATCATCAATTCTCAGAATTTAATCCATTTTTATATCACATAAATTAGTAATTCTCTTAATTCAATCTTCCAATAACATTTCTACATGCAAACCTACATCCAAAATCAAACTAACAACTCCAATTTCATGGGTTTTCCTTTATCTCCCAAACAAAAATGATTATTAAGAATTCTAACATGGAAGAAACATTTACTGCATAAAATGTAAATTAAACCACTTGCCTTGATTCAATCTCTGATTTTGATGACGATTCGATGAATTTCTCTCTCTCTGCAGAATTCTCCTCTTCTCTCTCTCTCCAAGCTTTCTTCTCCAATGGCTATGGTGGCTAGGGTTTGTTTTGGGGAAACTTAGAAAACCTAATCTAATAACCCCCGTAGCTTATTGGGTCATTCAAGGTTGGTTAGTGGGTTTAGTGGGTCAATTCCCAATCAGATAAAAACTCTTAATTTTCGTCACTTTTAATTCCCAAAAATACAAAAATTACCAAACTACCCTTTATGTTGCCGGTATGGCCTAAAAATACCCCGGGACCCAAACGAAACCCCCGGCTAGTGTTTTCTGACCATCTTGACCCTTCCGGACGCGTTGGCGCACTCAAAACGACCATACAGTTAATAGAATTTAAATTCATTTTTATAATTAAAAAAAATATTATATCCTGACGCAACTGTCACACGCGTCCCAATAAAATGTCCAAATTGCCGTATTTCAATCTCACGACCATTTTCATAATTCAATATTCATATATCATAATATATACTCAATATAGTCAAATACCAACTCACATCTCGTTAGTATTTTATCCGGATTAATTTCCAAATTAATTCTCATTTAATTAATTAATCCCAAAAATAAATATTGCACAAAAATACGGGGTATTACATACTTCCTCCCTAATAACAGAATTTTGTCCCGAAATTCGGAACTAGAAAGTACCTGATAAGAATAACTGTGGATAACGTTCGCGCATCTCATCCTCGCGCTCCCATGTGGACTCCTCGACATTATGATGTCGCCACTGAACACGCACTAACGGAACTATCTTTGACCGCAGCTTCCTCTCTCTTCGGTCCAAAATAGCAATCGGCCCCTCCTCGTAGGAGCTATCAGGCTGGAGATCAATATCCTCCAAGGCGATGTGAGAATGAGCCAAATCGTCTCTGAGATATTTCCTTAGCGAGGAAATATAAAACACATCGTGAATCCGGTGTAAATGCTCCGGTAACCCGAGTCTATACGCAACTGGTCCAATCCGCTCAATAATAGGAAACGGCCCCACATATCTCGGTGCCAACTTCTCCTTCTTCCCGAAACGCATAATCCCCTTCATAGGAGATACTCTGAGCAAAACCTGGTCCCCCACTTGGAACTCCCTGAAGGATCTCTTCGCATCAGCATAGCTCTTCTGCCTGTCTTAAGCCACCCGAATGCGACTCCGAATCAACTCAATCCTTGCCGAAGTATCATGAATCACTTCCGGCCCAAGTAGTTTGTTGTCCCCCACCTCCAACCAACATGCTGGGGAACGACAAGGCCTACCGTACAATGCCTCAAACGGAGCCATGCCAATAGTGAACTGGTAGGAGTTATTATAAGCAAACTCTACCAGTGGAAGGTACTGCTCCCATCCACCCCCAAAGTCAATGATGCACATGCGTAGCATGTCCTCCAACATCTGATTTGTGCGCTCGGTCTGCCCATCGGTCTGTGGATGATAAGCCGTACTCAACCGCAATTTCGTGCCCATGGCCTCCTGGAAACTCTCCCAAAACCGCGAAGCAAATATCTTGTCTCTGTCAGACACGATATTTAGGGGCACACCGTGAAGTCTCACTATCTCCGAAATGAAGAGATGGGCATACTGTCCTGTAGTGTAGTCAGTCCTTACGGGTAGAAAATGAGCGACTTTGGACAACCTGTCCACAATTACCCAAACGGAGTCGTGACCCCTCTGCGATGTAGGCAACCCCGTGATAAAATCCATGGATATGCTCTCCCACATCCACACCGGGACCTCCAACGGCTGTAGAAGTCCTGTCGGTCTCTGATGATCCACTTTTACTAGCTGGCAAGTGGCGCATTTCGAAACAAACTCAGCAATATCTCTCTTCATACCGCTCCACCAATACTGCCGTCTCATGTCTTGGTACATTTTGTCCCCTCCGGGATGTACCGCGAACTGTGAGCCGTGCGACTCTGCCATCACCTCGTGTCATAATTCCTCCCCTTCCGGAACCACCAATCTCCCATTGAAGCGTAATCCCCCGTCTGAGCTAACGGTATAGGACTCGGGTCCCTCTGCTAGTAATCGAACTATCTGCTCCTGACAAAACGAGTCATTAGCCTGTGCCCTTACTACCTTTGTGACAATGTGCGGTGTAACGGTCATCACAGACATGAAAGATCTGGCCACTGCATCCTGGTGTCCCAACTCCTTCCACTTAGCCTTCCACATCCCTTCCATCTCATCTGCTGGCCTACGGCTCAACGCGTCTGCTACCACGTTAGCCTTTCCCGGGTGATACTAGATATCGAACTGGTAGTCTTTCACAAACTCAAGCCCCCTACGCTGCCGCATATTCAATTCTTTCTGCATGAACAGGTACTGTAGGGACTTGTGGTTCGTGAACAATTGAAACTTCGCCCCCAAAAGATAGTGCCTCCAAATCCGTAGGGCAAATACCATTGCCGCCAACTCCAAGTCATGGGTGGGGTAATTATTCTCGTGAGGCTTAAGCTTACGCGTCGGTGTAAACCAAATATTCAACTCCCGGTCTCGGCAATGCTAACACAGGTGCTGAGGTTAACTTGTCCTTTAACTCATCAAATGCCAACTAACAGGCATCACTCCAAATGAACGGCACACCTTTACGAGTCAGATGTGACAAAGGACCCGCTATCTTAAAAAATCCCCGAATGAACCTCCTGTCATATCCTGCTAGGCCCAAGAAACTACGAATCTCAGTCGGTGTCGTGGGCTGTCCCCACTCCCTCACCGCGGATACCTTCCCCGGATCAACAGATATCCCCCGATCGGAAATAATGTGTCCCAAAAACTGGACCTCCTTCAGCCAAAACTCGCACTTCTCAAACTTTGCATACAGCTCGTTCTGACGCAGCGTCTGCAAAACCTGT
This sequence comes from Sambucus nigra, assembly GCA_949130495.1. NCBI lineage: Eukaryota > Viridiplantae > Streptophyta > Magnoliopsida > Dipsacales > Adoxaceae > Sambucus > Sambucus nigra. The sequence goes on from OX422220.1 coordinate 510,469,371, forward strand.
CTCAAATGCTCGGCGTGCTGCTCCTCTGTCTGGGAGTAAACCAGAATATCATCGATGAAGATAATGTTGAACTGGTCAAGGAACTCTCCGAATACCCGATTCATCAAGTCCATAAACACTGCTGGAGCGTTGGTCAAACCAAAAGGCATAACCCGAAACTCGTAAGATCCATATCTCGTTAAGAACGCAGTCTTTGAGACATCCTCCTCCCTGATACGCAACTGATGGTATCCCGATCTCAAATCAATCTTCGAGAAGAAAGAAGCTCCTCTCAACTGGTCAAATAGGTCATCGATTCGAGGCAACGGGTACTTATTTCGTATCGTGACCTTGTTCAACTCCCGGTAGTCCACACACAATCTCAGTGAACCGTCCCTCTTCTTCACAAACAAAACTGGAGCTCCCTAAGGTGAGGTACTCCTGCGAATAAAACCCTGACCTAACAACTGTTCTATCTGATCTCGTAGCTCTCGTATCTCTGCCGGAGCCATACGGTACGGTGCGCGTGCTATAGGTCTCGTATCTGGCAATAGGTCTATAACAAAGTCTATCTCTCGACTGGGGGGTAGGCCTGGTATCTCCTGAAACACATCCGAATACTCCCTGACAACTGGGATCGAATCTAAAGGAATCACAACCTCCTTAGAGGTATCCTCCTCTATGTAATACAAATGAGCGGTCGAACCTCCCTCTGGGCGAGGCATCGCCACTACAAACATCTCTTGCCCCGGAATGGCAAAAATAATGCTCCCGCTGAAGCAATCAATCATGGCTCTATAAGCTATGAGCCAATCCATACCGATAATCACATCGTGCACATGCATATCTAATACCAACATGTCTGCAGGTAATACCAAACCACCAATCTCTACCCCCACTCCCCGGCATATAAAGAAAATAAGTGACCCATTACCCAATGGTGAGTCGAGACACGTCACTGTGCTCTCCGCTGTGGCTAACAACCCTAAAGCCTTCACAAAATGTGTAGCTATAAAACAATGTGTAGCCCCCGTGTCAAACAAAACCCGACCCATAGTGCCATGGATAAGAAACGTACCCTCAATCGCGGGCGGTGCCTATGGAACTGCTACCTGGTGGACGTTATAAACACATCTATACTGTAGCTGCCCCTGCTGAACTGGAGCTGCTGGAATAGGTGGCAATGCTGCCATCTGTGGTGGTGCCGGGAGAGCGACGGGAAACATAGGTCTCTGGGGCTCCTGGCGAGCGCCCTGCTGCTGCTGCTGTGGGGCCCTGCCCCTATCAGGACAATCCTGCCATTTATGGCCAGTCTTGCCACAAACATAGCACTTCCCTGGGAAGTTCCCCCCTCTCTGCCCCTGCTGTCCCCGGCCCTGGTGGCCGTTACCGTTCCTCCCTTGGCCCTGCTGAAACTGCTGCCCATTCTGCCCCTGTTGGCCCTGATGGCCGTTTGGGCCCCGATGGCCCTGACGGAAACCTCCCTGTCCGTGCCTATAATTCCCTGATCTGAACCTCTTCTGATCCCCCTGCTGGGAACCCTGCTCACCCTGTCTCTTTCCCTGAACAGATTGTGCCCCACCGGTACCATGTCCTCCAGTTCTGCCCTGATGGCTGGACTCCCCCGATCTCTTGCCCTCAGCCATGTGAAAGCGGTGATCCTGGCAGTGTAACAGTGCAGCGTTAACCACATCAGAATAAGTGGCCAACGAAAGGTTCCCTAACAGATGCTGACGGATCCTCCATGTCAACCCGTCGGTGAATTTCTTAATCTTCTTCCTTTCTGTCGGTATCTCATCCGGAATGATATTCAACAGATTCGTGAACTCGGCCTCATACTCGGCCACAGTCTTACCTTCTTGCTTCAAATTCATCAGTTTCCTCCTCATTTCCGTGTGAACAGCTGACGGAAAGTACTTACGGTCGAACTGCACCCAAAAGTCCTGAATAGTGAGAGTATCCCTCTCCTCCACGGTGGTAATAGACTCCCACCACTGCAGTGCAGATCCAACTAGCTTGAAAGTAGCTAGCACCTGCTTCTGAACATCCGTGCACTCATACATCCTCAAGTGCCTCTGCATATCCTTCCTCGACTGGCTCGAGACTACCACATCTGAGTTGCCTGCAAACTCTGGCGGATGCGCTTTCTGAAAAGCGTCATGTACACGTTCCCAAGCAGACGGGAATGCATTTGCCTATACTGGCGCGGCAACCGGCGCCTGAGGTGGTGCCTGCTGAACTACGGCAATTGCGGCATTTACCGCTTGGGCTACAATGGCTGCAACCTCAGCGGCGTTCATCATGCCCTGAACTGGAGCGGGCTGTGGTTCGGGCGTTGCATCCCTAGGAACTCGTCGTGCACGTCGTGGGGGCATCTGAAATAAGAATAAAGTTTATAAGTTCACAATTTATAAACTTAAAATAGCTGAAGAACGAAGCATACACAAAAGAGTACAACAGTTCTAAAATATAGGGCTCTATATCAAAGAAAACGTAGCGGAAACATAATAGCCGTACAGATCCTAAAGGACACTAGAACCTGATGCTCTGATACCACCTGTGACACCCCGACTAATTAAATACCGGGTAGCTACTCCTTTATTAAATTAAATCAAAATGCCAAGTTGGCTCAGTTAATAGCATCACTGTCGAAAACATTTTAATGATTACTAACCACCTAGTATTTAAAAAGTAAGTTGTCAAATTTTAAATTAAGTCTGATTATCATGCAATGAAAGAATAAAGCAAGAATAATATCACCATTCACCATAATGAAGCAATAAAATAACCAACTAATAAACGATAATAAATCCGGAGGAAAACTCCTCACTACAATCCCACAAACTGAAATGAATAACTAAATACTGAATACTGAATTATTACATGCCATTGTCTGAAAAACTGAAATGTAAAAGAGTCTCTAATGGAACTGGGCAACATGCCCTACAACTGAAGAATACTGAAAATGGAATCCAAATGAAGGAAGCGTCTAAAAGCAAATCCCTGTAGATCCCACAAACAGCTACAGCTCGTCACCTGAATGAGTATCCTAGGCATGGTGTCCTTGTGGCTGGGCACCTAAAATGGTTTTACAAAAAAATAGATTTGAAAGCAAACGGGTCAGAGCCCGAATGTGGAGATATTTTAAAAACCTGCAAGTGCTTTAATAACATTAAAACATTAAATGCAAAGTACATGTTAGGATGTACACTCACATGAAATTCTCACCTCTCGACTAAATGTGCACTCCTAACGTATGTACCCATCTAAAAGACTAAGACCTAGCTAAGTGACGTCATATCTAGCTAGACTGTCATAGATTCTACCCTTTACTACTCGGTTCCCATTATCATAATAATGTTCTCAATTAAATAGGGGGACTTACTTAAATTCGGGTTCTCACATATTAGTCATACAATTCATCACAATTTATCCTTTATTATTATCCGTATTTATACACCCAATGCTATATGAAAGTTCCCATTTTTATTAAGTGTATATTTTCCACAACATAAATATACAATACAAGCACCCCGAGACTAAGCTGCGGTGCACACATACTCTGCTATCCATCCCGGTACATCACGTACATAAGGATCACGCATTCCGAATCTCTCAGGAATCGTTCAAATAACACAAATCACAAACAGTGGAGGCGAACACAGTCACATCACATGGGTCACGCACATACCTACGCTCCCACGATCAGCAGACTTATTAACATCCCAATAAGTCCTTCTCTGACCTATGTTCTCGAGGTACCAATCTAAATCCCCCCCGTAGGCACACAAGGATTAGAGGGTCCTAAGCGAACGCAAACCTCCCGTGATAGCAAGTATGGTAGGTATGTCATACACATAAATCATATACCAATACTAAGTAGTACACACCTTAGTAATTACCGTAGTTCAATAGTAGTACATTTCTCATTCTAGTACCAACTTAGAGTTTACACAATTTATATAATCCCGGTTTATAATTATACACGCCATAAATTATTCTCACGTCGTAGTAGACACTCACGTCTCAATCCCATAATGTCTATTTGGTTCGATCCACACTTATATAATTTACTCCCCATAATATTCCAAATATCCCAAATCTACCAATAAATCATTAAGGAACTAATATCTCTCCGTTTGAATAAAGTTACGGGACTCCCAAAATCAAAACAGGCTAAAAATCCCAAACTGCCAGCTCGTTAGAAGTCTCGTTCGAAGGAGACTGTTCGAACGAGAGTTCGTTCGTTCGAACGAACTGTACCTTCTAACGACATCTCGTTCGAACGAAGGTATCGAACGAAATTTCCCCTCGTTAGAAGCAACTGGTCAACTCATTAGAAGCTCGTTCGAACGAGCTCGTTCGAACGACCTGGGAAGGCCTTCTAACGAACGACCAGTTTCGAGCCCAGATTTTCTACTTTCGTTTTTCACCAATTTCTACTCCTCAAATCTCCTCTAAAATTCGTCCCAACAATGGTTTAAGGCCTCTAATCAGTCCTAATCATGTTAAAGTCACATACTAACGTATTTTAAAGGATTAATTCTTCCTAAATATCATTAAATCACAAGTCTCTACACTTTTCCCCAATTTTTTTCAAGAACATAAACCCTAGAATTTATAATCATCAATTCTCAGAATTTAATCCATTTTTATATCACATAAATTAGTAATTCTCTTAATTCAATCTTCCAATAACATTTCTACATGCAAACCTACATCCAAAATCAAACTAACAACTCCAATTTCATGGGTTTTCCTTTATCTCCCAAACAAAAATGATTATTAAGAATTCTAACATGGAAGAAACATTTACTGCATAAAATGTAAATTAAACCACTTGCCTTGATTCAATCTCTGATTTTGATGACGATTCGATGAAGTTCTCTCTCTCTGCAGAATTCTCCTCTTCTCTCTCTCTCCAAGCTTTCTTCTCCAATGGCTATGGTGGCTAGGGTTTGTTTTGGGGAAACTTAGAAAACCTAATCTAATAACCCCCGTAGCTTATTGGGTCATTCAAGGTTGGTTAGTGGGTTTAGTGGGTCAATTCCCAATCAGATAAAAACTCTTAATTTTCGTCACTTTTAATTCCCAAAAATACAAAAATTACCAAACTACCCTTTATGTTGCCGGTATGGCCTAAAAATACCCCGGGACCCAAACGAAATCCCCGACTAGTGTTTTCTGATCATCTCGACCCTTCTGGACGCGTTGGCGCACTCAAAACGACCATACGGTTAATATAATTTAAATTCACTTTTATAATTAAAAAAAATATTATATCCTGACGCAACTGTCACACGCGTCCCAATAAAATGTCCAAATTGCCGTATTTCAATCTCACGACCATTTTCATAATTCAATATTCATATATCATCATATATACTCAATATAGTCAAATACCAACTCACATCTCGTTAGTATTTTATCTGGATTAATTTCCAAATTAATTCTCATTTAAATAATTAATCCCAAAAATAAATATTGCACAAAAATACGGGGTATTACACACATCCCCAAGATTCTTCAATTGGAAGGGGAGGTGGGGCAAGTGCAAGTGAAAAGCCCATGAGATGAAGCATCTCAAAATAACATTCTCGTTCAAGAATCGGGTCAATGTCCTCAAGACTTTCAACCGATTCTTGCGATAAATTTAATTGTTCGGGAATAGTAGGGAGTAAAGGAAAAGAAGGACCAACAACCTCAATACAGCTGGAAGTATTAATAAGAGGTTGAAAATCGAAAGTGCTAAAGCTTGGATCGCTCTCAATTATTTCTTCAACAAAAAGGGGTGGAGATGAAACGCAAGTTTCAACCTCAACCCGATTTTGTGAAGAAATAATCTCATCGAGCATGGCATCGGTTTCTAGAAACCAAGCTTGAGAACTTTCGGATCGGTCATTAATTTCCTTAATCATTAACTCATAATCAAACGAACAAGAAGACATTTTATCTTCTTGTGCGGGTTGCTCATAGCTAACGGATCCCCCGCATTCCAAATTACCCTCACAAGGCGATGAGGGATCACTTACATACTCTTGAATTTTACGCTCAATGCGCTCATCTTCAAGAATTTGTAGGCATTCTCTCATTGTTTTGGGAGTATAACTTGGAAAATAATTCTCATAACAATTAAGGTTATCTAAAGCGTAATAGCGAGACATTTCAAAATAATCTATACAACAAAAGCGACAAGCACCAAAATTTCAATTTCTTGAAACAATCTAGCACAAGTCAAAAAGAAAGGAGAAATAAATAATACAAATATGAATGAAAGAAATACTACAAAATAATAAAACAATTACAATCTAAAACACACTCCCCGGCAACGGCACCATTTTTGATCGAGCGTGAACCGTGCGTCGTGTAATACGCAAATCGTTGTTATCGATTCGGTGACTCAATGCAAAAAAACCTAAACTAAAACTACACTTGACAAGCAAGCACAGCGGTAAGTCGGGTATCGTAAGAAATCCACAGGGAGTGATTGAATTTTATATGTTGATTGTTTAATTACTTCAGGAATAAAAGTGTAAAAGAAATAAGAAAAGGTGATGGCTGGGAATGGTGACAAAAGAGAAAAATAAAGAAGTTAGAACTATACTACAATTAATAAAACGAGAGTCGGGATCGCATCCCCACCATGGTCTAAACAACTAATAATTAGAATTTCGGTTCGAAAATATTTAATCAAGCATTTTCAATTAGGCATAAACATCACACAATAAGGAATTTAACCCAAAGTTGCGAGATTAGACATTTAATGGAAAATGGTCACACGCGGATTAAATTCATATTATCTCTATAAACACTAAAGTTGCGTGACAAATAAAGTTAAACGCATAACAATCCAACTTTAATACACACGGTTTCAATTAAATGCAATTTTACCCAAAACCTAACTTTCGGAGCTCGACGCCCATTAATGGCTGAACACAACCCGACCCTATTTATCTAAGGGCAAGACATACATGAAACTAATTAACAAAGCAATAAACTAATTACAACAAGAAATAAATTAATCTAGGCAAGAGATATAAATGACATCAATGGAAATAAATCAAGAAATCAACTATATTAATGGTAGGGGTAATGGAAAATCCAACTTACAACACCCAAAAGTTGTCACACCAAATGAGGAAGAAGAAGAGCTCTCAAAACCCTCCAAACCCTAAGCTAAACTAACCTAAAATGAATGATATTTGATCTCAAAATGAGATGGATTCGTTTTATACAAAATATCCCATGGCAAACTTGTAATAAAAGGGAAGAAAACCAAAAATCTGGAGGGACGAATCGATTCGAAAATGGTCCGAATAGATACGAAAACAGGGGAAGTTCGAACTGCAATTCTGCAACAATTCCGAATCGATTCGGTTTTGGGGCGAATCGATTCGTCCCTACAGGTCTGCAATTCTGCAGCTTTGTCCTGTTTTACGGAAAATGCCGCCATTTCTTCGTTATAGCTCGGAATGAGGCACGGTCGGAGGCTACGTGAAGATAACTCAGAGGAATACAACATCCAAGAAGACATTTGGCTAAAAAACCAAAATATTAAATGACTAAAATTCCATTGAATGTGACCTTGAGTGTACTTTTTAAGTAAAAATCATCCTAAAAATGCCATAACTCCATCATTACAACTCGGAATCATGCACCGTCTGCGGCCACGCGAAGAGAAATCAAAGGGATTCAATTCCATGAAGACCTCGGGATTCAAACCTGAATTCTGAAATTACTAAAATTCCCCCGAAGCTGCAAAAGTCGGCGAAACATTTTCGGAAAGCGTCCAAACTTCATACTAAGCATCGAACCACCTACAAAAGCTCAATTAACCCCTGAAAAACATGTTAACATAGAAATAAGAGGTTGTCTGGTTAACGAGCATAAGTATAGGGATTAAGATACCCAAGAGGGCTAATAAGGCGTAGGTTAACGGGTGAAATACGCAATATTTGCGTCGTATCACAAGGTGTCTCAGTTACTAGCAGAGAGAACAAAGTCTTACTCGATCAGTTTAGAGGGAGGCTTATGCTTTAGTGGGAGGATAATAGTCCTAGAGGATGGGGACCTACAGTATGGAGTGATGACAGAGTCTGATGGGTTGTGATTTTTTATACAAACCGATGGAGATAAGATGTACCAGGACATGGGATTAAGTGGGATATTGCTAAGTTTATCTCTAAGTGCACCATTTGTCAGTTAGTGAAGGCAGTCCATCAGAGACCAGTTGGGATTTTATAGCAATAGGAGACTCTAGTTTAAAAATGGGAGAGCATTTCGATGGATTTCATTATGAGGCTATCGACATCACAAATGGGTCACGATTCCATATGGGTCATTGTAATTGTCTGACTAAGGTGGCTCACTTTTTTCCAGTTCAGATAGAATATACGACTAGGACTGTAAACAGATCCGATTCGGACTGGATCAGGAAAATCCGAATACATATTCATTTATGTTAAACGGATTCGGATTTGATCCGTTTATTAATCGGATCGGATCAGGCAAATCCAAATCCATATCCGTTTATATTAAATGGATTCAGATTCGATCCGATTATCCGTTTATGTTAAACTCGATTTGCAACAATTTTATTTTCAACTCTTATTTCATAAATTTATTTTGCAAATGTTCCAAAAAAATAGATAATGAAATAAAGAACTATTATAATGCATATTTAAAATATATATTCAAAATATCATTAAATACAATATATATTAATTAAATATATATTACATATAATTTATATATATATTAAAAATATTTATCGGATCGGATTATTAACGGATCGTGTAAAACGTATGAACTCTCTTTTAATAAACTCTGATACCAATTTGAAAAACGTAATAAAAATGCGGTGTGTGATATCGATTTAAATTAATTTATAAATTTCCAAGTAAACCTTATTTAATTAGAGTCTATTTTTAAACCAAATCAATTCAGCCCCTAAACATGCACCTACTGTGTGCGCGTGTCAACCGATAAATAAATAAAGCATGTGACGCAAAATTAAGGAAAAATCCCCGCAGAGAAAAACCTTTTATTTCTAAAACTTTGAAAAGTTTTCAAGACCATTGACTTACATACCATCTTGCTTTCGCCCACAAGAGTAACATACGGTGTCTTCGTCAAACCTTCAAAGCAACGGCTAGAAATATGTAGTGGTTCACGCGCAGTTATACCACAAGGACCGCAGCCCAAAACACTTCGTAGAGACTCCCTCCACAATAGTACGCAGCTCTCCGATTGTAGTGTTCTCTCCACAGAGAATAAACAACAACAAAAGTTGTGTTCTTGAACACCAAAATAATTCACCAAAGCATATGGGATTTTTATGAATTGTAAACAAAAAAGGATTAAACCCTAAAAGAATAAGTCAAAAGGATTATGCTCTTTTGCAGCTTTATGTCTTTCAAAATGTCGGGACTGCTTAATGAAAACGAAACCATTTAATGAAAATTATAGAAAAACTCGCCGCCTCGATATTAGAGCTCGTTCGAACGAGAAATAAGTGTCGCTTGAACGAAGGGCGCGTGTCGTTCAAATGACATCGCGCGATATACCAATCTCTCTCGAACGAGATGCTGATCTCGCTTAAATGGCCTAGGCGTGAAAATTGAGGTACGCTTCAACACTTAGAAAAAATACTCATTCCCAATTTTTGACGAAAAATTCCGCTCCAACACTTAGAAAATATCTTATAAAAATATCCCAAAAGCTCTAAGTGGATAGTTAAGGTATTAAAAATATAACCTTACCAAAGTAAACTTTGCGGAGTCTTTTTAATAAAGAACTTGATTAATTCGGATCCGTCTTGATGTAGATTACTCTTGAATGCTCTTCGACGGTGTAGCGGTATATGACATAAAACATTGATAACGGACTTATAAAAATATGCCCTTATAGCTCGGAGTATATGAACCCAAATCCGCTCCATTTAATAATCGAATAATTGGGTAATCGGATAATCGGATTTTAGGCATGATCCATATTCGCCTAAATGGATCAGATTCGGATTCGGATTCGAATTCGGATAAAATCCGATCCATTGACAGGCCTATATACGACGGGATAGTACGCCTAACTTTTTATAACCGAGATAGTGGGGTTGCATGGGGTGCCAATTAATATTATGTCTGATCGGGACAAGATTTTTGTGTTCGATTTTTAGCAGAGTTTTTGGGAGGCTATGGGGGACTAAGTAACGGTTGAGTACGGCTTACCACCCGCAGACAAATGGGTAGACTGAGAGGGTCAATTAGATGATGAAGGATATCCTGAGGATGTGCATATTGGATTTCAGAGGAGGTTGGGAGCATTATGCTCTAATAGTAGAATTCACTTATAATAACTCATAGCAGTTCACGATAGACATGATCCCTTTTGAGGCATTGTATGGCTAACCTTATCATTCGCTTGCTTGTTAGTTAGAGGTGGGGGACAACAAGCTTCTTGGATTGTAGATGATCCATGACACTTCTACTAAGATCGAGCTAATTCGATTTCATATACGAATATCTCAGTACAAGCAGAAGAGTTTAGCAGACGTATATAGGAGGCACGTGGTGTTTAAAGTGGGTGAACAATATTGTTGCGAGTTTTTCCTATGAACGGAGTTATGTGATTTGGGAAGAAGGTGAAATTGGCACTGAGATATGTGAGGCCTTTCTCGATTATTCAGAGGATAGGTCTCGTTGCTTATAGGCTCGTTCTGCCAGATCACTTGCGAAGGATTCATGACGTATTTTATGTATCGTTATTGAAGAAGTACTAGAGGAGTGAGATGGCGTATTGGCACATTCTGTTGGAGGATATTGATTTGTATCCATATATCTTGTATAAAGAGAGACCGGTCGCTATCCTGGATCGTACAGAGAATAAGTTGCGGTGAAAGGTAGTGACATTGGTTCGTGTTCAATGGGGGCATCATAATGTTGATGAGTCGACATGGGAGCAGGAGGATGATATATGAGAAGAAAATCTTGAGGTCTTTATGCCAGCTATGTCTGAATTTCGGGGATGGAATTCCTTTGTTAGGGGGGAAGAAGTTTGTAACACCACGTATTTTTGAGCATTTATTTTTGGGCATTTTTTAATTACACATATTCACGTAATTTAATTAAATTGAGAAATAAAGTGAATTAAATAAATATTAACTAGCGAGGAAAATGATTAATATTTATGTGATAAGTAAATGACAATATATTAAATTACTTTAAATCGTAGGTGAGTAAAAATCAATGGGTTTGACGATATCTCATTCGGGACACGCGAGCAGGGTTGTATTGGGAATGAGATGGGAAATTAATGTTAGGTAATTTGGATGGTGATTTTGAGTGCGCCAATGATCCAAAATGGGTCGAGATAGTGAGAATTAGGAACCCAGGGGTTGCATTTGGGTTTCGGGGACTTTTAGACTAAACGGGACCGGTGTAAGAGCGTTTGGGTCATTTGCATATGGTACTTAACCTAATTTAGGATTAGGGCCATATCTAGGGAAGGTGGATGGAGTGGACAACCAATCCACCATCTAAAAAACTTAGGGTTTGAGAGAGAAAATAATAGAGGAAAAAAAACTAAGAGAAATTGAATAGAAACGATCCGAGAAGGGAATTGAGGCATTTCTAACTTATGATCATCACGTAAAGAAGAATTAAACAAGAAGAACTCAGACTCTCTATGGTTAAAAAGGAAAGTGTTTTATCTTGCTCTACTTGATTATGTAGTTTCAATCCTTCATATCAAAATTTAGTGTAAGAACACAAATTTTTGGGTGGAATGTAAAACCGAACTTTTGGGAATGAAATCATTGAGAAACAATTTGAATGCAATCTCATGTTAAATCTGATATGCTTAATGTTTAAAAGATGTGATCTTTAATGAATGATATGAGAAATGGTGAAATCTTGAATTAGGGTTAAGAAAGTGAGTGGTCCTTGATGAATATTTTTTAATCCCATGATTTGATATGTTTTCGGGTTAATTCGGAAGTAAAATCGTGTACTATTACATTTAAGATTAATAGGAAATTGATATTTTAGGTTTGGATGAAGTTAATGGTTCATATGGTTGATTGGAGGAAGAAGAAACTCTTCAAAAATTTGGCTTACTGCTCAGGTGGACATAACCGGTTCACTGAGGAGGCTGAACCAGTTCGGGCAGGTATGCAATCAGTTCACCTAAGCATGGTTGTCTCAGATTTTGCCTGGTGTTTTTTCATGGGCCATTGAGGGTTCAAATGGGTTTATGGAGTTCTATAGATGACTTATTTTTGGGAATCCATAGGAGATATTATAACTTACCTTGGGTCCAATGGGAATAAAATTCAGGTACGAATTTATGGGTATTTTAGGGTGAATAACACTCGGGTTATAATTTATGAAATCGGACTGGGATTTTGGGAAGAGTTAAGTTACAGGATTGAGTAGAATAGTGTTGTGTCGAGAATCGTGTTAGGTAAGTGTTAAAATATAAATAAATATTTGAGAATTTTGGGAGTCTGGGTAGACTCAGGAATTGTTGGTTATTATTACAAGTGATATATGCACGATTAGCCGGTTATATATATATATATATATATATATATATATATATATATATCTGTGTGTGTGTGTGTGTGTGTGTGTGTGTGTGTGTGTGTGTGAATGTACCTACTCTATGGATGCTATCGTTAGAGGTTGAACATAGTGGGCGGTCCACCCTAGCATGACCAACATGTGTTGGATCATTTCCCCAGGTCAAAAGACTGTTGCATGACCACTGTATGTGAGTTTAGAGTCTAGTGGGGTAAGTGGTATTGTTATAACCCACGCATGTATGTCTATGACCGCCTCCATTTATGTGTTTACAATTTGGGTTCGGTGGTGAGAATTCGACCCATTGGCCTAGGATTAGAACGTAACGTAACTAGAGCCCGATAGCATGCTAGGGAATGCATCCGAGAGGACATCTCAGGGATACTATGTATATACGTATATAAGTGCATTATATGTATATGTGTGAATTAAACGAATCTGTGGACATTGAAATTATAAGTAGTGCACAGTTATGCGGATCAGTTAATGATAAGATTGTAATAATATAGCTTATGTGATAGCTCATTGAGAAACAAAGCAAAGTATAATATGTGTAACACAGTTGGGCTAGAAGTTAGCATATGGGGCTAAAATAAGTGATGGTACTTGTAGGGGGTTCACACTCAATTGTCCAAAATGATTGGGCGAGCGAGACCATATGGAGAGGGCCCCCCACCACAAGCAACCCCCCCAAAGATTGCCCTAGCTAAGACAAAAGAAAACTTAATTGCATGTGAAGGCCTGACATAAAGAGCTCCTCGTTCCCAAATCCCAGAAATCACAAGTGTAGCATTTAGGCGAGGAGGACCACCATGAAGGGCTCCTCGTCCCCAAAAGTCAAGAAATCACATAAGTGAAGTTTAGGTGAGAAGGCCCACCATGAAGGGCTCCTCGTCTTAGGCTCAAGAATCACAGAAAGGAAATTTGGGCGAGAAGTCCCACCATGAGTGGCTCCTCATCCCCAAAAGCACAAAAACCACATAAAGGAAGTTTTGGTGAGGAGGCCCAATATGAGGGGCTCTTCATCCCAAAAAGCTAAAAAAACACATAAAGGAAATTTGGGTGAGGAGGCCCACCATGAGGGGTTCCTCGTCCTAATAAGCCCAAAAACCACATAAAGGAAATTTGGGCGAGGAGGGCAACCATGTGGGGTTCCTCATCCCAAAAAGCTAAAAAACCACATAAAGGAAATTTAGGCAAGGGGGACCACCATAAGGGGATCCTCATCCCCAAAATCTCAGAAATTTTAGAAAGGAAATTTGGGCGAGGAGTCCCACCATGAGGAGATCCTCATCCCAAAATTCTCAAAGAACACATAAATGAAATTTGGGAGAGGATACTTTCCACAAAGGGCTCCTCGTCCCCAAATGCTCAAAGATTACAAAAACAAAGTTTGAGTGAGGAGTCACACCATGAGGAACTCCTTGTCCCCAGAAATCCAAATGATTTAATTAAATGAACTAGTGGTCAAGGAGGTCCACCTAGAGTGACCTCCTCCCTAAGATTTGTTACTCATATATATATATATATATATATATATATATATATATATATATTAAAGTACTGATATGTTAATTTCTTATACTGGTAGCCTAGTTGAGCAAGCAGGGCTCGAAAAGGCAAGTTGGGATCTCTTGAGAGTTTTAACTTGGCGGATGGGGAACAAGGTTTGTTGAGCAAGCTCAACCACTTATCACTTTAAGATTGAGAGAATACTAACAGAAAGACCCTAGGAGTCACCCACTCCTTGCACAGCCATACCCAGTCATAACTGAAGTGAGCAACTAAGAGGTTACTCATAAGAAATGAACAGTTTATAAAATGATTTTAGAGGCGGTGGTCCTTGAGACCTCACCTTAAGTTTATAAAAGATTTTCGAGGAGGTGGTCTTTGAGACCACCCCTCAAGTTTATAAAATATTTAGAGGATGTGGTCGTTAAATACCTCCCCTTAAGTTTATAAAAGATTTTCGAGGAGGTGGTCCTTGAGACCCTCCTCAAGCTCATAAAGTTTGTACAACAAGTTACCGTTTTAAAAGATATTACCAAATTATATATTTTGTTTGCAAGCGTAGACATATTTTCTTTTTGACTCTGGTTTGCACCAGGTGTCACCTGTCAGAGGGGACATGCTACTGACACAGGTAGGGACAATTGGTACATTACAGACGTTGTCCCTCACTAACCCCCTCAGTTTTGGCACCCAAAAGTTCCAACTCAGCCCTAGTGCCCAAGTATAAATAGGACCCCTGGGCAGGGTCAAGTCACAATTAGAAAATCAAGTCATACCATCGCTCTATCAAAATTACACCAGACCTCCTAGTATTTCTCTCCCTGCTCCCTCTCTAAGTGCTAAGTCCCTGTTTCTTCATTCCCACACTGACAACCATCACTCTCAGGAGTTTCTCTTGAGATAAGTTACTATTATTGTTGTTAAGCTCATCTTCTTGTAGGGAGTTAGTTCTGACCTTGGTTCCATTTTTACCAAAAAGAGAAGGTTTTACCAGGTGCTGCTCTAGAAGTTCTTGAAAACCTTAAAGGCAGAGTTCATTGAAGTGGGTCACGCCTCACCTGTTTCAATATATTACCAGACCCAGTCACACTACCTTCCTACATTTGGCTACTCCACTGGGGAGGTATCCTCACTTTCATGGATAAAGAAGGCTTCAACATTTACAAGCAACTAGTTTTTGAATACATTCCATCTGGAAATGGAACTCAAAGTGATCAAACCACTCAGGAGGATGTGGTGGTGACCTGAGCTAAGACACAGGCTCCTTAGGGAGGGCAAACCAACTCACCAGCAGCAACTCCGACGACATGTATGAGCCTTATGGGAATGTTTTTTGAGTTTTTGAAATAAAATAATCTAGACCTGACAAGTTTGGGTCAAGGCTGTGTAACACCAGGAGCTGCCCCCGTTGGAGGGGCAACCACTCCAGTAGTTGTTCCGGTGGAAATGGCTCCGCCACGAAATGTGGTACCAAATCAATTTGTGGCACCATCAAGTTCACCAAAAACGAAGCCCATGAGTTTATAGGAACCCCCTCCAAAGTTGTAACTATGGAGGAAGTGAGGAAACTGATTTCCTCCTCTCATCAGGAAACACCTCATCTGTACGAGGAGCTGTAGGACCCTTACCCACAAGATGTTAATGAGAAGACATACTCGGAGGGGTACATTCCACCAAAATTTATCAAGTTCAATGGCAAAGGGGAGAATCTAAGAGAACACGTGAAGAGGTTCTTTAAGTACCTAGGAAGGCATGGAAATGACAAAAATCTGAGGTTGATGGAGTTATCCAAGACCCTTATAGGGAAGGCCTACACATAATATTCCCACTTGGCACCCAACAATATCCCCACATGGGAAGAAATGCATAGACAATTCCTCCAAAAATTCTTTGTAACGGAGGATGAGTTCACATTGAGACACCTGACACAAGAAGTTCAAAATCCTGGTGAGGAGTTAATGTAATATATCAAACATTTTTAGAGAGGGCACTGGATGTCCATGAGGAGGTAACAGAGGCAAGATTGCTTCAAATATTTGTCGAGGGGCTCTTGGAGGAATACAAGCCATTTGATGAACGAGACCATAGATGAAACTGTTAGAGAGTTTACCAGGGTTGTAAGCATTATAGCCATGATAATTATGCCTAGGTCCTCAAGTAGGAGGACACAGGTGCCACTGACTTTTGGAAGGTTTCAAGCCTCGAGGAGGCAAGCGATCTGTAAGGACATAATTTTATAAATGTCCGGGGTATAATCTAAGATTTTTCTGTCTTCCCAAGATCACAGTTTGTATGTCTGATACCGCTACATTCAGCACGTCATCTCGATCATCCATAACGGCCTTTATCCGAATCCATGCATCCATCATCTTCACACGTGCATCATGCTACATGCGACGTGCTGCTCAACCGTTTCCCACTACTCCCGGACGCATTTTTGATAAAATGATTTATTGGAGTTGTTTATATTTGCATAAATATTTGGGAATTTTTTAGAAAATATTTTTGAAGTCTAAATTATTTTTTATCAAAATGCAAAAAATTTCCTTGTGTAGAAACGGACTTTTTTGGACAGTGTGCTCTTTCAAACGAGATGAGCTATCGTTCGAACGAGATGGCATCTCGCGCGATTTCGTTCGAACGACACGTGTACTCGTTCGAGCGACATGCCTATGTCGTTCGAACGACGCGGCCTTGATTTTTGAACCAAATCATGTCATTTATTACACGATTGTTCAAAGATTTTTTCATCATATTATTCTGTAAAATTCGGCCAGAATATGCTCATAAATGAGGCTTCAATTTTTTTAAGGCTTTATGCATCTTTAAAATGAAAATTTCTCCCATTTATCAAATGGCAAATTTTAAACCTTTAAGAGATTTATTTTACTCATTTGGAGTATTTTGTGGAGAAGTCGGTCCCTTCTTCATTGCTGCCCATCTGGAATTCTTGCGGGAGATTCCAGCCGACGACATCAGAACCGACACCTGTGGGTATTTCGTATGTCACACTTATTTTCATTATAATCCGTGTAACCGTTCTTTACAAATTATAGTGAAAATAATATGGTTTTTCCCTGCGGGGATTTTTCTAGATATTTTGTGTCACGTGCTTTATTTATTTATGGTTTGACACGTGCACACACGCTGGTGCATGTTTAGGGACTTAATTTATTTTGTTTAAAAATAGACTCTAATTAAATTTGGTTTTCTTGGAAACTTGCAAATATTTTTAATTCGATATCACGCAAGCGTTTATTTACGGCTTTTCACGATCAATTACGTGGATGGAAGTTCAAAGGGCAAGAAAAGAGGCCCCGGATCTAAAAAAATAGCTCAGGTAACGAAAGAAAGTTCAGAAAGGATGCCCCGCCACCTCTAACATGCAACGTAGCAAAAACAATAGATTGTTATCCTACATTGGTACGAGAGGGGGTAGCAGCCCCCCCATTTGAATGGGAAATCCCAACAGTTGCTGACAAAGCTTAACCTAAGTATTGTGAGTTACATTAGAGGGTACAACACTCCACTAAAGAATGCTATTATCTAAGGAGGGTCATTAGTGAGCAGGTGGCCATTGGTAAGTTACAAATACCTCCCATAGATGTTAATGAGAACCCGCTCCCAGGACATCACTTTGGCATTGCCAATATGGTAGCGGGGTATGATGTAGAAGCAAATCAAGATCTGATGGAGTGGGAAGGTAGTGGGAAAATATGCGAAGAGTTAGAAAGGTTAGAGCTGAAAAATACACAAAGAACTGATTAGGAGAGGAGGCGCGAGGAATGGTTCTTCACTCCTAACCAAGAAGAGGTTGGAGGTGAGGAGGTTGATAAAGTGAACCTCCTAGAAGGAAAAGTGGATGTCATCCTTGCTTTGGTTGAGGAGGTACATCTAAGGCAGATAATGTTTTTAATGCCCAAACATATGAAGTGGACTTAGAATCTGAATGTGAAGCTATGACAAGGAGTACTAAGTTCAAGTGGTTCTTTAATTAAATAGGAGTAAAGTATGACACCAGAGTAGTCATAAAAGGAAAATTTTTGGAAGTAGTGAAACAACGCGGAGACCCCTCATTAAATTGGCAGGGACCAATTAGGAGGTTGATCAAGAGATACACTTCTGAAGTGGTCTTTTCTGAGGCAGCCAGGCAAGTGCCCTACTTCCATAATTGTTCGTTGTACGTGACAACTATGATCAATGGAATCTCCTTCCCCAAGGCATTGATGGATGAAGGGGAACCTATCAATGTTATGCCAATTAATACGTTGTATGAAACAGGGATTGATCAAGAGAAGATAATACCTATGCCACTAGTGATTTTAGGATTTGACAGCGCCGACATATAGTCCCTAGGATATATGAATGTGGGTATCAAGTTGGGGAATTTCATTTCCCACATCAAGTTTCACACCATTAATACCAATAACAGCTACCAGTTGCTCACTGGAAGGGTATGGATGCATACCCATGGCATAGTACCCTCCACTTACCAACAATGTGAAAAAGCCAACATCCGAGGAACATAGATCATAATCAAAGCAACAAATAAGCCCTTTTCTGTTGAGGAAGACCACCTGGTGGATGCAGTATTTTAGACAGAACTGGGCGAAGAAAGGAAGAGTTTCACAAGAAAGTTAAAGGAGAGGAAAGTGATTGGAGGAGGTTCCCAACCAAAGAAGTCTATCCATGATCGTTTGGGAGAGAGGGTGATTCCTCACATAGCAAAAGGCAAAGAGGAAGGTGGAGGAGGTAGCCAAACCTCCTCGAACTTGAGAAGGTGATCCGACCTGATGGGAAAGTCATGTACCATTTATAACAGTCTATGCAGGCGATGTTCTAGGATGAGAGTGCCGACCCGGCACCAGAGTGCTTTGTGGTGGATGAATACCACATCATTGAACATATCAAAGAACTAGAAGAGCCTCCAGAGTGCATGCAAGATGGACCCAGGGAACAGCTACAAGAGCTAGAGGAAATCAATCTGGAAGTAGAAGGGGGTGAAAGTACACCATTCTAATTTCCAAGAGTCTGAACCCAAATCATAACATCAACCTTCTCAAAGAGTTCACCGACGTATTTTCTTGGAAATAGATAGAGATGCCAAGGATAGGTCCAGAAGTGAGCCCCTATAAATTAAATGTTCTTCCCAATGCTCTTCCAGTCAAGAAAGCACACGTACGTACAAAGCTGACCTCGACTAAAGATAAAAGCAGAAGTAGAGAAACTGTTAGTGACGGGGTTCATTAAGCCTATTCAACATCTTGTGTGGCTCTCCAGCATTATACTTATGGCGAAGAAGGACAAGAGCCAAATCCAAATTTGTGTGGACTTTTGTAACTTAAATCGAGCATATCCCAAGGATGAGTATCCCCTACCCAGTATAGACAACTTAGTTGACGCTACCGTAGGCCATGAGATGTATAGATTTATGGATGGGTATGTCGATTATAATCAGATTAAGATGGACCCAGCAAATGCAGAGAAGACTGCCTTTTGCATGCCCTTGGGAAACTTCCACTATACAATCATGCCATTTGGATTGAAGAACGCTGGGACCACCTATCAGAGGACCATGATGGCAATCTTCCATGATACGTTTCATGATATATTAAAATTATACATGGACGATCTGGTGGTGAAGTTGAAAAGAGAAAGCAAACATATTCAAGACCTCTAGAGAGTATTTGAGAGATATTGTAGGTACACGATGTGGATTAACCCCTCAAAGTGAGCCTTCAGGGTTACTGCGGGGATGTTTTTAGGGTTTGTTGTGAATAGGCAGGGGGTGCAAGTTGATGCGGAAAAGAAAAGAGCAATAATGATGATACCACCTTCGAAAAGTCAAAGGCAACTCAAGAGCTTCTTAGGGAAGGTGTCCTACCTAAGACGGTTCATACCTACGCTAGCAAAGGTGGCCCACCCATTAACACTCCTGTTGAATGACAAAGCCAATTGGACCTAGGGAGGTGAATAGATTAAAGACTTTGACAAGATCAAAGAAATTTTAGCCTCTCTATCCACGATGATCCCGCCGAAAGCTTGGGCACCACTACTGCTCTACCTCACTTCAAAAGAAAGGTCCATATGAGCACTGCTGGCTCAAGAGAAGGAAGGAGTAGAGAATAAGGTGTATTACATGTCAAGGGTGATCTCCAGTATATAATCTAAATATACCAATGTGGAGAGACACTCCTTGCCTTAGTCTTTGTGGACCAGAAGTTGAGACACAATCTGCTAGCCTTCACAATCCATATAATCACTAAGCGTGACCCTATTAAGTACCTCCTGACACGAACAGTCCTGGTATAATGAACAACAAGATGGTTCTTAATTTTGTCAGAGTATGATCTAAAGTGCATAGTGCCCAAAGCCATCAAAAGTTAAGCGGTAGCATATCTGTTGGCCCATTTCCCAAGTGGGAATTTCAAGCCCCCCCCCCCCCCCAGTGAAGAGTTTCCTGAAGAGAATTTCCAAGCATGCATGGAAGAAGACATGGAGAAGTGGAAAATAGAGTTTGATGGCTCTAGTTCTCAAGGAACAGGAGGTGCGGACGTCATACTCTTAAATAGTAAGGAGAAGTTCACCCTTTTCCTTCACGTTAGACTTCAAATGCTCAAACAATGAGGCTGAGTATGAGGGTGAGTATGAGGCACTCATTTTGGGAATATTGGAAGCACTTCAAAGAGACGTCATGATATTGTGCATACGAGGGGACTCTAACCTGGTAGTGAAATAGGTTAATGGGGAGTTTGCCCTCAAACATGAAAACTTGGCACCTTACAGATACATCATCCAGAAGTTGCTGGGACAGCTCTTGGAAGTAACCGTTGAGTGTCATGCACGAATAATGAATAGGCACCCTGACGCGCTAGCTACAATAGCGCAAAAGATAGACATGGATGAGCCAGAAGCAACAATCACAGTACGATGGTGAACAGTGCCTACCATAGTGAAGTCCTTGTTCCCAAGCAATGAGATGAAAGATTGGGGGCACTTGGTTGTGAAGCAGCTATAAACAAGAGAAGGGACAGTGAAAATGTTAGAGTTGGCTAACTACCACCTGCTGCAAGGAACACTTTACTTTAAGAGCCCTGGAGGGTTCTTAGCAAGGTGTGTTGGAGAAAAGGAAGCTACAAAGAGGTTGAAAAGCATTGCGGGGACACTGATATTCCTCTTTATGTTTAAAGTGCAAAACCCATTTTGACCAGTCAATAAAAGCTAATTTTGTGGAGGCCTTTAAATATTGGAGAAAACCATACATAGCCTATCTAAAAGATAGTGTGTTGACAACGGAGAGAGTAGATGAAATTTATCTCCAAAAGAGAGTAGCTCGCTTCTACTTGGTAGAGGGAGAGATCTATAGGAAGGGCTACAATGAGAAGTTGTTGAAGTGTATAGCCAAAGAGGACGTGGGGAGAGTACTGAAGGAGGTTCACGAGCCCTCTCACATGGGAGGTGCCAAACTATATGATCAACTGATGACGCTAGGGTACTACTGGCCAACTATAGAGGCTGACTCCGCTGGTTATGTGAAGAAATGCAGAGCCTATCAAGTACATGCAAACAATGTGCATGCCCCTTCGGTCAGCCTGCAAATCCTAACAGCTTCTTAGCCCTTACACATATGGGCATTTGACTTGGTTGGAAAAATTATCCCAGCCTCTCATGGCAAGGCTTTCATTATTATGGCTACAAAATTATATACCATATGGGCATGGGCCATTCCTCTATGAAGAGTGACTGACCAAGTGGTAACCCAGTTTATCAAGGAGTATATCATATACAGGTTTGGCATACCCAAGGTGTACCTAATAGATAATGGGAAACAGTTCATATGTAAAGAGATGGCCCTTCTCACATATAAGTATAAGATTGTGCACAACAGCTCAACCATCTCCTTACCAAAAGGAAATGGCCAAGTGGAGGCCACCAATAAGACCTTGATCACTATCTTGAAGAAGATGATGGAGGACATAGTGGGGCGTGGGATGAGAATCTACCCATGGTACGATGGTCTTATCACACTTTAAAGAGAAAGTCGACCAGGGTTACCCCATTCTTGCTGGTATATGAGGCCAAAGTTGTCCTACTAGTGGAGTTAAAAGTACCCTCAACTAGAGTTTCTCTAAGAAATGAACTCATCCTTGATCCACGACATGTGCAACTGGAGGCACTGGACGAGCATAGGGATAAAGCGAAAGAGAACTTTAAAGTATATGCCCAATAGTTGTCCAAATCCTACGAGAACCTAGTTAAGCCCAGAGAGTTTCAGGTGGGAGACTTGGTCCCGCGAGCATACACTCATCACCCCCGCAACAGTTGGCGTCAAAGTTCAAACCCAACTGGGAAGGCCCTTTTGTGGTGAGGGGGGTAGGCAAGTCAGGATATTATCAGATCTCAGATCCAGAGAGTGACTGTCTCTAATCCATGAACTGCAAATGGTTGAAAATGTATTATGACTAGTCTTTTGTTATAATTCATTTTTACAAAGCTTGAGCAACCTACTCTAACACTAGAAAAGTTTTTTTCTAAAAATGATAGAGGAACACAATCTTGTAAATAGTACACAATATGAAAAGAAATTAATAGCAATACTTTTTGGTCATTGCATGGTGATTCTTTTTTTATTCACTTGCCTATTGTATGAGGTAGATCGACCAACATATTTTCTTGAGAAATACTCTCTACTAGACTAGAAGAGGGTACGAATAAAAAGAACTTTGCTTATTACACTTGGGGGGTGCATATATCCTAAAGAGAAAAGTATATTGAGTAAAGTCCTTCCAAACATATCAGACAAATGATTTTATCCTTGTCACCAGACCAGTAGGAGGACATCCTCCAAGTAACGATAATATATATATATATATATATATATATATATATATATCAAGGGTCTAAAAAATACGGGGCGTGATCGAGGCGTGGAGGCCAAGCCTCAAGCCTTAGAAGCCTAGGCGGGCCTTAGGCGTAAAAAGGCGTGAAAATGCATTTAGGTCTTTTAATATATTTTAATATTTTTTAACCATAACAAGGCTAATATATTTTAATACTAAAATTGCATATATCATAAAAATATGTCTGAATATTTACAAATTAAAATACTATTTGATTATTTTGGATGAGATAATGGTCCGGTTTGTAAAAAAACCTTTTAAAAGGCGATATCGTTTCACTAAAGCATAGTTATTTTTAGAGAAAAAGTGCGCCTTAAGGGTTTTACCAAGCATAAGGCGTCAAAAGCTTAAGTCGGGCGTTTCTCCAAAGCCTCAAGCCTAGGCGGGTTTTTTATAACAGTGATATATATATATATATTCTTTTTCTAACAAGACTCATAGCCTAGAGAACAGGTGCAACCTTTGTTCTCAAGGAAGAGCTTTACTTGACCAGTTCTTAGAAATTGTGGAGAAAAGGGGTCTACACCCCTTGCTCTAAATTTTTTCTAATAAACTATTTGAAACAAGGACCCCACAGACCAGGGGCAAGGTTTATAAAAAATAGTCATTTTTATTTGTGAATTATATTCAAAGTTTGTAGGAAGGAGAAAGGCTAACAATTTTCTCCCAGTTATTCTGTAAGAAATGATTATACATAATAAAATGCCCCATAATTAGGGGGGTAGCTCTAAAAAAATAATAATAAATATTAACTTGCTTTGAAAAAATATGCAAGTATCCCACAGTTAGAGGAGGAGCTCTAAAATATCAACTTGCTCAGAAAAAACATGCAAGTACCCCACAGTTAGAGGGGGCAGCTCTAAAATATCAATTTTCTTAGAAAAACATGTAAGTATCCCACAGTTAGAGGGGGAAGCTCTAAAACATTAACTTGCTCAGAAAATATGCAAGTAACCCACAGTTATAGGGTAAAGCTCTAAAATACTAACTTGCTCAAAAAATATGCAAGTACCCCACAGCTTGCGGAAGCAGCCCTAAAAATATTGATTTGCTCAGATAACATGTAAATCTCCCACAATACATGGGGTAGTTCAAGTAGATCAAATTGTCATAGAAAATTAGAGCAAACCATAGTAAGTAGAGATGAAAGTCCAGATAGAAGAAGAGAATGAACAACATAATGGAAATCAATAGAGGGCTTTCCATTAATAATGACAACAATTCTCTACATATGAAAAAATATACAAAGGGAGGTCAACATAACAAGACTATCTACCCACTAGACAAAATAAAAAATAAATCCTACCAGGAGCGTAGGTCTGTGTATGAAGAACCGGCTTCCTCAACAAGCTGCTCCTCTAACCTGGCCATCCGAGTCTCATCCTCAGTGTCACAGCCTCTAATTTGGCAAGCTTGGCCTGGAGAGGCTGAATATGAACTTGGATCCAAGCTGCCTCAGCCTAACGCTACTGCACCCTGGCCTTCCTGGAAGTATGAAGCTTCATCATCTTCCTGAACATGGTACCAAGAGAATGATGAACTAAGGATTTAAGCCAATCTAGATGGAAGTGATAATAGCGCTGAAGATCGTGAAGGTCCTAGAGGAACAACGCAACCTTATGAGTGATCATATCGACATGAGGAGGAGATAAGAAGTCATGAAAATGGCTAGTCAGGGCCTTCAAGTTGAAGATCGTGAGACTGTCAATGTTCAGGACACTCTGAGACATAAAAGTCTCAAGATGGTGCTCCAGAAGCATTTCTAGCACCTTGCGCCCAGGAGTACAAAACCTGGAAAGTAGCTCGGAGTGCCACAATGTACTCACTTCAATATCATCACAACCTATGTTTTGAGACTCAAGGTCTAAAAGAGGAAGGAAGGAGTCCTCTTTGGAGTCGGCGTCGCCACTGGCCTCAGAACTCTGCTCAGCCTCATCAATAGCTTCTGTAGGCTCACTGACTGGATCCTGCAAAAGGAGAAGTAAAAAGAAATAAGTCATATAGAATAAAAGGAGTATATTCATTGCTCAAATTGAAACACGAGGTACAAAAGTCTTACCCCATAGCCCATGGGGTCAGTATGCCATCGCCAAAGCGAGGAGGCACCATGTGACCCTAAGCACCAGCCTAACTGAAAATAGGCAATAGTTGTTTCTTTTGCTAAAGAAAAGAAAAGAAAAGTAATAACTTTAAACAACATAAACGACCCAGGTATGACAATATAATACCTGGGGAGTGCGCAGTACAACACTCACTGTATGTCCCACAAAACTAGGGATGGCTGCCTCACTGACCTGAAAACAGGGGACGTGAGAGTGAGACCACTTGCACATTAAAAGTAAGAAGAAAAGAGGGAATAAAGAGGAGAGTAAGGTATGACAATATAATACCTCACTCGCAGAAACTCTCCCTAGATGTTCCACAGTCAAGGGAACGCCGACGGCACTAACCTGAAAATAGGGAAACATGTTAGTGTCAGCAAGTACTTATACACAAAATACAAGCTTAAAAGGTCCAAGTAAACCAAATTTTAACCTGGGAACTCCCCACTGAGACATCCACAAAGACCCCTCAGTAGCAGGAGCAGGAGTAGGAGCAAGAGTGATACTAACCTTCAAAATGACAAAGATAGAGGGTGTCAATAGACCCATACATAGATAACGCAAGTCAATGAAAAGAATAATATATGACATTATACATACCGGATCAGCCTCCTTCGGGACACTAGCCATAATCTCCTCAAACATAGAAACTGACAGAGTACTAACTTGAGAGTTCAAATATAGGTCTCGTAAGTAAAGGGACTGCAACTACATATATCTTATAAGAAACTTCATAATGTGCAGATGTGTAATTAATCTAGAAAGTAGATGTGTAAAGACTAACATACCACTGAAGCTGCTCCTACAGAATTAGGAACAGTCCCCTCAGACAAGGGGACTTCATCTAGACTGGCTAAGGCAGCTTTCGCTACAGATTATAAGGGGAGATTCACACGTGGTGCCTTAGAAGTTGTTTCTGTAGCCCTCCTCACGGGCGCCACGGATGAGGGGATCTCACTGACACCTCCATGCAAATGAAAGAAATATATGAATGATGACAAGTTATTCGTAGTAATAGAGAAAGATATGTACAAGAAAATAACAGATAAGTTGGAATAACTACCGAGAGAGGGGTATAACAATGCCTCCCCTAGATATAATAATTACCGGAGCCTCTCCAGCAGTAGTAGGGTCTACTAAAGGGGAAATGAAGAAACGGTTGGTGAAGTAATATCACTAGTTAGATAAAATATGAACATATAAAAATAGAGAATGAGAATGAAATCCCAAGGACAAAGAAAAATGAGTTGGGAGATGAAAAATTTAAAATATACATACCCGAAGTCCTTTTAAAAAAGGAGGGAGGACGACTAGTGGGATAGTCGCAGTAGATGTAGTGGCCTAATCATTGCAAAGTTGTGAAACAACCAAACAATGGATAAAGAAAGAGACGAAGCCTAATAGGAGTAAGTGATACATGAGGGGTGGAGCTAGCCTGCGTGACAGGCTCACCAAAGGCAATAGTGAAAATTGGATGGGAAGATATAGGTTGTATGTGAGGCCTATTGTCCATAGGAACGTAGACCCGGGAGATGGGAATTCACCCCAAAGGTGATAGACCAGGAACAGTGCCTTCAATGAGCTGTGTTGTTCCCCCTATAAAGGAAGGGACACCGGAAGATAATCCCTACAATGAAGACAAATAAAGAAAATACAATTATAGATAGAGGAAATATAATAGAATGTGGAAATACAATATAGGTGACAAACTCAAAGTACCTCAGACAGCTTGATAGAAGAACCTCTCACCGCAGAGAAGGTGGGACGTGAGGAAATACGACTCAGAGAAACAGTCACCTGTGTATACAAAATAAGAAGATTATAAAATATATGCCTCAAAATATGACAAGTGAAAGTAAAAGACTCGGGAGAGTTAACGATTACCTGGACCGAAGAGGAGGACACAGAAGAAGTCTTCCCTGTCATCGGGAATACAGAAAATAGTTGCAAAAGTTAGATGAGAGAATAGGCTGTATCAATAAAACTGAAAAGAAAAGAACAATGACTGAGTAGGGAGGAAGTGACATAACTCTTTAGATAGGCCCAAATAGGAGACCAATATGGAACTCCTAGCCCTAGGAAAAGGTCCTCGAGAAGGGGGAGGAGGAGAAGGATCACTCGTCGCAATAAAAGCTCCCTGCAAGTGTCGATAATGACAAAAACAGTTTGAATATGAACTTTGAAATATTAAGTAAATTGTAACTAATGCAAAAACAAATCAAGAGAAAAGACTCACAGCCGTCGAGCGATCAGTCTGCCCATACGGTAAATGTTTAGTAGTGGGGCTATTGGCAAAAGGATCATCTATCATGATGCCCTCACTGGAAGACTCTCCCAAAATTGGTAGCAAAAAGAGGAAGTATCGAGGTGTTGATCATTATAAGGATAAGTGGAATTCATCTCATTTGAAGAATAACTGTCATCATCATAGGAGGGAATGCTTCTATAATCGACTAGTTCCTCTTCAAATGATAGAAAAGAGGAACCAACAAGTGAAACCTCGTGAAAGTTAGTTTCACTAAGTAAAAAGGAGTAAGGTGTAGTACTTTCACCAATAGGAATAAAAGTAATAGCAGACTCTTTAGCAGATAACCCTAGGGCTTCATAGCCCTGCTCTCGCACAATCCTGTATGTCTCCTCTACCCCAAGGTCATCAGTGTTAGATCCTTGTTCTGGTGCAGGAGAGGGAGCAACCACCCCAGCACTGTTCTTCTTATTCTTCCTACTCGCTCTGATTCTCATTGGGGGGGGGGGATTAGGGGAAGCAACATCAGTGGTAGTAATAGCAGTAGCAGGGGCAGTATTAACTGGAATGAAGTTGGAATGCTTCCTCTTCGAAGCAGCAGAGTCCCTTGCCTTATCAATTGACTTGGGCTTAGAAGGTTAAGGCTCAGGTTGTTTAGAATAAATAGACTCATCGAGCAGGGGCCTCACCAAGATTGGAGTGATTTGATCGAGAGGAGCCTTGTGGATAGTGCTCTGGTGCCACATGAATTTTGTGTCCTCTTGCCTAAATACTTGTCATTGTTGAGAATTTTTGTGGAAATGGTTTCATGAGGAACACCCCTCACACAATTTTGAATAAGCAGGACCTGCCTCTTCCAAAGGGTAAATCACGAACGAGAAAAAGAAGGTAAATAGTCTCTAGAAGTATAAACAAACCTCTCAGGTGGTTAACTCTATGGACCACCCCTTAA
Organism: Sambucus nigra; assembly: GCA_949130495.1. NCBI lineage: Eukaryota > Viridiplantae > Streptophyta > Magnoliopsida > Dipsacales > Adoxaceae > Sambucus > Sambucus nigra. The sequence continues at coordinate 510,497,639 of OX422220.1, forward strand.
ATGTAAAATTGGTTAAAGCCTCAAGGTATAGCTCAGAGGGGGAGGTGCTCGAAGTATAAATAAGAGTGTGAACCCCCTGATTATAGCCAAATTACCTCCTCACTCTCTCAGAAGGGTAGAACTCCACACCTTGGCCCAGTTCAAAAAGGCAAAGTGCATGGTAGGAGCATAATAGTCACAAATATATGGGGCAGGTGGGAACAGACTCAGCATCAACAGGGCAATAGAAGGTGCCCCCAGATGCAGAGAAGGAGTTCCAAGTAAAAATACCACCAAAGGTCTTGCAGTAAGGCCTGAAGGAAAAATCATAAATGTTATCTATTAAAGACCCTAGAGAAGTCTTAAGAGTCTTTTTGTTCCATCTTGCAGCATGAGCAACCCTACTATAACAAGCCCTAATCTATGGGTTTAAGTTAGGAAATCTATCGAATAAAAAGGACATGATGATGAAAGTGTTGGCAAAGTTGATGGCATCATAATGACCACAAGAACGCTCAACGTCCATATGAGCCATGTCTAACCAAGTGTATAGAGATCCCAATTTAGAGCTGCGAGAGGGACTGCCCTCCCTCGAGCAAACCTCGTAGAAAGCTTGAAAATAAGCTCACGAGGAGAATCATTTATCCTCCCAGGAAGAAGGAACCTACTCAAAAAAGTAACAAAGAATGCTGCCAAGTGTGAGGGAGAGTTAATTTTTGGGCTCTCTTGACTCCTCAAAGCCCTGCTCGAACTTTCACCCTTGGTCAGCTGCTCAAAGTCCTTGAACCAATATCTTTGCCCCTTGCTGAAAGAATTTTTTATGGTACTAATCAAATTGATAGCAACATATTTTGAGCACTCACCTAAAGCAAAGTGGAGCTCTCCCACCATCTGCTCCTCGATCTCATCGTCAAATCCATCAGTGAGAACATGTCTCCCCAAGTAAGGAAATGAGAGCAACTCACAGATATCCTCCAAAGTAACAGTAAATTCACCCCAACCAGTAATGAAAGTATGTGAATATCTACTCCAGAGAGAAGTTAGCAAAGTAAAGTCAGGGGATTGTTGGCAATGGAGCAGAACTTGAGGTTACTGATGGTGGTTAGAAGACCTAGCCCCTCAATGAGAACCTTGTGCAAGGAGGTGGATAAGACATGATCTACCAAAAGATCCCATTACTCTGTGGCACCCTCACATGGCTTGACCTCAATGTTGGAATGGGGAAAATCTCCTCTATCCCCTCGCACCCTAAGAATTGAATCAGGCAACGCAATAGGAAAGTCAAAAGACTCACATAGACCCACTAAGGGACGCTTGTTTATCTTCGCTATAAACTCATGCTCAGAATTTGTGAGTGATGCCATGATGGTGTCCTCCTTGCTAAAATAAGGTGCTAGATGATAATTTCAGAAATTTGTTTGTTAGAGAGTAGCCAAGTATTCCTTTTGGGATTTCGAGTAGGCAACAAACGAGGAGCCCCCATTGGTGGGCATTCTAACAGACAAGGAACCCCCCTTGTGGGCATCCCAACAAACGAGAATCCCTCTCTTTTGGGCATCCCAACAGAAGAACCGCCCAAAGGATCAGAAGAAGAATCCAAAATGACAGAAGTAATAGTGGTGGCTCCGATGGCCAAAATCGTCGAGACGGTGGCGGAAATGGGCACCACAACCACTAGTACTCTCTAGTGGTAGTGGCAATGGTGGAAACAAGGTTTTGAGGGGAGGAAGAGGCCATTTGCGGTGATAAAAAAGGGAAGAAATAACGGTGGTTATGGAAACTCTGAACTTTTGTTTCTCTCTCTCTCTAAAGAACTCAGGTTTGAAAGAAAATGCTAAGGTAAAAAAGAAATCAAAGTTCAAAAAGGGATTTTGTACCCTATTTACCCACACGCACCCTGCCAATAAAAAAGGGAGTAGATCATTTGCCTAATTATGAGATGTGTGTTCACCATCTGACACGTATCACCTTGAGACCATAAATGTGATCTGATGTGACATGCCTAATTAATGTGATAATATCATCATGATATTGAGTTAGTCTATTCGTATTCCCTGAAATAAAGTATCATTGCATACAAAAACCTTTGGTATACCCAACACACAGATTTTTGTACGAGGGGACTAATGTAGAGGGGTGAAAACTCAATTGCTCAAATGATTGGGTGAGCAGTCCCATATGGTGAGGGGGCCTCACATGAGTACCCCCCCAAAGAGTGCCCTAGCCAAGATAAAAGAAAACTCAACTGGACGAGGAGGCCCACCACAAGGAGCTCCTCGTTCTCAAAGCTCAAAAATCACATAAGTAGAATTTAGGTGAGGAGGCCCACCATAAAGGGCTCCTCATCCCCAAAACCCCAAAAATTACAGAAGTGAAGTTTAGGCAAGGAGGCCTACCATGAAGGTCTCCTCGTCCCAAAATGATCAAGAATTATGGAAAGGAAATTGGGCGAGGAGGCCCACCTTGAGGGGCTCCTCATCTAAAAAATCTCAAAAAACATATAAAGGAAATTTGGGCGAGGAGACCAACCATGAGGGGCTCCTTGTCCAAAAAAGCTCAAAAAACACATAAATGAAATTTGGGCGATGAGGTCCACCATGAGGGGCAACTCGTCCTAAAAATCTCAAAAAATCACAGAACGAAAATACAGGCAAGGAAACCCACCATGAGGGGCTCCTTGTCCCCAAAAGCTCAGAAATCTCAAAAAGGAAATTTGGGTGAGGAGGCCCATCATGAGGAGATCCTCATCCCAAAATTTTCAAAGAACACATAAATGAAATTTGTATTCGGAGACCCTCCACAAGGAACTCCTCATCCCCAAATTCTCAAAGATTGCATAAACAAAGGTTGGGCGAGGAGTCCCACCATGAGGAGATCCTCGTACCTAGAAATCCAAATGATTTACTTAAAATAACTAGTGGTAGAGGAGGTCCACCTAGAGTGACATCCTCCCCAAGATTTATTACTCAAATATATATTAAAGTACTGATATGTTACTTTCTTGTACAGGTACCCTGGTTGAGCAAGCAGGGCTCAAAAAGGTGAGTTGGGACCTCTTGGGAGTTTTGACTTAGTGGCTGAGGACAAGGTTTATTGAAAAATCTCAACCACTTAGCACTTTAAGATTGAGAGACTACAAGTAGAAAGACCCTATGAGTCACCTAGTCCTTGCACAATCACACCTATTCATAACTGAAGTGAACAACCAAGAGGTTGCTCATAAGAAATGAATAGTTTTTAAAATGATTATAGAGAAGGTGGTCCTCTAAGACCTCCCCTCAAGTTTATAAAAGATTTTAGAGGAGGTGGTCCTTAAAGACCTCCCCTCAAGTTTATAAAAGATTTTAGAGGAGGTAGTCCTTGAGACCCTCCCAAGCTTACAAGTTTGTACAACAGGTTAACGTTTCAAAAGATATTTATCAAATCATATATTTTGTCTACAAGCGGAGACATATTTACCTTTTGACTTTGGTTTGTATCAGGTGGCACCTGTTAGAGGGGATAGGCGGGCACCTGTTAGAGGGGATAGGCGGCTGCATACAGGTAGGGACAAATGGTACATTGCAGACCTTTTCCCTTATCAACCCCATCAGTTTTGGCACACAAAAGAGCCAACTCACCCCTAGTGCTCAAGTATAAATAAGACCCCTAGGCAAGGTCCAGTCATAATGAGAAACTCAAGTCACACCGTTACTCTATCAAAATCACACCAGACCTCCTAGTATTTCTCTCCATGCTCCCTCTCTAAGTGTTAAGTGCCTGTTTCTTTAGTCCCACACTGACAGCCTTTACTCTAAGGAGTTTCTCTTAAGAAAATTTACTATTATTGTTGTTAATATCATCTTCTTGCATGGAGTTTGTTCTTGCTTTGATTCCATTGTTACCAAAAAGAGATGGTCTTACCAAGTGCTGCTCTAGAAGTTCTTGAAAACCTTGAAGACAGAGTTCATTAAAGTGGGTCACACCTCCCCCATTTTAGCATCTTACCAGATCCCAGTCACACTACCCTACTACAATACTATTTAGGCATGGTATCATAATTAGGGAATTAAAATACACGCGTTAGGTGCGCACTATGGACGAGGGGCGAGGATTATCTCATGTGAGTGTGACACTATATAAATATGAAAAGTTATGCTGCACATTCCTTATAGCATTTTGAACACTTGCAAAATATTTTCAAATGGTTTTTGGATATAGCCCATATCAAAAATATTTTTCAAAACCTTTTAAATGGCAAGCTACAGGGACGCCAGGCATAACTATCCTTTCTATCTAACAATGCTGCAACAACTGTGGATGGCTGCAGGCTTTGACTAAATGCTTCTATTCTTGTCATCTAGATCGTATTTCATTTCAATAATTTACTTCGGGCACGTGGACAATCGCTAAACAGTCTTTATTATCCATATTTTTATTACGTTATTTTCCTTTGTTAGTTGGATGACTGCATTTGGATATTATCGAGATTTATTCGATTATTTGATTTATTTTACATCATCAGTATTCGGTTTATTATTGTGGTGAATTTTTATTTAAATGGTGATATGGTTATTTGAATGGCTGCATGTTTTAATCAATCAAGTTATTAAGTTTTAAAATTTTTACACCAAGCCTAATAGGTTATTAGTAATTACTTTTATTTTCGACAGTGATGCTAAGAATGAACCAGACAGAGATGCTTGTTTTATTTTAGTAGTGGACTGATCACCCGTTGTTAGAATAGGAAGGATGTCACACCCTTCAAAGTATACTGAAATAGAGAATTGAGTTTTCTACCCTTAGCCTTTAAAATTTTGAAATTGTCAAAGAGTGTCTAGAATGGTGAAGAGACTACAACTTATTTAAAAGCAAAGGGATGACTCAAGAGTTTCCTAATTAATCTTTTATTTTATCTTAGCCATCAAAGTAAACTCTTGATATATTTCAATAAACCTTTCGTTATTCAATAAAACTCATCAATTTCCAAATTGTTATTAGGATCATATAATTGTAGCCTTTATTTTAATTCGGAAATTATAATTAAAATCTAACACATACTACCAATCACATTGGCATAAGAAATATTTTCAATTTATTTATATTCCTCTTTAATCTTAAGGTACAAGCTAAAAATTAATGGAAGTTCCTTCTTAATTGGAATGTTAAGATCTTCTTGAAGTAAGTAAAATAGGACAAACTAATAAATATTTTAGAGTGATCCATTATGTATCGAACTCTTGGAAACAACTCTGTCTCATCTATTTATTTTAATTGTATATGACAACTACAACTTTGTTTCGACAATCTTCAAGTGATTCCCAACTAACAATATGCCATCAACAAAAGAAGATAAAAGAAAGAAACTATTTCATGATCTTTTTACATATACATGGGTCCTTTTCTAGTATTTCAAAGTCACTCATAATAATGATCATTTGATGATATTTTAAGTGCCACTACCTAAACGAATGCTCGAGGTCATAAATAGTTAACTTAGGGCGATACACTTGCACTGTTGTCACCACATATCCAATAAGTTTAGTGATATAAATCTCTTCATTTAGTTCTTTATTAATGAATGAAGTCTTCGCATCTGATCGGAAGCGTTTCCCATTTAAATGTGCGAAAATATCTAAAATAAGGTGAATAAAGGCGAAATATCACCATTAGAGAGTGTCTCTTCGTAATCGTAATATTAGTTTTTGGGTAAAACCTTTTGTCACGAGATTAGACTCTAGAAGATATTATTTTAGAAATTTAATATCCCTAGACTATACTCTAATCATTCTACAATTGGGGTTGACTTAACCTTCGAGCACCCAGGATAAATAATAAAAAATGTAGATTGCAATTAAAAGTGAACCCTCCCAATATGCCATAAGGAGGTTAGCTTGTACCATGACAAACTTACCATTTTTAATAATGTAGACTTTCGTCTTCGACACATAATTTTTATGTAGAGATGGGAATCATTAATTGTCCATCCATTCCTTGGTGGATTTGTTCGGACAAATGCTCGCATCCACAATTTATTCAGAGAATATTGAGATTCTTCCCTTTCAGAGAATATTAATGAAACATCTCAATGCCTCACAAATGATGGGATATTAGATAAATATAACATAAAAGATAATGTGTGTATATAAAATGAGAAGATGTGAGGCGTTATGGCGTCTGTTAATATTTGTAGGTCCGCAGTATCAAGATGGACCAAATCTAGAGGAAGAAAATGCCCTAGATTCTTTTACAACATCCTTTTTACAAGATTTTCCTACTAACAAATATTAACATATAGGTAGGTTTTTGTTAATGATATACTTAATATTCCTTGACTAACGACTTTGACCAATCTCTCTTTTCCTATTTGTCATTGTCTATTTTAAAATTTTGTAGAAATTAAAATGTCATCATGATAAGTCACATAATAATAAGATATGAATTCTAAATCTAACTTACATTACCCATTAGACAAATAACCATGTCTATACAAAGTTTTATCTAAATAACAATCTAATTCCCTAACATCAATCTAATTCTTATAAATTAGTTGTTGAACATTGATTACATTAGATATTGACTACATTAAGTTCGTCATAAAGGAGTAATGTGTGAACAATACTCGTCTTAAGTTGGTAGGTGTCAACACGATGGACATTTCATATTATCTCATAATCAAAGTAATGTAATATTCTTGCAAGTACTTATATGTAATCTACAAACAACTCAATATCTAGTTAAAAAATAATATACGTTTTCAATCGTCATAATCTATAAATCTTTTATTAAAATGGCTTTAATGAGGGCATCAATCACCATTCTACAAGGGGACATATGATGTAGCACCACCCCCCTCGTGCAATAATATCATGAATGTAGTGAAATGAATCTTCACGTGTGTTGATACCAAATTTAGTCTGCTGACGTGGATCAATTATGTGGAGACACGTGTCAATCTACATGGCACCCGCAAACATCTTTTTGAACAACACAGTGACTCCGAGGAGCTTAACCTCCCCGACCAACTCAGGCGCTCCGAGCAACAAGTGTTCTCCGAGGATCTTCATTGTACCGAGTTACTCACCCCTCGAGGAACTACTATACTCCAAATAACACAAGATCACCGAGCAACTAAGAAACCCCGAGGAACTCAGAGTCCCGAGCTACTCAACCGTGTCGAGCTATTAAGTCGGTCCGAGCTACTTAGGTGGTCTGAGCTGCATCTCGTACAGAGCATTCATATCCGGATAATCAAGAGATTGACTGCGCATTAAATGCTTATTATTATCATACAAATGTACACGCCTATTAGACAGCTATGTATTATTCTTTCGCATGTACAGCCTCAAGGCTATAAATACATTGTATCATCCTCATTATAAGGGGACTCGGAATTTCTTAGTAAAACCCAATATCGAGAATTCCAAACAAGCAGTCAGCAATAACAAAAACAATGGACGTAGGTCATTCTTATAAGGCTGAACCACTTTAAAAATCTTTTGCCTTGTTTATTTTATCTGTGATTGATTAATTAGAGATAATCTATTTTTTTACATCAACAGATTGACGCCGTCTGTGGGAAACGACTGTAATTATCGTTTTTCACCTAAACCATTCATCATCAATGGCTGATCATCCAGAATCCAGTAATCGAAATGTTGGGATTCCTCCAAATCCGTCTACTCCTCTAAATATCCAAGATCTGGCTGGAATAATGGCTAATTTGGCCCAGGGCCAGACGACCATGCAAGAGACTATGCGAAAACTCATACAAACTGTCCAGGGTGGAGTATCTACCCATTCAGGACAATGAAGCGTTCAAAGAAGCACCCGTTTACCTTATTCGCGTACTAGGCATACCGATTCATTTCGCAATGAGAGATCTAATGATTTTCTTATCAACCAGGTTGAATTTCGTCAGTACGAGCTACAAATACTGAACAAAACATCACTCTCTCTCCAGAAAGGACTAGTGCATTGGAGAGATTAAGTAGGGCCTCTCCTTTTGATTGTTTGGTCCCTAAGAGGAATAGAAGTCCTCCCAAGGCTGTGTCGAGGAACTTTCGACAACCATCCGATCTAAGGGAGGGTTCTGCCCAATCACGACCAACTGCTCGTAATGAAAGATCCCAGGGAGAAAATTAAACACGATCAGTTGCTCGAACCAACAGGCCCGAGGAGGGAAATGTGGCATGGAAAGGCTCTATTCAAAGGTTAGAGGATAGACTAGGGGAAATGGCTAAGGCCAAGAATCCTCTGCAAAGAACTTTTGTCCAAGGGACACATTTTATCCAGGAAATTGTGGATTTTCCCACACCATCAAAGTTCAAAGCACCTGTTGTGACACCTAAATATGATGGAAAAACTGACCCTGTCCTTCATATAGAACAATACCAAGCTGCTGCCGATATCTATGTCGTGTCGGATGAGATGAGATGCAGGGCATTTTCGGGAACTCTTACCGGATCTTCTCAAATATGTTACAATAATCTTCCTCGAGGGAAGATTTTAACTTTCTTTCAACTGGCCGAGCTCTTTATTAGAAATTTATGTTTTGGAGCAAAACCAGTTAAACGAGTAGCACACTTGTTAAGTGTTAGACAAAAAACAGGTGAGAGCACCAGGGATTATATAACTCGTTTCAATAACGAGAAGCTCGAAGTTATTGATTACGAGGAAAAGACAGCAATTATCGCTTTGATGAGTGGACTGTTGCCAAATAAATTGTACTACACTTTGGCCAAAGATCCACCTAGGACCATATCAGAACTAATGGCAAAAGCAGCCAAAATCATGAATGCCGAGGAAGCAATGGCTACGAAGAAGAACATGGACACTAAGGAGACCAAAGTTGAGGCCGAGAAGGTTGAGAAGAAGGAGCAGAAGAACAGTGGTTGTAACAAGCAGTCAAAAGAAAATCCATCATGGGAAATGTTGAAGAAATTTGGAAATTATACTCCTGTGAAAGTAGATATAAACCACGTTCTGGAAGAAATCAAGAACAGCGAGGAGCTAAACTGGCCAGAGAAAATGAAGACAGGTCCTGACAAGAGGAATAAGACCAAATATTGCGAGTTCCATAAAGACCATGGTCATACGACCAAAAATTGCATAGCTCTTCAGAATGAAATTGAAGCACTCATCAGACGAGGTAAGCTGGACAAGTATGTTGATCGTAGAAATGACGGAAAAAGCAACGACCGAGCAAGACAGAGGTATAGATCTCCTCATCGAGAAAAAGAAGACAAGAAAAGAGATTATGAAGATGATCCAAAAGATGACCCCGATCTCCCCAAAAGACTAAGGCAGCCAGAACGTAAGGTATTTTCAATTCGTTTTGGATCATTTAATTGTAATGTTATTACAGGTGGAGATGCAGGAGGTGGAGACCTTACTGCAAAGAGAAAAGCTTACCTCAATGAGGCTCAAGCTTGTTCATACATTCAACGAATAATTCTAGCTGAGGATGATCGCCTGAGGAAGGTAAACAAAGAAAAACTGGTCATTGGTTTCTCCAAGAACGACCTCGCAGGTGTGTTATATCCTTATGATGATCCATTGGTGATCAAAATGAGAATGAAGGAAGTAATGATCTCATGAGTACTGGTGTATAATGACAGCTCGAAGGATATCATGTTCTACTCATGCTTTGACAGCTTAAATTTAAAGTTGTCTCAGTTGGAGCCTTATCACAAGCCCCTCCTCGATTTTACTGGCGAGAAAGTTTTTCCACTTGGGACGATCAAGTTGGATATGTTCATCGGTACATGGCCTGCTTGTCGAACTGAAAGAGTGCGCTTTTTCGTGATGGATAAGAATGTCCAATCAGTTTACAATATCATCATGGGAAGAGTAGGTTGAAAGAAATTTGAAGCAGTACCATCTACTATACATCAATGCCTTAAATTTCTAACCAATTTTGGAGTAGGAATAGTGAAGGGTGACCAAAAAGTAGCTCGGGAATGCTACTATTCATCTGCCGAGCAGGAAGAACTGGAAGAATCTAGGAAAAAGACTACTACCTATCAAGTGGATGAAGGTGCAGAAATTAAAACATTAGATCCTAGAGACGAGTCGCAGCTCGTGAAAGGCCAGGTGGTGGAAGCTACTGAAAATGCTATTCTAGACGACAAACACCCGAAATGAACAACTTAAATCGGTTCGTCATTGGATGCCTCACTAAAACAGGAGCTGATAGCATTTCTAAGAAGCAGGAAACAGACTTTTGCATGGAGCCACGAGGACATGCCAGGGATAGACCTAAATTTCTTATGTCACGAACTCAATGTGAATAAGGAAATCAAGCCAGTGAAGCAGAGAAGAAGAGTATTCAGTCCCGAAAAGAACCAAGCTATGCAAGAGGAGGTCGAGAAGCTCCAGAAAGCTTGCTTTATTAAAGATGTCAAATATCCAGACTGGTTAGCAAATGTGGTGATGGTAAAGAAGAAGAACAACAAGTGGAGGATGTGTGTAGACTTCACCAACCTCAACAAAGCATGCCCAAAGGATTATTTTCCTTTGCCCCGAATTGATCGACTAGTGGATGCTACCTCGGGACACGAGCTGTTAAGCTTCATGGATGCTTATTTTAGTTACAACCAGATCAAAATGACGCCTGAAGACAGGGAGAGTACCTCTTTTATTACCCCTAGGGGAACTTATTGTTATAATGTTATGCCTTTTGGATTGAAAATACAAGTGCAACATATCAGCGGCTGATGAACAAGGTGTTTACAGAGCAAATCAGTTATAATATGGAAGTTTATGTTGACGATATGCTGACGAAGAGCAAGAGAGTTGCTGATCATCTAATTGACTTAGGCCAGACCTTTGATCAACTAGATAAATATCAATTGAAGTTGAACCCTACCAAATGCATATTCGGAGTACGAGAAGGCATGTACCTTGGGTATATTGTCAACCAAGGAGGTATTAAAGCAAACCCTGAAAAGATCAAGGCTCTATTGGGACTACGATCTCCAATGACAAAGAAGGAAGTGCAAAGTCTCACAGGGCGAGTTGCAGCACTTAATAGATTTGTATCACGAGCAACTGATTGATGCCTTCCATTCTTCAAAACACTCTGAAAAATGTTTGAATGGAATGATGAAAGCAAGAAGGCCTTTCAAGAGTTGAAAAAATACCTGGGAACACCTCCACTGTTATCCAGACCAGTGATGGGAGAAAGATTGTACTTGTATCTGGCAGTTTCGGAGAATGCAGTTAGCTCGGCATTGATAAGAATGGAGGATGGGGTGAAAAAACCAATTTATTACACTAGTAAGGCCTTCCGATGAGCAGAAATCATATATCCAAGATTGGAAAAGTTGGCACTAGCATTGATCGAGGCGAGTAGAAGAATGAGACCGTACTTCCAAGCTCATACCATAGTTGTGTATACCGATATGCCGTTGAGGCAAGCTCTTTATAAACCAGAAAAATCAGGGAGATTGATGTACAGGGTAGTAGAACTTGGTGAATATGACATAGTTTATGAGCCTAGATCATCGATTAAAGGGCAAGCAGTAGCAGATTTTATCGCAGAATTCACTTATCCTGACACCTCCGAGGAGCAAAAGCTGAATACCGACCAACCTGTGAATGTTACAGGATCATCAAATTTAAACTCCGACCAACTTAAGTCAGCTGACGAGCAAGAGCAGATGGTCGACGAGAAGCAAGAAGTGCTAGGGGAGGATATAAAGAAGCAATAAATATTCCACCGAGGAACTTTATTCGATCAAAAATTTGAGGATGAAGTACCTATATGGAATCTGTATGTGGATGGCTCATCTTGTAATACAGGCTGTGGGACGGGGATTATTTTAAACAGCCCGGATGAGATCGATGTGGAGTATGCTTTGCGATTTCAATTCAAGGCTTCTAATAATGAAGTTGAATATGAAGCTATGATTGCAGGTCTTAGTTTAGCAAAAACTATGGGGGCAGAGCAGGTCGTTGTATTCAGTGACTCACAATTGATTGTAAATCAAATACTGGGAGTGTACGCAACCAAGGGAGAAATGATGATCAAGTATTATGCGAAAGTAATGGAGATTGTATCGAGCTTTAAAGCAGTGCAGTTAATCAGAACACCAAGATTAGAGAATGCCAGAGCAGATGCCTTAGCTCAGTTAGCCTCAGCTACACGCACCGAGCTACGAAGAATGATTCTGATAGAAATTTTGGCTAGCAGGAGAATTGACAAAGATATGATGGTGAGTTTCATTACCCTTGATTTTGGACCATCTTGGAAGGATCCCATCAGGGCATATATTGAGGAAGGGACATTACCAGCTGATAAACTCGCAGCCAAGAAGTTAAAGTTTAAAGCTGCTCGTTATGTATTGACTAATGGTGTTCTATATAGACGAGGAATTATAGCAGGTTTGCAAAGATGTGTGCATCCCTCCGAGGTGAAATACTTTATTGAAGAGGTCCATGAAGGGTCCTGTAGAGCCCATGTAGCAGGTCGGACACTTTTGTAAAGAATAATGACGCAAGGATACTATTGGCCAATGATGAGGGCTGATTGTATAGCCTTTGCTAAAAAATATGACAAATGTCAACGCTTCTCTTCTATCCGAAGAACTCCCCATGCATTGTTAGCACCCATTACTTCCCCTTGGCCATTTGCCATGTGGGGAATAGAGTTGGTCGGGCCACTTCCAACGACCAGGGGAAGATTTAAATATCTCGTGGTCGCGGTGGATTATTTTACTAAGTGGGTGGAAGCTGAGCCTCTTATTGATATGACATATGACAAGGTGTATCAATTTATTTGGAAGAATATCATTTGTAGATATGGTCTTCCCCATGCATTCATTACTGATCATGGAACCCAATTTGACAACGAGGAGTTCGCTGCATATTGTCATCAGTCAAACATATTGAAGACCCACTCTGCACCAGGCCATCCCCAGAGCAATGGATAAACTGAGGTGACGAAGAGAACTCTACTGGACGGTTTAAAGAAAAGACTGAATGATGCGAAGGCAAATTGGATCAACGAGCTACATTCTGTGCTGTGGGCTTATCGTACTACACCACGAGCAGCAACAGAAGAATCTCCATACATGCTGGCATTTGGAAATGAAGCTATTATACCTGCCGAGCTGGGCCTCCCCACACACAGAGTGCTGAATTTTAATTCTCCTATCAGCGACTTGATGAGAAGTTAGACTTGGATATGCTAAGTTAGAGAAGAAGCAGCAATCAGGAATGCTGCATACCAATAACGAACAGCTCTATTCTACAACAAGAGAGTAAAGAAGTGCGATCTGAAGGAAGGAGACTATGTGCTAAAGAAAGTAATTCAAAAGCACAACAAACTGGAAGCTAACTGGCATGGTCCCTACAAAGTAACAGAGGTTGTTCGACCAGGGACATATAGGATTGAAACCTTAGAAGGAGAAGAGTTTAAGAATGCATGGAACGCAAAGCATCTGCGCAAATATTATCAGTAGTTCAATCCCTCTGTAATGCAGTTTTCTTCAATATGAATAAAGTTTTGGATGTTTTACCCAATTCTCTCCTTTTGTTGAAATTTTTTCGGAATACTAGTGCAACACACCAACTATCAAGTCCAGAATGAAAATCCACCAACTACGGTTGGTCGGGAATGAAAATCCACCAACTACGATTGGTCGGGAATAAAAATCCACCAATTACGATTGGTCGGGAATAAAAATCCACCAACTACGGTTGGTCGGGAATGAAAATCCACCAACTATGGTTGGTCGGGAATGAAAATCCACCAACTACGATTGGTCGGGAATAAAAATCCACCAATTACGATTGGTCGGGAATAAAAATCCACCAACTACGGTTGGTCGAGAATGAAAATCCACCAACTATGGTTGGTCGGGAATGAAAATCCACCAACTACAGTTGGTCGGGAATGAAAATCCACCAACTACGATTGGTTGGGAATAAAAATCCACCAATTACGATTGGTCGGGAATAAAAATTCACCAACTAAGGTTGGTCGGGAATAAAAATCCACCAACTACGGTTGGTCGGGAATAAAAATTCACCAACTACGGTTGGTCGGGAATGAAAATCCACCAACTCCGGTTGGTCGGGAACATTTGGTTAAATTAAGCAATACCATGGAATGTAAGTTGTTTCTGGTTTAGAATTAAAAAGTGATAAGTCACTATAATAAAAAAAATAAAACAGAATTTCTTTACTTGTGGCATTTCAAATTACCACCAACTCTAAGTTGGTCGGAAAACAAAAAATAATTATGACCAACTCAGGATGGCCAACGATAAATTTTCACCAACTCTAGTTGGTCGGTAATTTAAAAGAACACAGGACATTTTTACAGATATACATACACATTCATCAGTAAATAAAACAGATGTAATGACAATCAAGATTGCAGGGAAAATTGAAAGTTTTTCATTAAAATCAGAAAAAATTACATAGAGTATAAAATACATATTACATGAGAAATCATTACATCAAAAATCCTATTCTATTGGCTTTTTCCCCTCTGCCTTTGAAACAGGTTTTACTCCAGCAGGAGGATCATCTAAGGCGTAAGGAGAATTTATGACGTTCAGATCTCTAAGCATCCTGGCGTTCATCACAGATGGTTGATCAAGCAGATGCTCCAAGAGAGATATCTCAAAATTAGAATGAAGACTATAGTCGCCTAGATACTTGGAGATTAAGCACTGAGGAATTGCCCGAGCAGGAATCCAGCTCATATCAAGTTTGAAAGGTGGCACGAGAAACTCGAGCAATCCAGGGTCATAGTAATCCCACAGATAATGGCCCTGCTCTAACTTTAACACCTCCAGTGCATTCAACCATCCTTGCTTGTAACCCTCGTTATTTGCATTCTAGATCCGATCATCTAGATGGTAGAGGGCTTCATTGTAACCAGCCATCCAAAACTCTCTAGGCTGTTTGTGAAACTGGTAAGTTAACCTCTCCAATTGCTCGTGGAGGTTCTTCACTAAAAGTTCTTTATTCTCTAAAGCAAAATTTTGTGTGGAAGGCTGCTCGTTGAGGTTCAGAATCTTCTTGGACATCTCTGACAAAGCCTGATTCTTCGCCATCAATTGGAATGCTTGATTTTCCAAGGCTGCCTGCGTTCTATCTTCTTCAATAGTAACCGAGCAGCCCTTTCTTATCCCCGAGAAGCTCTTGCTCATCCCCGAGCAGAGGTAGAGGGTCCAGTCCTCTTTAAGGTTTCCAATTCATCTCTCAAATTGGCATTTTTGACCTCCAAGAAAGAGAAACGTTCATCATTAACAGGGACAATGGCTCCCGAGGAAGATGCTGTAGACTTTAGCTGGGATATCTTTTCTTGCAAAACATTATTCTCCTGCTCCAACATTTTAGAAATCTTCCTGTGCTCTTCAACCTCAAGTTTCAGAGTACTCTCCTTCTTCTCATAATCTGCGATAAATTTATCGTATCCCTTGTCAGCGTTTAGTTGCTGATACTTTTTCTCATACCCTTGATGCAAAAGGGAGCAAAATTCCTTATATTGTTGCTGAAGTTCCTCGATGGTCCCCTGGAGATCTTCAATCATTTCATAGTATGCCACATTGTTGGCAACTGCACGGTCGAGCAAACATTTTAGATATTGGTAGGCCTCGATTGATCATTTATAAGTATCTGGACCGAGGATGTCGATGATTTGAGCTTCATTCAGATCTGCATGGCCAGCCTTGAAGTAGTCATTGCATTTTTTCATCAGTTCAGTATCGTGGGCTGACAAGAGATCCATTCTAGCCATAAACTAGTAAAGAAAAGAGATAGAAAGAATTAATAAGAATGCAGACAGAGTAAGAAGAGGAAAAAGTCAAGATAAATAACCAAAAGCTTGAATTTTTATTTCATCATAAAAGAAAATATAAAAGTTGAGGTTACATCCAATAAAGTGACAAAATAAACACCCAAACTACTCTACACCTTCTCTTTATTCCCTATAACTTCTTCAGGAGACTTCGAGGAAGAGGTTGGGTGCTCGGTGGACACGAGTAGCTGCTCGGTAGGAGTAATAGTTGGATGGGGCTGCTCGTAGCGAAGTTCAACAGTAGGGGCCTGATCCCCAATTATCATTGAAGACTCTTCTGAGGCAGCTTCGTCCTCTTCTTCTTCTCCAGGATAGGGAGGAGGACCATGAACATGATGCTGAAATAATTTAGAATTCTCAGAGACCTTTAGTTCCTGCAGAGCTGCGACCCATCCATCCCTGAAGTATTTGAGGCTAGTAAATTCCATTTGAGAGGACATGGCAGCTAGGCCTTTGTTTCAACCTTTGTTCCAGCCAGCGCTAAAGGAATTTTTAACCGCGAGTTTTCTCTTTGCCTTCTCCGAGGAAATCCTCTCAGCAAGAAGTTCCTCGACAACCTTCAACTTTTCTTTTACCTCTTCCTTCTGACGATCAGCTTCACGAAGTCTACCAAGTTCCTCTTCAGCAGTTTTGAGCTTAGTCTCAAGCTTTTCAGCATTTTTGAGCTTTCCTTCAAGCTCTTCATTTTTCCTCTCAAACTCTTTCATTTTCCTCTCCAACTCCTGAGAGGCCTCCACAGCTTTCTCTCTCTCTTGCTCGATGGACTTTAGTTGCTTCTCCCAAGAAACTTTATCCTTGTCATATTTCTGACGAGAGTCCTTTAAGGACTGAGTCAGACCTACAAAAGCCTCCTCTACACTTCCCGAGGAGCTCAAAGCCTTGATAGCTTCATCCTTCTTCAGAATAGTGTTGAAACATGTTACCAGCTGGAAAAAGAAAATAATTGTAAGTCAGTGCAGGGACATAACATTGAAAAATGAAAGTTTAGATTAATAATACTTACTGAGGCAATATATTGAGCTGCCAAGGTGGTAACCCTATCCCGAGAAAGACTGTCTTCAATACCTTGGATCTCTGGGATAATCTAAGACTTCACCGAGCTCATGGCAGAGCTCGGAGCAAAAAAAGTGGGAATACCACTTCCAGCAGTTAAAGGCTGAGAGATATATTCAACCAGTTTATCCGAGGAACCTTTCTTTAACCTCCTCATAGGAGCAGGAACATTCTCAACCAAAGATGTTGTCTTGGTCGGTGATATAACAATAACCTCGCTTGGAGGAGAAACAACAACAAACTTGCTCGGAGCCACAGGGGGATTCTCGGCAACTTTCTTAGCAGCAACTGGAGGGGGTGCATCAATTTTTCTTGTCCCTTCCTCTGGGACATCCTGTTTATTTCTTTTTGCCTCCATATTGGCAGAATCTGATTTGTCAAAGAAGGAGGGAGCTTTTCGTCTCTTCATTCTGATACTGAGGGGAATATTCGATTCAGGGGAAGAACCTTCTGAAGCTGGTACTGGGTCGATGTCACTCACCACTGGACGAGCAGTAAAGGATGAAGTATAGCTCTTGTATTGCAACAAGTAAGAGGCTGATCTAATATGTTCGTCGGCAACAGTTTAGTGCAAACCCCAGATAAGTTTCAAATGCTTTAAATTAACCTCTGCCTCCTTTGGAGATTTTCTTTTGCTGTCAACTGCAAAAATTAAAATGTCAGTGACGCATTTTATCGAACACAAAGAAAACATAATTTCAAAGATAAAATAAAATAAAAACAACCTATCCCATTGCCATAGGGAGGGCATCTAGGGCCCTGATATACATCATTTCCATTTAATGGAGCATGTTGCCAATTTTTCATAACAACCCCATGCTCGAAGTAATCCCTGTTGGCATCTGGGAGATTAACAACTAAAGCCCTATTTAAAAACCTAGTTTTTAAATAAAAAGTACTATCGCTGACAACCCATCTATAGCAAAACATAATTTCTGGAATTCCTAAACGGGTTCTATGAATCTGATTTAACCTATGGACTCCATTAATTATTCTCCAGGTATTGGGAGCTATTTTTGCAGGCACAACGTCAAAATATTGACAGAATTCCAAACACAGGGGATTTGGAGGAAAAGAAAAGCCACATTCGGCCACAAAGAGACTGGGGAACCAATGTCCCTCAGCCAAAGAAAAATAGTCTGAAGGTTCAGAAAGTTCTTCCAATATGACCCATGAAGGAATAGAGAAATCAGAGCGAAATTTATCAAGTGACTCAACAAGGTAAACCATGATGAACAAAGAAAATAAAAGAGAAGAAAGAAGATCTTACAGGAAAAGGGTGGATCAGTTGACAACGAACAATGGGAGAAATGAACGCACAAGATAGAGAAGAAGTGAAGAAATTCTAAGATGCAGATTTGAAAAAGTAAAAGATGATCGAATTTTCTGAAGCGTTTAAATACTTTACCTCGGGAATAGAGAAAAACAATGATTACCAGGATGGACGATTGTGTATCCGGTGGCTAAAAAGAAGAAAAAGGCACGAAAAACGAAGCGGTTATGGAAATTCAAAATACTTTAAAAGCTTGATACTATGCACTCAAAAAAGGAGTTATAAACAACGAAAGTTTGTCTAAAATCCATAAAGTCTAAGCAACAGAATGTTCCATACTTTTCTTCAACATCAAACTACGAAACATTGGGGGCTTCTGTTGATACTACATTTAGTCTGCTGACATGGATAAATTATGTAGAGACACGTGTCAATCTACATGGCACCCGCAAACATCTTTTTGAACAACACAGTGACTCCGAACCTCCCCGACCAACTCCGGCGCTCCGAGCAACAAGTGTTCTCTGAGGATCTTCATTGTCCCGAGTTACTCACCCCCCGAGGAACTACTATACTCTAAATAACTCAAGATCACCGAGCAGCTAAGAAACCACGAGGAACTCAGAGTCCCGAGCTACTCAATCGTGTCGAGCTATTAAGTCTGTCCGAGCTACTTAGGCGGTCCGAGATGCATCTCGTACAGAGCATTCATATTCGGATAATCAAGAGATTGACTGCGCATTAAATACTTATTATTATCATACAAATGTACACGCATACTGGACAGCTATGTATTATTCTTTTGCATGTACAGCCTCAAGGCTATAAATACATTGTATCATCCTCATTGTAAGGGAACTAGGAATTTTTTGGTAAAACCCAATATCAAGAATTCCAAACAAACAGTCAGCAATAACAAAAACAGTGGACGTAGGCCATTCTTATAAGGCTGAACCACTTTAAAAATCTTTTGTCTTGTTTATTTTATCTGTGATTGATTAATTAAAGATAATCTAATTTTTTACATCAACAATGTGTTTGGTCCTTGTTCTTGGAAAATATTGTGTTTTTACACAAATTAATATTTTTTGCCCGAATTAATATATTGGTCAACTTTGAGCCATTATGAAAGTATGACCCGTACTTCAAACGTGGTAGGACCAAGTTTGTACATGTTCTTTATAACAAGACGACTCACATGATATATTCGTTTGTTAAAAATGGACAAATGGTGAATAAGAAATTTGATTTCAAAGTGCCTCAACCATTTACGAATTTATTAGGAATATTATTTAATTTTTTCTCAAATGAATTTTTTGAATAGTCGCTAAAGGTTGTGATGTTCGCTATAAATAGTGACTACTTTTTTGGAACCATCACTATAAATTATGACTGTTCACCACTAGTTGTGACTGTTCATAAAAAATGTCCCTAAAGTGACAATTAACAGAAGGACACATCTTTTCATGAAAGAACACTTTGTTTCTTATAAATACAAGAATTGTCTTTATTTTAAAAGAGAAAGAAAAAAATATTTTTCAATACTTTTCATTCCTGATCGATTCGGAGATAATATTAATCATAATTGGTCCGTGGGACACGATCATTGAAGTGCTTCTTACATGTGTCAAGACTGTTTCTTGGTGGAAATCAAACACTCATTATTCATCACTGTAAGCACCGTAGCGGGAGGGCATTTTATCTTGAGGAGAGAATGTCCAACACTCGACTCGTTCATCTTTTTTATTTGTAAGTTTTCTGTTGATTTGATTTTTTTTATTGCACAAATATGATTTATTTCATATTTTATTTTGATAAAGCACATTGATTTAAATAATAATCTTAAGACAAAATTTTTGGTTGCTTTTGTGTTTAACTTATTGAGATCCTTAGTGGCCAAATACAGTGCATACAATCAATGCCTTCATGATCGCGCGGTTTGAGCCTTGACGAACCGTACGGTTGATGTGGCTGAAACTTTGAGAACAAGACAATGGCACGATTGATTCCCTAAAATAAATAAATAAAATCCCAAAAATCTCAATTCCCCCAGTATCGGTAAATATTTATACAACTGACCAAGAATATTAAAATCATATAAGTGGGTAATTCCATATTATTTCAATTTCAACAAAGAGATTCTGCATGCGCAGTCTTAGCTGACCGCCTCTATAGACACCTCGATCCGTATTTAATACTTACATTTATCAACCATCAACAACCGAAAGTCAAAAAGGGATTAAAATACAAATATCCTAACTATAATGGGTTATATTCCAATATACTAACACATATATATAAATAAAAGGGGTAATATAATAATTATCTCAAAGTGTCATACCAGATAACAAATTACGTGATTTTCTTTTATCAACTGCATGGTCCATCCATGACCTGAACAGTTAAAGACTTATGATGATCATTACAATATCAATTCATCGACTGCACGGTCGTTCCTTGTAAGCAGTTGTTCCTCCAAAACCATACATGCATCCTATTACAACCCATCCATTATGACACATGTCTTTTATCATGAATTGCACAGTTGATTAGACCATCAACCGCGCGGTTGATGTCCCTGGCCCGACAACTATAAATAGAGGTCCCACCACATTTATAAATGCACCTAAAATCTTGATTTGATTTTCTAACTTTCTTCATCCTCGAGTATTCGTTTCCTCCAACAAATATAATTAAAGCTCCGTGCGATACCTATAAAAATGAGTCTTTCCTAACGAAGCTCTATCCAACGGTGCCACCTCATAGGGGATACTCCGCTAGAAAAACCCTTGTTCATGAAACAAGGGTAAAAATTCATAATAAAACTCCAATCACTATCATATATACATATTATAATATAAAAATGTACATATATGCCTAAATAACTTAGTCTAGCTGTGGCGCCCAATTTCTTGGGATCAATGCAAAAAATCTTTTATACTTTGATTTCTTTAAGTAAATTCTTGTTTATACATTTTTGTCGCAAAATAGATTGGTTTTGATTAATGAAATGTTGTTAAGCTTATGAACTTTTTAAGTGTTGAAGCATATTTAAAATTAGATAATTTAGATAATTCATTTATTTAATTATTTATTTTGATGATAACAAACTTCTTTATGATTTTTCACACATAAAAATATTTGTTATTTTTTTTCGAACAAATAAATACTTGTTACATATAAATATTTGTTATTTTTTTTTTGTATTCGTATATATAATTTTTCACATAATTACTTGTTCTATAATATTTTTACATAGAAATATATCCTACATATGATAAAAATATTTTTATACAAACTGTTTGATAATATCTATACATATATATAAATATAAATTTATCAATTTACTTTAAACCAAAACCTACTTACAATATTATATGATAAGACCAACATCTTATAATCCGCCTAAAGCTTAAACCCACACATATGATAATATTTTCTAAAAGCCTCATAATCAAAGCCTCTGTCATACCATTCTTTTATTTATTTTTAAAAAGCTAACATTTTTTTCTAAAGCTACCAAATCTATATATTATATTAGTCACCCACGTGCACTATATCACATGAAAAATGATAGAGCGACTTGCAAATGGAATATAAAGTTCAAACTTAATGACATGGCTCTACCATGTCATCAACCTCAAACCCATAAATTCATTTGAGTGAAAAAAAAAATAGGTAGCATCTTCTATAAAAATAAATATTTTCTAAAAAAAATTATACTGCATAAAAAAATAGTTCGCACCAGTGGTATGTATAAGTGCTCCGGTCATCTATACATACTGCTATCGCAGATCAACATATTAGAAAAAATGGTTCGCACCAGCTGTATGTATAGGCGGTCCGACCGCCTATACATACCATTGGAGCAGACCATTTTTTTAAAATGATAAAATGATTATTTTTACCATTAAAAAAAATGATCCGCGCCAGCGTCATGAAAAAAATACGATTCTATGTCACGTCGCGTTTTATTTGAGTCTTATTTTAAATAACACTCTCCAATATTCTCTTATTTTTAAACGCCTGCGCCAGCGGCACTCCTTATTTTTGAACTTATTTTTTTTAATTTTACAACATTTAAATCAATTTTTGTATTTTTTAAAACTGTTTAAAGGTCCGCGTTAAAAAATTATTCTAATGATAAATTATTTTTAAAATTATTTTTAACTCATTTAGTCCTTAAAACACCCACTTATTCATATTCTCTTATTTTTAAAGGTCCGCGCCAGCGGCACCCCTTATTTTTAAACTTATTTTTTTTTTTAATTTTACTACATTTAAAACAATTTTAGTATTTCTTATAACTGTTTAAAAGTTCGCGTTAAAAAACTATTCTAATGAGATCACTTACACATACCACTGGTGCGAACCATTTATTTTAAATAGTAAAATAATTTTTTTACTATTTAAAAAAAATGGTTTGCACCAGCGATAACCGCCTATATATACCGCTGGCGCGAACCATTTTTTGTAAAAAATAGTCAGCGCCAGCGGAATGAAAAAAAAATGACTCCATGTCACGTCGCGTTTTATTTGAGTCGTGATCATGTTAGTTAAAAAATAAATCGCATTGTGTAATTTTTTAACTGATTTGTGTTAAGATTCATACGATTTTGTATCTTATCTTATTGTATTTTAACACATAATTTTAACATATATTTTTATTTGAGTGGAATGTCTTTTTTTTTTAATTTAAAAATTATATTTTAGAAAAATAAAAAAGAATTTGTAGGATATCATAAAAAAAAGAAGCAAATGTGGTAACACATACTCAATGATGTGGCAAGCCACATCATTAAGAATTAAGTCACTACAGCCAGTCGCTGTAGTGATGCTCATATCACATTCACATATGTACTAAGAGCATCCACAGTGATGGGTGCTCAGATATGTTAAAGTTGCTTTATCAAAAGTAATACTTACCTTTCGACATCAGTAAAGGCTACAGTGATGGAAAGAAATTAATTTGTTAAACACTTTCTACGAACTAATGTTGTTCGTATGAAGTATTTTGATATTTCCTACAAACAACATTAGTTCGTAGGAAGTGTTTACGAACAACTGAAGTTCGTTAGAACCCAAATATATAATAAAAATTAATTATTTATATCTGATACGAGTTCTTATGAACTTCATTTGTTCGTAGGAATTTCTACGAACAAACGAAGTTCATAGGAACCATTTGCAAATTCAGTAGCCGTTCAGAAATGTTACAAATCCACTGCCTTTTCTCTTACAAAATTTGTTGGTTTCACTCCACCATTAGGGCGGTCTGAGTTCAGAAGTTTACAAATTTTGGTGTTCGTTTTCTCCACCACTACGGATGCGCTAACTATGTTTACCGTGCTGAGATGTCCCTTCACAACCAAATGGCTATTTTTTTCAGGCCCTGTTTTTTCCTCATAAAGTCGAATGGCAATGCCAGGCCATTTCTTTTTTTAACCTATCCTCCTTTTCAGAAAGACTACTGAACCTAGATTTCTCCCTACCACTCTGAACTTTTGGTTTTAAAAACCAAGTTTTCTCAATATCAACATTTGATATCAAGAAATGTTTTCTTTGTCAACCGGAGCTTTTGATTTTTTATTCTATTCCTACTCAAGTCACAAACACACATGGGTAAAATATACTAATAATTATATACTATATATTTAATATGTCCAACCTGAAAGGATTTTTTTCTACAGATGAAGCTATACTGTGTCTTTAATGAACCTTTTTTTAAAGCCTATAGGCTCTCGAAACCTCCCCATATTGTGTCTTGATTTTAATTACCTCCTTACCCTCTCATTGTTAAAGCCGTTTAAATGCTTTAGATGTTTCCTTCCAATTAATATTTCTTATATAACATCTTTTTATAAACCTCAACAGTTCTTTTAACATTTTTTTTATATAAATTTTTTTATAACAAAGATTTTTTATGTACAACAAATTCTTCATCATAAAATACGCTTATATATATCTATATAATATGGGATAATGGTGTTATGAATAGTAACTTATGCATGATAAACATGTATGGCATTTTATGTGTTGCATGCTTGCATGCATACACATGCATACATTATTATTTTTTTACTTTTTTATTAAAATATTTAAAAAAAATAGATATATTTTTTTTTATTTTTTTAAAAGTTTTTTTTTTTTTAAAAGGCGAGTTATTATGGGTTGGATTTTATCATGGGGGCAAATTTATCGCCGTGCTAGTATATATATATATAACACAAGCACCATTTATATTTTATTCATATCTCAACTAACTTTCGTTTACAGATTTTATAGGATGTGTCCTTGAGATTTTCATAGTTTTCGAGTGCATTACTAGTCATCGAACTTTAGTCTCTTATTTTGGATCTATAATTACACCTAGACTCAGTGGCGGATCCAGAATTTGAAGTGAAGTGGGGTGAAATTTTTTGACGAAACCCTAGGGTTCGGGGGCAGGGGCCCCCGGAGCGATTTTTTTGGGTTGTTTTTACTTCAATTTTTGCAATTTTAACCCTAAAAATGTTGAGGTATTAATTAACTAAATTTGGATACCTAAATTTTTTCGTTTCGGATGCGGTTGAACCTCGGATTCGGATACGGTTGATGTGTTCCCTTTAAAAAAATTCTCCATTGACTTCCTATATTTACAACAACTTTAATTTAATTTCAGATTAATAGATTGACACTAATTTTAATTTCATTTCAGACTAATTTTACATTATAAACTAAATTTCATACTAATAGATTCTAGGGATTTTAATTTTAATATTCATTATAAATTTAAACACATATTTTATTTTGCTAAACAAACACATATAAACATACCTCTATTTCTATGAACAAATTCATATAAATAAACATATAAACAAACACAAAATATAAACAAAATTATAAATAAACATATAATTTTTTTTATGTAAAAGTTAAAATGGGGCCGCCGCCCCGCTTCGGCCTGAACTGGATCCGCCCCTGCCTAGACCTCTTATCAGAGAATGCTATTCACTTGTACTTTAGAACTATTATTCTTTCATGGAGTAGACTCAATATGTCTCAATCTTCTCCAATGGTCATATTTTCCTGGAGCTTACAAAAAGAAAACCAAAAGAAGATAGATATGCATACTTCTGAGATTCAATAAAAATTCAAAGAACATTGCTGCAAGAACATTCTCAACTAATACAAGTGAAAGGCACATACTTAGAATATTTTCAATGCCTTATTGAGGGAGCGAAAAACTCAGATTTAAAGTTTTATTATTGAGTCATCATCCTACAAAATAACTAAACTCATTTGAAAATATTGAAGCTCGATTATAAGTTTTCAGTGTAATTTATAGCTCGGTTCAGCTACACGGTTTGTACGCGATAATTTGATCCCATCCTCAATGGATCACTGTAGTGGAACTTAAGAAGATACGGTCAACTTGAATAGTGGATGTAGGCTCACCGTTTTTTAGCCGAACCATTATAAATCTCGTGCATTTTTTATTGCTTATTTATTACATTTATTGTGCTTATTTTTTAGCCATTTTATTTATTTTGAAATTTAGAAATATTTCTTAAAAATAGATTATTAATTAATTTCGTAATTAATTATTTTTTTTCCGAATCAAATTAATATCTTTTGTTTGAATAAGTTAAAAAGTTTATAAAAACCCAATTCACCCCCCCTCTTGGGTTTTTTTAGGCAACAATTGGTGTTAGAGCTAGGGTTTTATTTTTATTTTTTGATTTAACAATCTAAGAGTTAAATATTATGGCAAACTTTTCTAACCCAACTATTGGTGAAGGTCGATCCATAAATAGGCCTCCTTTATTTTTTTGAAAATAATTATAGTTATTGGAAAAAATGAAATTATTTATTGAATCAAGTGATTATGAATCTTGGAGGGTCATTTTAAATCAACCCAATATTCCTATGAAAACTCTTAAAAATAATCATGTTCCCAAAGAAAAAAGAAAATATAATGAATTAGACATTAGGAAATTCAAGTTAATGTTGAAGTTATATACATTTTACATTATGCCTCAGATGTAAATGAGTATAACGGAATTTGTTGTTGTCAATTAGCAAAAGAAATTTGGGATAAATTAAAAATCACCCACGAAGGAACTATTCAAGTTTAAGAAGAGAAGATTAGTATGCTTGTTCGTAGTTATCAGTTATTTAGAATGAAACCAGATGAATCCATTACGAATATGTTTAGTAGATTTACTATTATTTTTAATCCTTTAAATTCTCTTGAAAAATCTTATACTAGCAATGAAAATATGATAAAAATTCTTAGGCCACTTCCAAAAAATTGGCTATCTAAGAAAATTTATATCATAGAAGCGATTAGAGAAATACCCATAACTCTTGATGAACTTATAGGCTCACTTATTACTCATGAAATAGAATTAAAGGATTCTGAAGAGGAAGATCAACCTAAAGCAAATAAAACTCTTTCTTCTAAATCTTCAAATAGAGATGATGGAATTGATAACAAAAAAGAAGATGAGGATGGTGATATTTCTCTTTTGACCAAAAGTTTCAAAAAAATTCTTTGTAACAGAAAAGGAGCAAATGGAGGAAAAATGAAGAGGTTCCTGTGACACCCCGCTTAAAATAATAACGAGTGGCCAACCCTATACTAATTTAAATCAGGAATCTCAAGTGCATCATTCTCAGCATCTACTTTCGATACTAAAAAAATATAGCTAACTACCCAATACTATAATAAGCGGATGCCAAAAATTTAAAACATACAATGAACGTCATACCAACCGTATAATAGCTACTGAACATGATAAAATGTACACACGTACTACGATAAAAGGAAGTACTCATATAAATCATAATAAGTACAACAAAAGAAAGATACCCGAATATGCTGTCGGGTCACAAACAATACAACATCCAAAGGAGAGAAATATAAAAGTATTATATATAAACCTTGGGTATGAACCCGATACACAAATGAATCCTTAACTAGATTTATAAAAAATAGGAAGCGGTTATATTAAATCCCGCAACGGTCCGCAACTGCTACAGCTCCGAGAACACTGAATAGAAAAACATCACTGGCATCCTTGCGGTGGGACACCTATAATATATTACAATATATATATATATAGCAAGATAGAGATATAAACGGGTCAGAGCCCGAGGTGTGAAAACGTTTTAGCAAGTGCATTAAAATGCCTAATAATTATAAATGCACAATTTCATGATTAAAGTGAAGTCGCACTCTCGTGAAGCTCAAACTCGCCCATCGACTAAAGCGCGCACCTAAACGTAGGCACATGATCCTCAATTAAGCTACCCGTCACATTCTAGGGGCAATGCAACCTTAATATACGCATAATCTACACCCGTGTAACCCACTATCTCGAGTATAACCCAAACTCTTTAATTCTATCATGTCCTAAATTTACGCCCGAACTTAGGTGTTAACGTATATATAGATATACATATATATTACTAGAATTCATCGGTTCTAATTATTAACTTCAACAAGTTATTAGTATCAGAATATTCACACATTATCTTTATATACTTATAAAGCATTATTTCACCATAATGCATAAACCCAAGTACCAAGGACTAAACTTCTCCCCATTCCCAACATCGCGATACGTTTCGTGCGTGGGACGTCTCGCAAAGTGAAATCCAGAGAAGGAACCCCCGATACACTACTCTTTGATAATGTTGTTCGTCGAGATCCATTGTGCCTCCGGTACATAACGCACATAACATCAACTACTTATCTTGAATAACTATCCCTAATTACACAAATAAGATATCGCACAGAACCTTTAGGGTCTATATAACATTATTCTAATTATAAAACACAACCATTCAACCCTAACAATCACGTACACATTAACACACATAACGAGCATTTAAAATATCCAGAACATATTTACTTATAGGATATAAATATACTATACATCACAATGCTATCATCTTCCAGGAATTACTCACTTTATCCCGGGTTACCAGCCACCGAACTATTATTACACCGCCCTGGTAATGAAATAAAACACAATGCGTGGTAAATGGTTATAGTTCCGAACCTGAAAGTGAGAACGAATCATTTCCAAGACTTTTCACCTAGAATAAAATCACGTAATAAATAATGGACGACTATGACCTGGGGACTATACGCTCCTTGCTCCTCAAGCCAGGGGCCTCATCCATATCGTGCAACTTCCCATGATAGCACTGGAGGGGTATGCTTGCACAATAAGTATATATATCATTCACACTAGATATATATGAAATCACGTCCTATATATACAAACCTTCACACAAGGTATATACATTCACGCTATATATACATACACACACACACACACACATATATATATATATACACATACTATCTCCCATCCGCACTTATAAACGTTTTGAATTCGGCTATATGTATATAACTCTCACTATACTAACCGACGTTATAACGCATACTTTCCCAATTCATTTTATAATACGACCCCTCACTTGAAACTTACTCATCCATCACACCTAGGATATGAATAGTCTCCCAATTTGATCAACGTTACGGATACTATCTCATAACTGAATGTATATAACATTCTTCCTTCACACACCATCTATATCCGTATGCTCATCGCTATATAACAATTATCTTGACTATAAGTACGCACGTAACTATTAGTCGGTAATCCACAAGCTCAATCCCAAATTCATTTTATAATCTCATCACGCATTGGAATATTTATCATTAATCGAACATAGATATATAATAACTATCTCGTCGCTAGGAGGATTCAACACCACAGTCAACATAATAACTCCTGGTCATACTTTAACAACCACCTCGATGAGTCCCCAACGTCACCTCATATGATAACGCACATCAAATCTCCAGGTAGGATTCCCATCGCTAATATGATTCCCACTAAGTCGATTTGATAACTCCAATTCATACCTTCCCAAATAACTCGATACGTCCCCAATATCACATCACATGAGAAACTCACAATAAATATCCAAAACGTGTTTCTCGCTTCATATAAGAATGATCCAAATCGATAAACCCAATCGAAATGGAGTAAAACTCACTTTAGAAAAAACTTCGGAAAACAACCCTATTTTCGAATAGATTCGGACTGGTCCGAATCGATTTGGTCCCAAGAGCGAATCGATTCGCTAGTCCTGCGAATCGATTTGGTCCAAAGGACCTGTAAGTCTTTCTTAGGCCGAATCGATTCGGTTCTGAATTCAAATCGATTCGGTCACCCAGACCTGACACTTTTGCCTTAAGCCGAATTGATTCGCTTAAAGGGGAGAATCGATTCGGGTCTGCAGAACTCCAAAAATCCCCATTTTTGCATAAAACTCACAAAATATATACCCCAAAATCATCAACTCTAACCATCAAACCTTTATTAAATCATGATCCTAACCTCCTAAATCGACCCAACTATGATCCCAACCATCACTACCTCATCAAACCCGTATATAAACATCAAATACATGATTTAATCCACAAAATCTAAGTTTTAACATATTAACCCAAAATCTATATTTTTATCCACAATTCATGAAATAAATGACACGTTTAAATTATTTAGCAACTTTAATCACCTGCCTCAAAGTTGTAGAGTCTGAATCTTCCTTGAAATCGTGTATTGACCGGAATCTCCAAGCTTTTCCTCTTTATCTTCTTCCTTTCCTCTTCTCTCTCTCTCTCTAGGGTTTTCTCTTTCTCAAAATATGAGATTGGCTTCTCACGAGCCCTACTTTAGCCTTATCTCCAAAATACCCAACTTTAAATGATAATACACACTTTAAATGACTCGTTTACTCTAATTCGAGTCAAACTAACTTAAAATATTTCGAAATCGAAATAAAACCCAAGTACAGTCATTTTGACTATCTTGACCCATCCCAGATCAATCGCGCACTCAGAATCATCATTCGAAATACTTTACAACATCCTCAAATTTTGACTTCAATTACCAAATTTAAAATTCTCCAATTCATATAAATTTTATTTCTCCCAAATTAATTAAATTCTCAGTCTTTAAAATTTCGGGGTATTATAGTTTCCCTTAAGAAAATACAATGAAGGAAAATATTCTTCCAAATCCGAGCCTAGTTGTTACAATTTCAATGAATTTGGTCACATTAGACCAAATTGTCCAAAGTCAAAAGACAGTGAGGAAGACATAATATAAAGAAGAGATAGAAGAGAAAATATCTAAGGAAAGAAGGTTCTTATTATAACCTAAAACAATAGTACGACATGGACCAGTGATAAGGTGACACCTGTAATCTTCTCGTAGGCTTAGTCCCACGATATTAATATGGTCATCTTATTATCCCCACCAATCAGCAAAAAAGGCCGACCACCTTCAAGAATACGAACCATCACCAAAGTGAAACAGGCACATGTGGGAATTTCTACAATCACCCATGCACATGCAAGTAAAAGACATGCTAGCTCACTCTTAGTTGTTATATATAATGTAAAATGGTTTAAATACCATATGTATAAAGATATTCTTCCTCTTACCCTTCCCAATACTATCGATAGCTTACTACACCCCTCAGTTGGGGAAGAACAGAAAAATAATATACACTTAACCCTAAAGTGTTCTTGAGAGATTTTACTCAAACCTAATACTTAGTGACTTAGTACCCGTGGATGTAGGCACCACATTGGGTTGAACCACGTAAAAATTTGTGTCTCCTTCTTTGTCTCTCATCTCTCTCTGGCACATATCTCTATTTGTGGTAGATAATTATTGGTATAGCTAAGCTAAGACTCATCATCATCATTGTACCAATTTTAGACACCAATAAATTAGCACCGTTTGTGGCAATTCGACAAGCTGTTGTTATCTCCTACTTATTAAGTAATTTTCCAATCGCTTGATTATGAGTACTGGAAAATGGCAGACAATCCAGAAGGTAGCCTTGCAGATGAAACCTTTATACCCTCTGCCCCTTACGAAATAGGAGATCACCAAGTAATTTTGATTAGCATAGCCAAAGGTCAAGAGGCCATGCAAGAGGCTATAATACCCTGTACTTTTATAAATATTTAATTTTTGTGTGCTTAATATTATTAATTTAACTGGGAAAATTAAATTAGGTTTCGATAATTAGTGAGTTATGGATTAATGTTTACTATTATTATTTACTTGGGTGTGATAAGTAAATAGGTATATGATTTATTATATCTCGTATATAAGTGAAAGCGACGGTTGATTATTAGATGTCTATTTAGTGTTATATCGGCGGATCAATATATTTTATGGGCGACGTATACGGTATGCACGTGTCGGGTTTGGTTAATGAAATGTTATCATATTTGTAGTTGGGTGACTTAGATGACCTTTTTGGGTGCACTGGTAATCCGAAGGGTCAAAATAGTTTAGAATAGGTACCCGAGTGTTATGATTATGTTCTGGGGACTTTTTAGACATATCACGACCCATATAAGTGTATGGTAGTCTTTTTATGCCTAGGATTTAATGGAGAAAAAGGGATTATGGTGTAATTCAGATATATTTAAGGTTTAGAGGGGCGTATGGCAGCCCCACTTTTCAATCTCTGTATATTTGAGAGTTAGATAGAGTTTAAGAGAAGAGAAAGATAAGGAAAGGGAAAGAAAGGCTTGGAGAAGAGAAAAGAGGAAACCATCTTCAGATTCAACCCATCACAACACTCAGAAGGTCGAATTTAAATCCTCTAAGGCAAATAGTTACTTGCTTAAAATTGGATGATTAAGTAGTTAATCACTTTCATTGTTAATGGTGTAAAAATATGTGATTTAAAGGTTTAAAGATTCAAACTTTGATTAATTAATTAAGAGATCACTACACCAAATCTGCCGAATCGTCATGATCATTGATCTTGAAAACTTTAACTTGTCAAGGTCAATAACCGTAACAATTCTGGGCGAGATAGCTTTTTTATCACGGTCATGTCACGATCATTGACCGTGATAAGTTTTGTCACAGTTATAAACCATGACAAGCCCGTGACATTTAATAAAAAATTATCACGGTCATTGACTGTGACAAGTTTCTTTGTCAAGGACTTGTCACGGTCAATGATCGTGACAATTCTGGGAAGAATTAAAAAAAAATCTGCTGGGCAGTATGGCCACTGCCACTGCCCAGCAGTATATTTGTACCTGTTATAGTAACGTTGTACCTGTTCAAACATCATATATCCAAATAAACTAAAGATAATGCAAATATACATTCAAAATAAAAACAATATGCATCACGATGTAATCCAAATATAATTCAAATGTACCAACTTAAAAACAATTCAAATGTACCAACTAAAAAATAATACAATTCAATTCAAATAATGTCACTACATGTCTTGGGTAAGGTTAAATCCGAGGAGGTGAGTAGGCCACACGATATACGAATTGACACACCCATTGATATACATCGTGCCGCATTGTTCGCGAAACCATAACGGGGAGTTCTCCTTCCCGGGTATCACATGCGTGACGAGCACCTTGGACTCGATGTCTTGAAGCTCACGTCTATGAACTAGTCCACCCTGGACGATATTCAGGTCCCTCAACCCCCTCCCTATCCGCTGGCCATCAAACATGTCCAGTATAAACACGCTCGGCCAACCAAGCATCGACATCGATCGGTCGAAGGGAGCCAAATAGGAAAGTGGATCATCAAAGTCCGCACGTGTCGGTGATGAAGCAGCGAGGTCCACATCCTCGTCATCCCGCACACCCTCCCCCACCTTCTCCTTCCCTTTCCCCTTGTGTTTTCTTCCACCCAACGAACGCTTTATGAATGAGAACGTATCTTGGACCGTCGCCTCCAAACGGGACAACTTTGCGCCATGCGAGTCCACCATTCGAGCCAACCCGGTGTCGCTCGTCTCCAATTCGATGATTCTAGATTTGGCTACCCGCGATCTCACCCCCCTTGTCCTCCCCTTGCAATCAGAGCCAAGCACTTGGTTGAGTGCGTCTGTGGACAAAGATGCCTTGTCGGCATCAGACTGCGACTCATGCACTTCTTTAAGCTTTGCCTGAAACGACAAAAAACACATGATTAGTAAAATGAGTAAATTAAAAAATTATAACGTAATTAAATAAAAGTAAATTGTCGGATTACTTACAATCGTGGCCGCGACGCTCGGGGACACCTCCTTGTCCTTCCCCTTCTTCGTCCGAAGAGTCACATAAGTATCGAACCTATGTGGCCTACCCCCAGGGCCACTCACTGTCCCCTAAAATAAAACAAAGTAAAATTAGTATCGGCCACGCAAAGTAAAATAATGCAGAATAATATATTTCTGTAGTTATAGAAAAACTAAATATTACCATCATCCTATGCTCCACCTCGGCGTAAGACGTCCGACCAGAGTAGTGCACGTCCGTCATTTTTGCCCGATTTTCCCTCCCTGATTGGCGAGATGCCAATTGTCGCTCCCCGATCTCATTGTCAATGAACTTTTGTCATTGTGCCAATGAGATCGGCTCCTTCAGCGGGACGGATTCACGCCTTTGGATAATGGACTTTCCTGTACTCCCAAAGTACCGGGTCTGCATATTTTTCTTCCACGTCTTGTGTTGCTCCCTCAACTGCTCCAAGACGGAATCACGTAGTTTTGGATCCAGGCTAAATTATTCCTGTCCAACAAATACAATGTTAGTTGCAAATAAATATAAATATAAATATAAAATAAAATTGAAATCGAAATTAAAATATTCATATGAATATAAATATAAATATAAATACATTACCTGTAGTGCCACCCAAACAGCTAACTTGAGCTCATATGGCACCTCCTTCCAACTAATGTACCCCGACCCGATGATCGTCTTTACCAGCTCGAGGGATCTCGCTAATATCCCCGACTAGTTCTCGATGGCCATCCCCAATTTGCCATATTTGGGGAGCCTAGGGGCCGAGGAGCCCTCGTCGCCTCCGCTACTACCGAGCCTAGACGACATCATCATAACAAGCATCATCATTCTCGCCTTAATACCTGAAGGAGACATTTGCTGTAAAAAAATGTTATTAGTACATATCAAAATGAATTAAAAGAAGACAGGCAAATAAACTAACAATTAAAGTACACAATTATCAATTTACTAATTTACAATGAGGGGCAATCCTACTTTCATAATTAATCATATATTAATTTACTAATTTACAATGAGGAGCAATCATATATTAATTTACTAAAAAAATTAATAACCAATCAATTCGTTTACAAGGGACATTACGCACAAACAGGCACATACATGCACACTACACACACATATACACACACGCGCACATACACACATACACACACACACGCGCGCACATTCACATACACACACGCAACCCCCTTATCCCCCCCCCCCTCCCCCCCCCCATCTCCCTTATCTCCTCCTAAGAGTGAGTTCAAGTATGTTTCATTTAATTTCAAGTAATTTTCAAAAAAAGTTGAAAAATTCCACCCCCATATGAATAATAATCCAGTGATCATGCCACGTTTAAAACTAACCAACCCAACATCGATCCGCTATAATCCATCAACAATGTCAACAATAAATATGTATCCCGTACTCCTTCTAATTCGTCTACTCAATTAATTCATTTCATCAATTAAACTAACAATTAAAGTATAACAATTATTAATTTACTAATTTACAATGAGGGGCAATCCTACTTTCATATGAAACGGGCACTAATTATTAATTTACTTTCATATAAAACTATATAATTAAAGTCACAATTAAAGCTATACAATTTATTAATTAAAGCTATACAATTGTTGAGATTGCCACACCACACACATACCCCACCTCACCCCCAGCACCACCACCACCACACACACCTCAATTCTGAATTCCAAAACAACAGCATCTAGCTCATAATATGTACAAGAGTGAAACATCCCCACCCCCACCCCTACCCCTACTGTCCACACACACGCACACTACACTACACAAGAGTGATACAAAGTAATTTAAAAAAAAAGTTGAAAAATCCCACCCCCATATGGACATTAATCCAGTGGTCATATCACTTCTAAAATTAATCAACCCAACATCGATCCACTATAATCCAACCGCACCAACAAATGTGTATCCCGTACTCGTTCTAATTCATCTACTCAATTAAATAATTTCATCAATTAAAGTATACAATTATTAATTCACTAATTTACAATGAGGAGCAATCCTACTTTCATATGAAATGGGCACTAATTATTAATTTACTTTCATATAAAACTATACAATTAAAGTTACAATTAAAGCTATACAATTTATTTTATTAAAGCTATACAATTAAAGTTATTTCGAATGTCAACAATTATCTGTTAATGAGGGGTAATCCTACTTGCATATGAAAGGGAAAATACATATTTTATTAATCACTTTAATTGTATAGCTTTAATAAAATAAATTGTTGAGATTGCCACACACACACACCACCCTACCCCCACCACACACACACCACCACACACCACCCCCTCCCCCACCACACACACCACACCACCCCCTGGCCCCCTCCCCCACCACACACACACGCACACACCTACACACACATACACATACACCCAACCGCCCCTGCCCCCCCTCACCCCACCACACATACGCACACACCTGCACACACACACCCACACCATCACCCCCTACCCCCCACCCAGCCCCTTATCCCTCCCCTCCCTAGCCCCCCTGTCCCTCCCCCTCCCCCCACACTACACCAAAATGACAAAATTGTCACCTTTCAGTCGGCTACCTTTGTCAAGGTCATTGACCGTGACACAAATCTCGCGTTTTGTGTCACTGTCATTGACCTTGACACGACCGTGATAAAGAATTGTCACGGTCAATGACCTTGACACGACCGTGACAACTTCATCAGCAAAAACCCTTACCCCTTTTTTTTTCCCTCACGCCGTTCCCTCCCTCTCTCTCTCTACGCTTCGCGCCGTTCCCTCCCTCTCTCTCTCTCTACGCTGCTCTCTCTCTCTCTCTCTTCCATTTATATATATGTTTGTGTGTATATATATGTGTGTGTGTGTGCGTTGGGGCAGGGGGATGTATTTGGGGGGTGGGGCAGGGTGGGGGCGGGGGGTGTGTGTATGTGGTGAGTGGGGGTATGTGGACGGAGGTGTGGGTGGGTGTGTATTTGAATTAACCCATGAATTTGTATTTTTATATTTGAACTAACCCACGAATTTGTATTTTTGTATTTGAATTAACCCATGAATCAACCCATGAATATATTTTTGTATTTGAATTAACCCATGAATTAACCTATAAATTTATTTTTGTATTTGAATAAACCCGTGAATTTGTCAATTTGTTTGTGTAAATTAGTAGATGAATTAGAAGGAGTATCATATGAAAGTAGGATTGCCCCTCAGTGTAAATTAGTAAATTAATAATTCTATACGTTAATTGTTAGTTTAATTGATGAAATGAATTAATTGAGTAGATGAATTAGAAGGAGTACGGGATACACATCTGTTGTTGACATTGCTGTTGGATTATTTTGTTTAGTAAATGTTTGGTTGGTTAGTTTTAAAAGTGGCATGACCACTGGATTATTGCACATATGGGGGTGGGAATTTTTAACTTTTTTTTTAAAATTACTCTGTATATCGAACAATATATATATAGTATGATAATTAAATGAAACACACTTGAAATTAAATATAGTGCGCATAGATACTAGCCTTCTAGTTCTTATGCGTACGCATTGAATAGCCCTTAGACCCGTTCGAGAATCATTACCCCTGTAATGAGATCTCTCGAATTGTCCCGTTTTGACAGTTTGAGACTGTATAATTTTTGTATAATATTCTTATTGGCTTACAGTTGTTACTTTTGGAGGAAGTTCTGCAGTCGTATCTTAATGTTCTCTGGGTACATACTAGATTGACAAGTGTGACTGTTATTTCAATTGATCAATTTAAATAACACTCACACCTGCCAATCTACGTCGTGTACTTGGAGAACTACGTGGATATGCTGTCGAATATTTTTCAAATCGTAACAATGTGCATGAGCTGTTAAGTATATTACAGAAAAATGCAGTCTTGAATGGGATAGGACCACTCACCCTTTAATAAGATAATTAAATGATGGGATAATTAAATAAAACATACTATAAATCTAAGTTTTGTTTACCTTTAATAGGTGTTTAGTTGTGGTAGTTGTGATGGGATATCTGAAATACAAAGAGTGGATGGGTGAGACTAATAGAATGGGGGATGTGTTTCGCAGAGGTGCTAATGAATTTGTGAAATATGCAAAGAGATGTCATAATGATGAAGTGATCGGGCGGAAAAAGTGTGTTCGTGTGAGGACACAATCGTTGTGTGTTTCGCCGCCGCGATACAAAGAAAACCTAAGCTACTACTACACTTGACAAGCAAGTAAAGCGGTAAGTCGGGTGTCGTAAGAAATCCACAGGGAGTGATTGAATTTTAGATTTTAATTGTTTAAATTACTTCAGGAATAAAAGTGTAAAATAAATAAATGAAAAGGTGATGGGTGGGAATGGTGACTAAAGAAAAGAATAAGTTAACGCTAATTAAAGGAAAGCGAGGATCGGGATCGCATTCTACCAAACGGATCGAAACAACTACTAACTAGAGTTAAGGCTCGAAAGCAATCTAATCGAGCATTTACAATTAAGCATAAACATCACGCAAGAAGGAATTTAACCCAAAGTTGCGAGATAAAACATTTAACTGAAAAATGGTCACACCCGGATTAAATTCGGATTGTCGCTATAAACTCTAACGTTGCGTGACAAAGAAAGATAAACGCTTAACAATCCAACTTTGATACACGCGGTTTCAATTAAACGCGATTTTACACAAAACCTAGTTTTCGGAGCTCGGGGCCCGAAAATGGCGGAAATGAAATCCCGACCCTATTTATCTAAGGGTGCATGGTGAGTTAAGCTAAATTATGATAATTAAACTAAGAAATCAAGAATTAAAACATGTAAACTAGTTAGAAAGTATTGAAACTAAATTACAAGGCAAGAGAAGAATAAGAACAAACTATATAAATGGAGAGGAAGTGAATAGTTCAATCTTACAAACCACATGGGTTGTCAATCCAAGAAGAAGAAGAAAGGAACTCTCCACACCAAACCCTAACTACCACTCTCTAAATCAGAAATATCTCTCTAAGTATATATAAGTGTATCTCATTACAACAAAAACCAACTTATATAGTAAGTTGGAATAAAAGAAAGAAAATATCAGCAGGGGAAAAACAGGGGATCGATCGATCGACCCCTGGTGTCGATCGATCGACAATGTAATATGTGGCAAAAATAATAAGGCTCGATCGATCGACCCCCAGGCTCGATCGATCGATCAAGCAGGGGCAGCCTGCAATTCTCCCTGTTTTGGCATACAATCCAACGTCGCTCAAATCGCCGTAACTTTGTCGTTATGCATCAGAATCGCGCACCATTCGCGGCCACGCGAAGCTAGCGAAGAGAGCTACAACTTCCGTGTAGATATCGGGCCAGGTGCCCAAGCTATCAAAAGACTAAAATGTCCTTGCGCGTGCAGTTGTGTACGGAAATCGAGCGAAACGCATCCGAAGTTCACACTGAGCATCCAAACACCTACAAAAGCTCAATTAACCCCTGCAAAACATGTTAACATAGAAATCCGAG
The DNA here is from genome assembly GCA_949130495.1 of Sambucus nigra. NCBI lineage: Eukaryota > Viridiplantae > Streptophyta > Magnoliopsida > Dipsacales > Adoxaceae > Sambucus > Sambucus nigra. The sequence goes on from OX422220.1 coordinate 510,536,382, forward strand.
GGTTGCCCGGTTAACGAGCATAAATATAGGGATTAAGATACCCGAGGGGGCTAATAACGCGTAGGTTAACGGGTGAAATACGCAATATTTGCGTCGTATCACACCCCCTAACTTACACATTGCTAGTCCCTAGCAATGAAATAAGATGCAACAAGAAGAACTAGTAAACCAACACAGGAGAGAGTACAAAAGTATGGTATAAAAGTAATAAAAAGATAAGGCCACTTTCGCGGGCGATTCGATTGCATTTAGCGTATGCAATAAGCCGTTGAACCCCTAGGTTACCCTAGTGGACGAGTGTCGTCTCGTGAGGGTTTTCAGGGATGAAACCCACAAACATCACATGGTTTCCTCAAAATATGCCCAACCCAACATGCGACAAACTCAACAACAACGAAAAAGATTTCAAACATGTTATTAACATATTGAACGAATTCAAACTAAAGTCCGTTGTTATTAACAAGTTGAATGCACCTCATAGAATTGAAACTTTAAAAGTGGGAGGGGGGAAAGCACATGCAAAGTGTGATTTGGTGAAAAACTTATATAAACCGGATACTAATCAAAGCAAGCATACATTCAATCCTCACGGGCATTACGCTCAACAAATGAATTCACTATGAAAAGGGAGGTAATACACGGGACATGCGGGCATAAAGAGTAAATGTAAATGGAAACTAGGCCGCGCACATGTCACAAATGAGGAACGCTATATAGGAAATGAAAAACTTGCAATCTCAATGAAAGGATACCGCACACTAAAAGAGGCGAAATGCATTTTCACAGATTATCAAAACTATTATGACTTTTAAATTAAATGCACCCTAAGATCACATAGGACTTTATATAGGGTTATAATGTAGGTATGGCTAAGGTACGAAATGAAGGAATGTATATACGAATTCAAAGTGTTCGGGATGAAAACTCGGGATAGTGGGATAAAGCGGGCAATATCAAAAGTTGGACAAAGATGTCCAAACGAGCATAGATATAACAATCGAGAGAGTAATCAAAGCTTATTGAAACACTACAAACAATATTTACAACTTTCTCTTTCTTTTTCTTTTCTTCCTTTTTCTCACTTTTTTTTCTTTTTTTTTCTTTTTTGCTTCACTTTTTTCACTACTTTCTTTTCTTTGCTTATCAAACTCTCATATGCCTAAAATTGCAACCGCAATACAACAACAACATTCAATCCCAAGTAACATTCCAAACAAAGGTATGTAAGGTGTATGTATGGCTTAATACTCCAATTTGGAGTTGGTTATGGGATTTTGGGTAATGAAACGAAAGGCTAGTATTTAGGCTCAAAGGGGTTAGCGAGGGTAAACATATAATGGTGAGGTCAAGGTCAATATGGGTGATATAACAAAGAATGCCTATGATCATTTCACAAAGTATACGCAATTCTCAAGTCAAAAAAATATATGAAAATCATGATCAAGTAATACATTTCAAGTATGAACTCAATTAATGAACGGTCAAATGAAAGAATAGAGAGATTACCAACGAATTCAACGTTTTCAAAGAGGAAAGAATAGTGTATACACTCACAAATGAAGATAAGTCTCTAATCTCACTCGGTGTAAGTATATACAATGCAACAAAAGATTACCGAATTATAAAAATCTTAAACCAAATCAATATAACAAGGAAAGTGCATATGCTCATGGGATAAAGTTTAATTCATGAAGTTATTCATAATGGCGATGATTTAGGGACTAAAATCTAATAACATCTAAAATCGAGAACATGCATAGTTGAATTGTCTATTTGATCGGGCAATTATTAAAATTTATCATTGGAAACAGGGCAAAATGCCCAATAAAGGAGAAAAAAGAAAGAAAATATTTTTCAAATTTTTCAAATTTTTAACAAAAACATGCTTTGTAACTAAATTGTAATCAAATCCAAGGACTAAACAGTAAAATGGATAAAATATCCTACACCCCCTAACTTAAATGTTGCATTGTCCCCAATGCGTCCATTAAAGAACACAACACAAGCTAGGAAAAGAATGATATTACCCACACGTGGAGCGATCTCCATAAGTACAAGTCCAAATGAAGCTGCAAAACAAGTTAGTACAAAGTATATGAAGAATATGTACCGATGTATTAAGTTAAGAGAATCTATGTCACAAGTCACAATATTATAGAGGGGCTGAAGTGCAAATACTAGATAAATTGATGGTGAACTTTTTGATTTTATAAAATGGAAGGTCACACACATCAAAATCCAATAAACAACCACAAACTACATTTTCATTTCTCATTTCATAAGTTCAATACAAAATTACTTAATACATTACAACTTCTGAAATAAAAGAAATACAACTACAAATAAAAATAAAAATAAAAAGTACAACATACTATCCGATCCCAAAATACAAAAAAATGAAACCCAGTACAACAGCAGCGCAGTGATTCCGATCGTTGTGTGTTTCGCCGCCGCGATACAAAGAAAACCTAAGCTACTACTACACTTGACAAGCAAGTAAAGCGGTAAGTCGGGTGTCGTAAGAAATCCACAGGGAGTGATTGAATTTTAGATTTTAATTGTTTAAATTACTTCAGGAATAAAAGTGTAAAATAAATAAATGAAAAGGTGATGGGTGGGAATGGTGACTAAAGAAAAGAATAAGTTAACGCTAATTAAAGGAAAGCGAGGATCGGGATCGCATTCTACCAAACGGATCGAAACAACTACTAACTAGAGTTAAGGCTCGAAAGCAATCTAATCGAGCATTTACAATTAAGCATAAACATCACGCAAGAAGGAATTTAACCCAAAGTTGCGAGATAAAACATTTAACTGAAAAATGGTCACACCCGGATTAAATTCGGATTGTCGCTATAAACTCTAACGTTGCGTGACAAAGAAAGATAAACGCTTAACAATCCAACTTTGATACACGCGGTTTCAATTAAACGCGATTTTACACAAAACCTAGTTTTCGGAGCTCGGGGCCCGAAAATGGCGGAAAAACAATCCCGACCCTATTTATCTAGGGATGCATAATGAAATAACTAAATTACAACTAATTAAACTAGAAAGAAAGAAATAAAGCTTGTAAAACTAATTAGAAAGCATGGAAATTATCTAGAAAGCAAGGAAAGAATGAAATACAACTAGATTAAAGGAGAGGGAAGATGAATAGTCAATCTTACAAACCAAATGGATGTCAAACCAAGATGAAATGAAGAAAGGAAATCTCCACAACCAAACCCTAACTACCACTATCTAAATCAGAATATCTCTCTAAGTACATAAGTGTCTCTCCTCTTATTACAACAAAAACCAACTTATATAGTAAGTTGGAATAAAAGAAAGAAAATATCAGCAGGGGAAAAACAGGGGATCGATCGATCGACCCCTGGTGTCGATCGATCGACAATGTAATACGTGGAAAAAATAATAAGGCTCGATCGATCGACCCCCAGGATCGATCGATCGATCAAGCAGGGGCAGCCTGCAATTCTCCCTGTTTTGGCATACAATCCAACGTCGCTCAAATCGCCGTAACTTTGTCGTTATGCATCGGAATCGCGCACCGTTCACGGCCACGCGAAGCTAGAGAAGAGAGCTACAACTTCCATGTAGATGTCGGGACAGGTGCCCAAGCTGTCAAAAGACTAAAATGCCCTTGCGCGTGCGGTTGTGTACGGAAATCGAGCGAAACGCATCCGAAGTTCACACTAAGCATCCAAACACCTACAAAAGCTCAATTAACCCCTGCAAAACATGTTAACATAGAAATCTGAGGTTGTCCGGTTAACGAGCATAAATATAGGGATTAAGATACCTGAGGGGGCTAATAACGCGTAGGTTAACGGGTGAAATACACAATATTTGCGTCGTATCATGAAGAGTTCCCGTGTTCGTGTGCTAGGTGTAAGAATGGAAAGGTGTTTGAGTGGAAACAGTTGAACTACATTTGTTAAGATCAGGTATGCAAGATAGTTATCGATTTTGGAGTTTTCACGGTGAATTGAAAGTTCCTTTTGTCCCCGACCAACCTTCACAACAACCTTCAATAAGTAGAATAGATGTAGAAGGGGACGACGTAGATCATAATATGTTAGAGGATTTAGTTGATGATGCGTACGGAGTTTATGAAGCAGAGGAGAATGAGGTTACTGATGATACAGAAGATTCAAGTGCTCGTGAAGATAACACGATAAAACTTGACGACGACGACTACCAAATTTTAAAATTTAAGGCGACCCAACCATTATACTCTGGCTGTGAGAAAGATCAAACAACTTTACATGCCATGGTTGGTTTGCACAGTTTGAAGACGCAGTACGGTTTGTCTGGCAATAGCGTGACGGGAATTCTGAAATGGGTGAAAGGTTTATTACCCAAGGTGAATACACTTTCAAATAGCTATCCTGTTATGAAGAACAGTTTGAAAGGTTTGGGAATGAAGTATATATCGATGCATGCTTGTGTGTATGACTGCATACTATACCGAAAGGAGTATGAAAATCTCGATCGTTGTCCGGTATGCGATGAACCTAGATATGTTTAATCTACTAGTAAGGAAGTTACTTGCTATAGGTGTAGTAAAACGGATCATTACAGGTCTACATGTAAAGAACCCATTTGATTATGTTTAAAATTGTTGAATTCATTCATTTTAACCATTTGATTGAATAAATTATTTAATAACCCATTTGTTTTGAATAAATGAATTTAATTTTAGTCTCATTGTTTAATTTAGTCATTTTTCCTAATGTTCACGTGTACTTTATATTTTTACACGCAGGTTTTTGTACAGTACACGCACATTGTATTGACCAAAACCATTTTATCAATGCGTGTACTTGATGAAATATGCGTGTGCTTTATGAAGTACACGTATAATATATAAAGTGCGTGCATTTAGAAAATAGTTTTGGTTAGTACAATGTGCGTGTATTATATAAAAACATGCCTGTACTTTATATGTTGTATAACTTATAACTTTTACCAATGCGTGTACTTGATGAAATATGTGTGTACTTTATGAAGAACACGCACAATATATAAAGTACATGCATTTAGAAAATAGTTTTTGTCAGTTCAATGTGCGTGTACTATATAAAAACATGCGTGTACTTTATATATTGTATAACTTATAACCTCTATTTGTCACTTTTTTTTTATGTATTATTACATTTAGTTTAGATTTATTATCTTTATTTTTGACATTATAATTTCTATTATTAATTTTTGTAAGGGTTTTGCTTATATTGTATTATTTTTCAATTTTTAATGTACAAGTCACTGATATTGTCACATTCCTATGTATATTATAGTTCGTACCAACGACAATAAACATGACATAAAAAATAATTCATTCATTGTAACATTAGTTTTTAATAAAATCAATGAACATTCGCGTTTGAATAAATTATTGTGATTTTCTTTAAATTTATTTTATTCAATTTTGATATTGTAATTTCTATTATTAAGTTTTTATAGATGTTTTGCTTCTATTATATTATTTTTCCATATTTAATGAACAAGTCAATCATATTTTCACATTCCTACGTGTATTATGGTCCACATGTAAAGAACTCATTTTATTATATTTAAAATTGGTCATTGCAGGTCTACATGTAAAGAAACCATTCAATTATTTTGAATAAAATGAATGTAATTTTAGTGTTTAATTTTTAGTCTCATGTTTTAATTTTTTTCTATGGCAGTTCAACAAAGTACACGTATTATTTAGGAGTACATGTGATTTCACGTGTAGTGTATTAAATTTACGTGTACTTTACACTTTACACTCTTTAATATGACTTTTGAATAATTGCTTTTAATATAGCCATTTTTTTAGCATAAATGAATGTAATATTAATGTTTATTGGTTCGTCATTTTTGTTTTGTCGTGTAGCAGTTCAACAAAGTACACACATTTTTACTAAAATACACGTGATCATTTTTCTTAATGTTCACGTTTACTTTACTAAATTTGCGTGTACTTTACATTTTTACACTATGTATGAGTCATGGTTCGAGACAACACTATATTATGTAGGTTTTAGTGTGTGATATAAGTCACAATACATGCATGAAAGAAATAAAATATTTATTAAAACAAAAAATAAAGTACAATTTTTGACATAGTTGGGAAAGTTGTTAAAGGTATCAATGGTGTCAGGAAGAGAGTCAATTAAATTAGAGCGTGCTCGAATTTTTTCTTCCATGATAGCTACAAGATCTTCGTGGTAAGCCTTCGTCTCCTTCAGCTGGTCAATTTTCAATGGAGCCTCTTGTGTATTAAAAGACATGAGGTCTTCATGTGTTTTAGGAGGGTCCTCATCCACATCAAATAAATATATGGGATTGGGTGGAAGTCCAAAGTAGCATTCCCTCACATAAGTTTGAAACTGCTCAACGGCAGTTTCATATAAAGAAAGATTTTCCTCAATTTCCCTTTTTTTTGTTTCTTCCATCTTTCTTAAGAGTTGCTCGCAACTTTTCTGTTGGGATACTCATTATGTAATTTTTACTTGAGATGTAATGGTTAAGAAAGGAACAAATATTACTCTTTTATAGAAAAAATTAATGTTATTTATTTCTTTGACCAGAAATAGTTGGGATAGTGAGTAGTTGAGATTAATTGATTGTTTTTGGTTATTGTGTCTTTCTGAATATATATATATAGTAGTTTTCAATTAAAAATAAAAAATTATTACATTAACCAGTGCGTGTACATTGTTTATATTGCGTGTACTTTGTAAATAAATCGTTTACTTTTGATTAAAATGTGTGTGCTTTATTTAATTGCCTTTAATTTGAAAAATTCATGCGTGTATTAGTAAATGTCACGTGTACTATTGGTTGAAATGCGTGTACTTTATTTCATAACACTAACATGCATTATTTGTGTTATCATTGTGTAAACCTTACGTGCATTGTGATCCGTGCCAGCATAAATAAGCCATTTTGGTGTAATAAATATTGTAAACAATAATCAATATAACACAAAACAAATTACAAATATGGTATGTATTTGAATCAATTTATAAAAGTTGTCTCTCCTTTTTGGGGAAAAAATATTTTGAAAAAAGAATTTCACTTAGTACATATGCTTTGTGTTTTAGCATTTCAGGGTCTTGAAAGGATTTTTGCATTTCCTTATTTTTGCTAATTTGTTCAATGTAGTTGATGCTGAACACCCCTATAAGGACATGATTTTATAAATGTCCGGGGTAGAATCTAGGAATTTTTTGAGTGCCCTAGATCACAATTAGTATGTATGATATCACTACATTTGGCACTTCCCCACGATCATCCACGATGGCCTTGATCCGAATTCACGCATCCATCATATTCATACATGCATCATGCCTCATGCAACGTGCACTTCAACTGCTCCCACTACTCCACGTAATTATGGTAAAATAACTAAATTGGAGTTTTTATTATTTGCATAAATAGTTGGGAATATTTTTAAATAATTTTTGAAGTCTGAAAAGTGTTTATCACGAAATAAGTTTTTATAAAAAGAGGGGGAGAAAATAGACATCTCGTTCAGATTGTTCGAACGATAGAGCTTGCCGTTCAAACGACAGCTCATATTGCGCTAAGCATCTAACGACATGACATGTCGTTCAAACGACATCCTATATCATTCGAACGAGCCACCGCCTCAATTTGTGTATTTAAATAGAGCCCATTCCTACACGTTTTTGCAAGTCTTGGCATACACGAATATGCATTTCTCTGTATTCAAAAACAGACTTCATTTTTCTTATTTTCAACACTATTTTGATTCATAAACACTTCCCAATCATTTATGTGAATCCTCTAAACCCCAATAAAGTTGTTATACTCTTCTGAAGTTCTTGTGGAGAAGGAGAAGGCTGTTTTTCGACTACTTTTCCTCATATTGTGATTGTCTTGCATGCTTGAGTTATTTCATTAGTTAATCACAATTATTTGCAAGAGTTAAGACTTGTTGGGACTAAAAATTGGAATTTAATTAAATAAGTTTGACATTGATTGCTAACGCACTCTCAAATTGGTATCAGAGCCAATTACACAATTTTACCATGTAATATTTCTGCAAAAATTTTCTGGATATCAATTTTGTTCTTAAAAATTGATTTTTGAAAAAAGCGCAATTTCAATGGAAAACTTACATAATAGAGTCCCAATTTTTTACGGGTCAAATTATGCATATTGGAAAGCCCGCATGAAATCTCACCTTAAGGCCATTGGCGAACGTGTATGGGTTGTGTGTGAAAGAGGGTGGACTCCTCCCACTGTCATTGTAGATAACATAACCACTTTAAAAGCTGTGACTGAATGGACTGAGGAAGAATTTAAGTGGAGCACATATAACTCACGTGGACTCGGTGCCATTTTTGAAATATTCACCCCTGATGAGTTTCGACGCATCATGACGTGTACCACATCTAAAGAGGCATGGGATGTTCTGCAACTTACCCATGAAGGCACAAATGAAGTGAAAGAATCCAACTTGTAAAACTTAACTACACAGTTTGAAACAATCACCATGCATGAAAATGAGTGTTTTGATGAATTTTCACGCTTATATGATATCGTGAACACTAGTTTCAACTTAGGTGAACACATTCCTGATGCTAGAGTAGTTAAGAAAATTTTGAGATTACGCCCGAGAAGATTTATCCCCAGAGTCACCGTGTTAAATTCATTAGGTAATTTGAGTAAGCTGAAATTAGAAGAGTTAGTTGGAGACCTACAGATCTATGAAATTGACATGTTCCCTAACATGATAAAATCAAAAGACAAAGGGGTGGCTCTTAAAGTCCAGACCAGAAGAGTGAGGGGTCGGGGAGAAAGAGAGATGAGTCATCTAGGAAAAGAAAGGAAGATGTGTCTGATTCTGAATTTGATTTTGACTTAGACGATTTTGGCCTTATTTGAAAAAAAAATCAAAAAAATTCTCAAATTAAAGAAAAACGGGGATTTCAAAGATAAAAAGAATTTTGAGAAAAATAAATATGAAAATAAATTTGAGAAAGTGAAAAAAGGACACGCCTAAGAAACACGAGGAGAGATGATATGAGTGTGACGGTAGAGGTCATAAGACGTTTGAGTGTGATACTAGGTCGAAGCATCAAGGGAAAGGCAAGTCTGTTTTAAATGCCACCCTTAGTGATGACAGCGAGGTCGAGTCGATTGACTCTAGAGACGAGTCATTGCATGAATGTAAATTCCCCGCATTCATGGCTAGTCATATGAGTACTGACAGTGCTCTTCGTGACGATGAGGATACAAACTCATAGGAACACCTCGACAGTGACAACGATGTGAGCGAGGGGGTGGAAGGTGCAAGTGAGAGCGAGAGTGAACTCCGTCGCGCGTACGTTGATTTATATCCTAATACCAAAAATCATAACAAAGCGTTAGGACTTATGATAGCAACCCTAGGGAAGGATTTATGAGAGACAAGAGAGAGAGAGAGAACTCTCCATGACCACTGCCTTGAGAGAGAGAGAGAGAGAGAGAGAGAGAGATCATATGTTGAAAGACAGAAAGTTTGTGTATAAAGAGAAAGTTTGTTTAGGGAGAGAGAGAAAGTTTTTGGAGAGAGTGAAAGTGTGTTTGAGAAAGAGAAAGGGGAGTTGACCAAGAAAGTGGATTATCTGACGAGTGAGCTTCATTCCTCCCTGGACACCCGAAAGAAATTGGAAGCCCTTGTAGCCCAGCTCACTCCTGACCTTGAGAGAGCCTGGGAGGTCAAGTTAAGAATAGAGGACAAATCTGGTAAGATGGGTAAGATGCTCCTCGCCCCTATTTTAGGTTTCAGTGAGAGGCCGGGAAAAGGTTTTGATGGCACTTCCAAGTCCCATATGACATCAAAAATTCTCTCAGCATTAGCTAGTTGTGCGATGCTGACTTTGCAGCAAAGTTTGACTGAAATGAATGCCATGTCTATGATCAACCGGTAAACTTCTATTGCAAGGGGTGAGGACAAAAGATAATTGCTATGGTATAATGCCAAAGTCCTCATTTATTCGCAACAACGCCACGATCACTTCTATGGATTTGTGGCATCAACGTCTAGGTCATGTAATTTTTTTAGATTTGGAGAAGTTAGTTCAAAGGACCTATTACGTGGCTTGCCATCACTTGGAAAGCCAACTTCCGCAGTTTGTGGACCCTGCCGGTTGGGAAAGCAAATTCGTAGCCCCCCCATAGGAAGTTGAATTTCATTACCACCTCACGAGTGCTTGAGTTGATACATACGGATCTTATGGGTCCTACTCGTACTGAGAGTTTAGGTGGTAAGAGATATATTATCGTGATGGTAGATGATTTCTCACGCTACTCGATTGTAGGTTTTCTGAGAGAGAAATTCGATGTTGTGGATTTTCTTACGACCAAGGGTCGTGTCCTACAAAATCAACATGATGTCTCTATCAAAAGAATATGTAGTGACAATGGCACTAAGTTTAAAGAAGCAAAAGTAGATCTTTTCTGTGATAGCCTTGGGATCAAACACTATTTTTTTACCGTTAGGACTCCTCAGCAAAATGGGATAGTTGAGAGGAAGAATCAGATAATTCAGGAGATAACTAGATATATGCTTTCGGGTTATAATGTTTCTAGAAGATTTTGGGCAGAGGCAGTGTCTATAGCATGCTATACAGTGAATAGGGTGTATCTTCATCCACACACACTTAAGACGCCCTATGAATTATGGACTGAAAAGAGACCCAACCTTTCTTTTTTTTTTGTGTCTTTGAGAAAAAATGCTATATCCTATGGGATAAAGAGCAATTAGGAAAATTCGACTCCCGGAGCGACGAGGGGATATTATTAGGTTATTAATCGTCGAGTAGAGCTTATCGGGTTTTTAAGCTGAATAGCTCTAAGGTTATGGAGTCAATAAGCGTCACCGTGCGAGATGACGAATCATCGATGTTTGTTGATTCTTACCATTTGTGTGAGGATGACGCGCTTCCTACTGATGATACTATTGCACCTCCCACACCCAGGGTGGACCCTAATCCTGTCACAGGGGACACACCTGCTTGGGTTCGAAAGAGTCATGATCCTACTGCTTTTTTAGGTGATCCTACTCTAGGAGTCAAAACTCGTGCTTAGCTAGAGAACATGGTTAGATTTGTCTGCTACACGTCTAAAGTCGAGCCCAAGAACGTTAAAGAATCACTCAAGGATGGATTCTGGATATCTGCCATGCAAGAAGAGTTGCTTTAGTTTAAGAGAAATGATGTATGGATTTAGTCCCCCTACATAGTAAGAAGAATGTTATTGGTACCAAGTGGATCAATAAGAATAAGATGGATGAGAATGGTATTATTATTAGAAATAAGGCTAGGTTGGTCACTCAAGGCTACACACAGATAAAGGGTGTAGACTTTGACGAGACATTCACTCATGTTGCGAGGCTTGAGTCCATCCTCTTACTACTCACCATCGCATATCATCTGCGCTTCAAGCTATTTCATATGGATGTCAAGATTGCCTTTCTGAATGGCATTCTACAGGAGTAAGTGTACGTGGAACAACCAAAAGGGTTTGAAGACCCTAAGTACCCTGATCACATATATTTTCTGAAGAAAGTCGTGCATGGTTTGAAGCAAGCACCCTGTGCTTGGTACGAGAGTCTTATTTCCTATCTCTTAGCCTATAGCTTTATGAGAGGGGGAGTTGATAAGACGTTGTTTGTTCGGAGAGGAGAGGGTGTTATTTTGGTTGCCCAGGTCTATGTGGACGATATAGTCTTTGGGTCCACATGCTCCCGAAATTCTCACCACTTTGCAAAAGAGATGAAGATTGAGTTTAAAATGAGTATGATCGGTGAGCTCACATTCTTCCTTGGTCTCTAGGTTAGTCAGCTAGAGGATGGGATATTCATCTCCCAATACAAGTATGCTAGAGACCTTGTGAAGAAATTCAGTCTTGACTCCGCTAAGCATGCACATACACCGATGAGTACCTCAACAAACCTTAACAAGGACACTTCAGGCAAGGACATAGAGCAAACCGTGTATCAGAGTATGATATGTAGTCTTCTCTATTTGAATGTCAGTCACCTCGACATCACCTTTAGTGTTAGAGTCTGTGCGCGATATCAGGCGTCCCCAAAAGAGTCACACTTACACGCTCTTAAACGTATCATCAAATACATTAGTGGGACTTTTTCTTTTGGCATTTGGTAATCCTTTGAAAGTGTGAGCTTGTCTAAAACAAAGCTCTGATACCAATTTGAAAAAGCGAATAGTTTATGGATCCCCGACCTTTTGAACTAAATCTCGATGGGGAAGCGTTAAGATGATGGTTCAACAAAACAAAAGTGAGAAGTAATGAAGCAAACTAAATTATTAATTTTCACCTAAATCGATTAAATCCAATCCAACTCCTAGAATTTGCCTAATTCAAGATTATCAATATTTCAAAGTTAGGCCAAACCAATTTTAGTAAACGACTTGAATTAAAAAACTTTACCCAATATTTAATTAAAGTCCAAATTAAATTGAGTGTGATAATTAAACCAAATTTTATCTTGAATTTATCCTAAGCATGCGTTCTAAATTATTGTGCAAGATAAAATAAACCAATCACACTACGCCGCGATGTACGAGGAAAAACCCAAGACGGGAAAAAACCTCGGACGGCCCTAGCCACAAATTCACTAGATACGGAATTACAAGTACAAGACAAAAGACTTACAACACACGACTCGATCCCTCTCAAGCCTCGATGCTTCTTCTTATAGACACCTCTTCCTAGCGAATAACCTTGGAACACCACCGCGGTCTCGGAATCCACCGATAGGACTTTATATGGTCACCGTCACCCAAACATGGAGCCTTTCTCCGTGTGGGTAAATCAACATAAAAACACTTCTTCTTTCTTCGTGGGAGGTAGAAGCAAAACCCAAAACTTCTCTTCTTCAATTTGATAGAGAAAATCGGTGCCAAAACTCTAAGCAATTGATATGTATATATGTGAACTTGGATAAACACTATGGGTGTAAAACTAGAGTGGTAAGTAAATTTCTCTTTGAAAAATAACACTCAAAACTTAAACATTTTCCTTAAAACAATTTGCTCTCAAACTCTCTCTAAGAGATGAAACTAGGATGGAAAAGTTAGATTGGAAAATGTCCTTCCCGCACATGTTAAAGTCTGAAAAAGTTGGTTAAAAACTAAGTGGGGAAGTGGGTGCAAAACTGCCAAAAACTGTTCCCGCCTGGTCATCTCGTTCGAACGACATTTCGTTCGAACGAATTCTCATTCGAACGAGACTTCTAACGATGCTCCAGTATGGACTCGTTAGAAACTCGTTGGAAATCTCGTTAGAACGAACATTCTCGTTCGAACTACATTTCGAACGACTGACCAGTATACCTTGGTGGGAACTCGTTGGCAAACTCGTTCGAACGAAACCTGGTTCGAATGAAAAACTCGTTCGAATGACATTTCGAATGACTTCCAGAAATTTTATAAAATTCGATTTTGGCCCAGAAACTTTATATACTTTATTTTAAAGTTCTAATTAAATTTTTTTGAAGTTAAAACACAGTTTGTATTAAACCTAACACCCAATAAACTTTGTTCCAAGCTCCTATATATACATATATAATTGCATTCATACCTTGGGAGTATGGAACCATAGTTGATGATGTAGAAACGAGGCACGCAAACCGGCATATTTGATGAGGCTTTATACTCTTTGCCGCTACGTCTTCAACAAACACTTCATAGGCTTGAGAGTATTACAATTACATACTATCCTATGAATAAATGCTTTTGTTCAGAATTGAGCTAACACTATACATGGACTCAATTGGAAATTTGTGTCCTTACATCCTTTGATACCGATGACCGTTTATCCGCCTATTCGGATGTCGATTGGGCCGGTGATGCAGATGGATGTAGGAGCACTTCTGTTGGGTTCTTTGATTTTGCTTCTGTCTCGTGGTTGAGAAAGAAGGCAAACTCCATCTCTTTTGTGTGACATCCTGCCTAATCAAAAACCGGGTGATCAGTCCTATACCAAATTAAAACAGGAATCCCAGTTGGTTCATTCTTATCACCACTGTCAAAAAACTTTTTAAAACTTACTAACCACCTAGTATTCCAAAAAAACTGGTGCAAAATTTTAACTTTTTAATTAAACAAAACAGTACATACGAAAATAAATATAAACCATTCACACAACTGAACTAATTCAACTGAATAATTAATTTAACTACTTTTCGAATAAACCATCGACCACTAAAATAAAATACTCCAACAACAATCATCCAACAACTGAATAGATAAATCTGAAAATTGTACTGAAAGTCTAGGTGACAAGCCCTAAGTAAAACTGAAACTGATAACTGATTCCTACTCTAGGAAGGAATGAACGATGCGTCTAAACCAAACTCCTGCTAGTATCCACACATGCCGCAGCTCTGGGTCCCTGGAATAGAATATCAATCCTGGCATCCCTGTGGTTGGACACCTAAAAGGTTTTGAAAATAATTTTTTATAGCAAGGATTAGAACCCAAAACATTTTGAAAATATTTAGCAAGTGAATTAACTGCAGTAATTACAAATATATGAATGCGCTTCATATTTAAGTTAGTGTTGCACTCTCTTGAGGACATACTCACCCCTCCACTAATGTACACATCTAACGATTACCTTAACCTCACCTAGTTATACTACCTCATCCAACTAGTCCTCGTGTAATCTCCCCTTGCCATACTACTTTAACCCGAGTATAATAATTTATGGGTTATAAATTATCTCACCAATTAATTTAATTAATTCCTTTAAAAATAATATCATATGACCGTGACACAAGTTATATAAAGTAGGTACATTACACACTGTATTATGACCAGCATATAATATTACATCTCATTATATACGTACCTTTACTAAAACATCCACACATAATTCATATGTATATCCATCCCTCCGAGTATACCTTCACCGGATGATTCCCTCTAAAGTGCTATCTCACTAGGTGTGCTCACATAACCTAGTTACCCAAGTTGGAATCGCTCACCAACCTGGCCCAAAAATATAAACGTAGTGGAGGCGATCATGTTCCTTCCCTGAAAGTGAGATAAGCTCCTCACCCATATACCGGACGCTGTGACTTGGGGATATACTCACCCTACTCCTCAAGCTAGGGGATTCACCCATATCGCGCAACCTCCCTTGATAATACTAGAGTGTATAAATTAAATAAATATCTAGTCACTGATATTTAATAGCACACACAATATACACACACACACACAGATATATATACACACTATCACCACACTGTATATATATAATATATACCCCAGCTTTACCGTGTACCCAAAAACCTGTAACACTAGCCTAAAATTTCCCGTTAATTAATTTTCTCACTTATTAATTTACCATCGTCCCGAGTCTATGGTCCGAATCTAATTTATTTAATTCACACATCAATTAATATAATGTTTCCCCCCGAGTCTATGGTCCGACTCTAATATAAATACTTTACGCATTAATTTATATTATATTTCCCCGAGTCTAAGATTCGACTCTAATTTAATTAATTTACACATTAATTAATTTATTACCTTGCGTCACTCAACCAACATACCCGGACTCGCTCACTTGGCCCATATCTTAATATTTCTCGAAATTTATTCATAACTTGACCCTCATTACCTTTCCCCAAAACCCGATTACAATTACCTAAAAGTACCAAGAGTCATGCCCCTATTTAATTTTCATTATTTAAATCAACCCAAGAACTTTTCCAATTAAAAATCTCTCATACAATTAAAAACTGGCGTCACTGCCAAAAA